>JAPFTB010000042.1:0-573241 GCA_030779245.1 Fusarium sp. MBC 438
ATATAAAAGGCTAAAAAGAACTTAATTTTTAAAATATTAATAATAAAATATTTAATTAAATATTTTTATATGCCATCTCATCTACTTAAACATGCCGCCTGGTCCGTTGAGTTACCGCAACGATGCTATAATAACGAGTACGAGAGGGAAGCAGAACCTCCAGGTCACAGCCTACAGCTAGTGGTAATCAAGCATGACTTTTATCGCTGGCATGTCCGTGTCGTCCTCGAACACAGGCTTGGAGATGCTTCTGGGCTGCCGGCGCGGAAAAAGGCCCTGATGGATCTTTGCCATGCCATTGATTTCAGCTCCTTGCCACTGTTGGACGATACAGTTACAGAGCTTTCCATCAGAGCAAGTAGTAACAACACGGCCATACGAATTGTTCATTCCCCCCTCCCGAACGACCACCCGCCTGCTACAAAGCCTAAAGTGCTGTGGATTAACGCACGAGAAGACCCAGCCCGGATCGGATATCCGACCTACACTGGCACTAGCACGCGCCAAATTGATTTGTCACAGGTCTATCCTATTGATCAAATTAGCCTAGCAGTCTTCACTAACAGAATCAGGTCTGAAGCGGAGCAAGCGCTCAGTTCCCAGGATGGAAGGGGAAATTCTCGATGTCGGCCTTGGGGACGTGTGTTAGATGTAGTCCGGGCCTTGATAGGTTCAATGAGGCGGAAGGCCGTAGACATCGAAGTATCAGTGTCCTGATACCCCCAAGTAACTGTTGAAGTTGAATGGGTCAGTTGAACAGCTCAACGTAAGCTAGATACTTGTTGTGCGTACATAAGTGATGCCTTGCTCTTGTCCCTAAACGTCAGTTCTCTTATCTTACAGATTTCACGGTTCACGTTGCTGCTCATAACCACAATAATAATAACTTTATACCTGTGATCATCCTGACAGGCTCGGGAGACCCTTGTCACTGATTGTATTGATCAAGCAGGGAAGTGTTTGACAGCGAGATTTTACCCTAGAGTAACATTCTGGCCGGTGACAATCACCTCTTGTGACGAACAGACATCCATAGTGATGTTCTAATCACAGACGTAAGTACACATGAGCAGTATAAATTCTGCCTGTTCCATGGGCCTGGCATCTCTCAACTTCTACCACCAATCTACCAAGAAGGAATCTGATCATCAACAACAAGAACAACTCTCCGTTTACACCAACACTTGACCATTCCCAACATGTCTTTCACAATCTGGCTTCTCGTCTCTCACAAAGGCGCGTCTATCCCTGGCCAGTGGTCATTCTTCATGGCACCGGAAAAGACAGAGCCAGGAATGCTAATCAGTAATCTCATATCCATCAAGGGGTATTCTCTGAACTCTGTGTCGAAACCGGTGACATTCAGCACGATCTCCCTAGGCATCTTCCTTGACCAGATAGCCAACCATGAAGAAAAGATTCGACAAATCGCCGCGACTGTCACGATACCCGAGAAGCCAGCAGGTACTGTCGTTGGGGTATGGTCTTTCTCATCCGAAAACAGTGCTTGCGCTGACTGTTTTTTTTTTTTTAGATCCCCGCCAGTGAAGCATGGGCGTTTGCCTTTGCCCAACGTCTAATTGACGAACAGTATTTGGACGTATTTTCGATGTCAAAGCTGCGGGCGGCACGTAGTCTTAAGATAGATGGGATGCCTATCAATATGTGATTTCTGTGGCTTGTGTTGGCACACATCGTGTGTCAAGGAAGATGGCATCAGCTGGTATCCAGGTTAATCACCAACACAAATGCACATGGATGCTATAAAACCTGGCTCTCAAGCAAACCTGCCATGAACCTATGTGAACTTCTAATCTACCAAATTGCTATCAACATCAAAAGCAACAACACCTCCGACTCGTATCAAACAGCAAGCATTCTCGAAATGGCTCCCCTCAGCGTGATGCTGCTCATCAACCATGACGACGCGTCTATCCCCGGCCAATGGGCAATTTTCATAGCAAAGGATAAGAAACAGAAAGGAACCTTATTCCGCGCTTTGGAAGCACGATCCGATGGGATCAATCGTGAGCTCAGAAAGGGTTTCTTTATTAATCCCCAAGAGACGGTTAGCGTCATCACCCTAGGCGCCATCGTTGACTTGGACATTTTCCTTTTGGAAGAAATTGCCGCTGGAGTCGTCATGCCCTGGGAAAAGGGTGCTTGCTCCAAGGTATGGTCTTTCTCTTTGCATTTTGGTTAGGGAAATGAGGTTTGTACTGACGGTTTATTCAGAAAGCTGACTGCCGAGAATGGGTCTTCTTGTTCGTTCAAGCGTTGGTTCAGGAAGGTTTTTTGAGACCTGCTGCAATTGAGAAGCTCAGGTTGGCACGTGAACTAGGCTTAAATGGACCAGCTATACGGGTAGATGCAGCATCTCATGAGGCTGATCATGGCTGAGCCAGAGTATGCCAAGATGGTGGCTGGTAGTAATTGGTCCAGATGCCGGCAATCAGGCCGCGCACCTAAGTATCCGTTCTTAGGTGAGAATCTACGTATTTATTTGAACCATGCTTCTTTTTAGCGAAATATATCATTCAACTGGAAATTTAGGTACCTGGATGGTCTCAGGTAAACACTGTGCCTAATTACGTTGACCCGGATGACTCAGCCGTGCTATGAAATACCGCCACCCGGCAACCACCAAGGTCGCGTCTCATCTCATCAACAACATCAACCATGAATGAGAAACGACCGCTCAATCCCGTCTTTTTGGACGGATCCAAGCCCAAATCGGGCCTCGGACGATGGAAGTACCTTTGCATCGGTGTCACTGTCCTTGCCGCATGGCATTTCTTCGTCCCTCACGTGAGGTGCCCGCATCACCATCACTCGCGTCTCATGTATCCCGATGAGAACATCACCTGGGAGCCGTGCGGAAGCATCAAGAATCGCTCTCTGGAATGCAGCAGCGTCGATGTCCCAATTGATCAGTTCAACAAGGATGCAAGCGACAAGAACTTCACCATCCCCATTATTCGTCTGCGCGGAAAGGATGGTAGCAAGAACATCCTACTGAACCCCGGAGGTCCCGGCGGCAGCGGCTTCGAGTTTATCCATCGACGAGGTGAACAGCTCAGCACCATCATTGGCGATGATCTTCACCTTTTGACGTTTGATCCCCGAGGCGTCAACTCGTCCAAGCCCCACGCCTCGTGCTATCCCACCAAGGAGGCCCGCAGGCAGCTGAGCTCTGTCAACAGCGCAGATCTCACCCAGAATGGCCCCGAAATGTTTGCCTGGACTCACAACTTTGTCAAGGCGTGTGATGACACGATGGGCGAGTATGGAAAGTACATCAACACGCCGCAGACTGCTGCCGACATGAACAGCATTCTGGACGCTGTCGGTCAGAAGGACATGTACTATTGGGGCTTCAGCTACGGTACACTGCTTGGCCAGACCTATGCCACCCTCTTCCCGGAACGATCTCACCGAGTCATCATTGATGGTGTCGTTAACCAATTCAACTGGTACGGAGAACGCATCGATATGGAGGATATGGTCGATACCGAGAATGTCCTCGACGGTCTGCTCAAGGAATGCATCAAGTCTGGTGAGGAATGCGCTATGTCATCTCTCGCAGACTCTTGGGAGGGCCTCAAGACCAAGTTCCTCACTTTCATGGGCGAACTCAAGCAACAGCCACTTAACGTCTACGTCAACAACAGTGTGTACGGCCTTTTGGACTACCAAAAGATCTGGTATGGAGCGCTCTTCCCAGTTCTTTACAAGCCGGCCAACTGGTACAACTTTGCCGACCGGATCGGCAAACTGATGAACGGGAATGCAACCGCCGCCCTGCAGGACTACGGACTAGATGATGGGCCCGACGGCGACGATTCTTTCTACACTATCAGCCTCAACGATGGTGTTTCTGGCCCCAAGTACTGGCCTCAGGATCTCGATTCGCTTTTGAACGTCATTGTTCCATCGTTCAATCGAAGTGTCTTTGCGCAGGATGATCTCGTTTATTTCTTTGCCAAGCAACAATGGCAGATTCCCAAGACGCACAACTACGTCCCCCGCAACGGCGTCCAGACCGCTCACCCTCTTCTGATTCTCTCGACCACCTATGACCCCGTTTGTCCTCTTGTCTCGGCACGATCAGCCCGAGATGCTTTTGAGGGTTCTAGGATTGTCGAGGTTGAGGGCTATGGTCACTGCTCCGTTGCAGTTCCATCGCTCTGCCTTGCCAAGCACGCCCGGGACTTCCTCTACCGTGGAATCCTACCTGAGAATGACACCAAGTGCGAGGTTGATGAACCATACTTTGTCAAGCCCAACGCAACTGCGTCTGTTAAGGTCTTTGACAACGATGAAGATCAGGCTATCCACTTGGCTCAGATTGAGTTGGCCAATGACCCTGAGTGGCCACGACCGAGAGGTCTTTGGTAAAGCTGCGGGGACGGGTAACTGTATGTGATAAGATGTAAGATAGCTTGTGTGTAGGTCTCAAATTGTGAACAAGTTTCGATCGATTGATGCACTTCTTATGCTTGAGCAATTACAGCCACTGAGCGGGATCACTCTTTTGTGCAAAAGGTGGGGAGACCACTGGCTGAAGCCTTGGCGCATAAGGCTCAATTGCAGGCATGATTCACAAGCAATACCAAGCTTGGTCGCGTGGCCCAATGGCAAGGCGTCTGACTACGAATCAGAAGATTCTGGGTTCGATCCCCAGCGTGATCATTTTTTTTGCTCTCCTTACCTTTTACGACGTGACCATAACACACCGTTCGCGTCTTTTTTTGCTCTACACAAATGAGAGAATTTTCCGGCTGTGTATCACCTGCCGGCAGTTCAATGTCTGACACAGATCAGCAACTTCACGTTACATCCGGCTATCATCATCTCCACTATGTGTCAATTTACAACCCTTCTTATCTCTCCCAAATATGGCGAGATACGGCGCTCTCCTTGCTTTCTGGCATTAGGATTGATGGAAACTAGACAAAGGGATCGCTGTGTGCTCCATCCTCTAGCATAGATCGGCAGCAGGATTACTCCATGGTTCCCGCGCTGATCTGACCTCTCCGGCTTATAATGTTCCCAACTGACATTTAAATCCACCTACCTTTTCTAAAATCTCTTCCCAATAAAATTCTCTCAGCCTTTTTTCAACTTTCCTGTCGAAAACATATCTCGTTAGTACCCACTTTCTTTTATGTCCATTTTTTGTGCTGTCAACTGCAATGGCAAAGTCAGTCAAGATGGAAGTGCTGAGCAACATTCCAACCCTATACCGCCTCCTGTTTCTCTACCTAGAACCTTTTCTCGCTATCGGCGCCGCTATACAGACGCACTTTGCTCCTCAACTCTTCTTGAATACCATGTCTCAAACGAGCGAGTATGCGCCCGACAATCAAGTCATTTACGACCAAGTTGCGGCCCTCTATACCTTGTTTGCATTCAACGAAGCCGTGCTCCTGAGGTTGACGAATGACATCCGTGTATGGAAGGGTGTATTTATCGGCATTTTTATCTGCGACATTCTTCACTTGTACGCCAGTTGGGCATCCCTTGGCAGCGACGTGTTCTGGAATCCTCTCGTGTGGAGAGTTGAGGACTGGGCGAATCTGGGGGCGCTTTGGGGACTGGGAGTCGTTCGCGTCACATTCCTTGCCGGGGTCGGGCTTCGGCAAACTGATGCTGGCATCAAGAGAAACTAGGAATGGTCTGGTAGCTTTGCTTACCCGCTGTGCTATGAGTTATTGCACCGTCATTGGTTAGCACGTAAATCGAAGCATCTAACCAGGCTCCCGCACTGCTTACGTTGCTGATGTTTACTGTGAATTGTCCACGTCACACCCTAACTTGGTTCAAACAGAATTGTCACGGTCGCACATCATGGAGCTATTTCGCTCACCAGAGTTCGCCTTGCATATCGAGGAGCTTGCACGCCGCAACCGAGTCCCTGGCTTCTCCATTGCGGTTGTTCAAAATGACCGTGTCGAGTCTGCGGGGTTTGGGTTGGCTTCTGTTCGGGATGACAAGCCATGCACAGCTGACACGTTGTTTGACATTGCGTCGTCGTCAAAGTCTTTGACTGCTGCCTCAATTGCATTGTTGATCGACGACAATGAGAATTATCTCGAGATCCAGTATGATTCTGTCATGTCCGACCTGTTGCCTGACGACTTTGTCATGGCCAACGATGAATACACCAAGGGCATCAGTATTGACGATATCCTCGGACACCAGACCGGCATGCCTGGGTAGGCATTCTCTCCAAGGTGAACGAATCCCACTTATTGGTTTTCAGACATGATGACTCCTACATGGGCGAGCACGCAATGCAGCCGGACAATGCAAGATCCATCACCCGAAACCTGAGAAATCTTGCCCCGGCTGCTCCTCTGCGCTCGAGGTACCTCTACTGCAACATGATGTACACCGTCGCGACGCACCTGGTAGAGGCCAAGACCAAGAAGCCGTTCAGCGAATTCTTGGAAGAAGGCTTCTTCCAACCTCTTGGCATGGACTCGAGCAGCCTCCAACCTGACGGTGCCAAAGCAAAGGGTTTGGGTGATAGACTAGCCAAGGGGCATATTTGGGATAAAGCAATCTCAAATTACCGTGAAGTTGAAGCCAGGAACTGTCCCGAAGGTCAAGGCGCTGGCTCAATCATCTCGAGCGCCAACGACATGGTCAAATGGATCAAGGCCATCGTCAACCAGGAAGGACCCATCAACGAAAACGTGTACCGAGGTCTTACCAAGGAGCGATCATCCCGAGAACCAAAAGGTGGGAAGCCCAAGCCTCACACGTCTGCGACACAGTACACCGCGGGAATGGAAGTTTACTGGTACCGTGGCCACGCAGTCTATGGTCACAATGGTGTCGTTTCTGGCTTTGGCAGTCGCTTCATTTTTCTTCCAGAGTTCAAGTTCGGCGCCGTTGCTCTTGGGAACGCAGAGGGGACAAACTCTGTGGCTGCACAGCTGTTTCGGGACCTCATCGATGAGGTCGTTGGTGTTCCGCAAGAGGCGCGTACCCAACTTCTCACCAAACAAATGGTTATGAAAGCTCAACAAGAGGGCAAAGCAAAGAAGAAGAAACCCCAAAACATCCAAAGAAACGAAGAGGACAAGACCGCGAAAAAGGCCCAGGAGAAACAGAGACGTAAGCTGAGTCGAAATTCTCAACCACAGACAAGGTCTCTCGATCAATACACGGGCTACTACTGGAACGTTGGATACCATGGAATGAAGGTAGACATCAATGATGATGCTTTGTTCATCGACGCCACGGATCGCTCCATGGCCTTTACTCTCACATTTGAACACGAGCGAGATCAGACACAGTACATGGCACATCTATCAGATTTCTGGGAGGGAGGAGATGACTTGATACCAGCCGAGTTTGTGTTCGATGGTGATAGAGTCGTCAAGATGGGATTGGACTTGGAGCCTCTCGTTGGAGATAAGATTTGGTTCGAAAGGAAAGATTCCGTGGGATAGTGACGGCTGGGTACATGAAACCGGTCTATATTATACAGTTGCTTGATTCGTCTAGTCCATACCCTGTCTCGACGCCCATTATGACAGGCCCAGATGAAGTTAAACCATAATTTTCCTGATTGTTTATGGCCTTCTCCCACACTTCTAACGGGATCGTGTTTAACCTCGACCCTGTCTTTGTCTGTGCGCTTTTCCGCACGCCACTCCAGTCCCTGTGCCTGATTTGCTTCTGCGTCTTCTCGACAATCGTCCTTGTGATCTCAACAACATCCTTGGTGTTTGCATCATGCTGACGACGTAGTTCCGCCAACTGATTCTCCATGATGACGGTTTCCTCTAGACATTTCTCGTAGGTGCTGACAAGGTTCCACTCCTTGAGGCGGTCCATTCTCTCGGTGAATTGCTCGATGCGATGAACTTTTGCCTTGATCTTTTGGCATATGCTGCATGGTGTTGGTTTGTAGTTGCATTGGGAGACAAGTTTGAGGCCGCAGGTTTCACCGACTCGACGCTCTTTGTGGCATCGTTGTTGGAAACCGGCCCATTTCCAGTAGCCGCAGGACCAGACGGATTGGTTGAAGAAACACATGATGACAGATGTAAAAAGTAGTTGATTAAGAGCAGGGGAAAGTTACTTTGCCGCTGAACATGGCGTACCTCTTCTGAGTTTAAGTATCCATGCATCTTCTGTTACTTCAGGAAACCGCAATTTGCACATGCGTTAGTTAGTTCCTCTTCTTGGTATAGACTGAACGGTTGCAAGCATGGATGTCCACCCATCACCCCACCGCCGCAGAGCCAACAACAGTCAGGACCAACACACACACAACGTCGGCAAATCAGACAATTTTGGAAATGTGACCCGTTTTGCTGTTGGTTCGGTAGCCCCTTTTCTTAGGTCGGTGCATGTGATGATGCAGGACATACGAGGACTTGGCCAAGGGCTTGTCCACTTTTGGTGTTTACAGGGGGCTGTTTTTGAACCCCAGCGGCAAGACAGCGCTCTCTGGGCGTCTGCATGTGCTTGTTGGTTCGTTGCCCAGGTCCCAACCACCTTGGCAAAGCTCCCTGTCAAAGTCGGGGCTCGGGGTTCATGCACGCAATCGCTTCCAATTATAGCATAGGTAGCATCGGTTTCTAAGAGTAGATGACGTTGTCACAGAGTAGGATCAATTGAAGCCGACACTGATAAGAGCGACCCCTGATTGCTAGTGCCAATCGGCTTCTCATCCGAGGGCTTTATAATCCACCTCGAGCACCAATGCGGGGTGATGAGCAGCATCACGCTCCTCAACCACAATCACACACGTTCTTTCACTTCCTTAAGAGTGTTGTATTGAGTCATTCATCTGATATATCATTAATATCTGCCGTACAAAGGATAGCTTTCAAAGCACCCCTCAATCAACACTACCATGCCGGCGGACCTGACCCACAACCTCACAATCACGGCTCAGTGCCTCTGCGAAGCGCATTCCTACTCGACCTCGATCTCCCGCTCTAGTCTCCCTCTCCAAGGATCGATATGTCACTGCAAATCCTGCCGACATGTCACCGGGGCCATGTACACTAGTCATATTAAATGGCCTGGCCTGACTCGCGAGATTCTTAGCTCCGATCTGGCGCGTTACGAATTCACGTCAAATGTGAGCCTGCTGTTCTGCGGGACTTGCTCCACTCCGTTGTTTTGGGAAGAATATTACAAGGATAGACCAGAGGTGCTTGATGTGTTTACGGGAGCACTGAATAATGTCGCAGTAAAGAACCTGATCACCTTTCCGGATCAGATCTTTGTCGGAGATACCGAGGACGGCGGTGTTTCACAATGGCTAGTGGACGTGAATGAGGATGGTTTAGAGTCAAGGCCCTGGAAAGCAAGAGCTATCAAAAGTGAGGCATTCGATCTCGACAGACCGGCACTAGTGGGCGCATCGAAAGACGATCACCAAAGCCCAAGGGACATTCCCATTCAGTGCCGCTGCAAGGGAGTTGACCTTGTTCTTCGGCGGTCTGCAGACGACTTCTCACCCGGTGAAACTGGCTTACTGCCATTTTTCGTTGATCCAACAACTCACAAGCACCTTGCGACGTTTGACGCATGCAACACTTGCCGCTCGGTGTTTGGTGTTGAGATTGTCAACTGGACCTTTGTTCTCCTTCGGCAAATTCACTTTGCGGGCAACACGGAGCAGCCTGGCTTCCCCCAATCAGTGCAAGATCTTGAGAAAGCTGTCTCTAGCCCCGACAGAGATGCTCATCTTGGAACCCTGTCACTATACAAGAGCTCGCCAGATGTTCAGCGATACTTCTGCTCAAGATGCTCCGCTTCCGTTTTTTACACTGTCGACGATCGACCCGACCTCGTTGATGTGGCGGTTGGTCTACTCGATGCACCGGAGGGGGCCAGGGCTGAAAGAGATTTGATTTGGAACTTGGGATCAAGAGTCGGTGGCGAAGACGATGTTGTTGGTGGATGGCGGGAAGGATTTGTCAACCGAGCCAAAGAAACGGCGGAGAAATGGAGAGTGAATGGGGGATATCCCAAGACCTGGAGAAGACTTGCAGCAGAGGAGAGTGTGTGAACGCTACTCGTGCAGATTCACTGACAGCATGGGAGCATCATATGCCTTTCTACGCTTCGAGGGATCTGTGCGCTTAGTTACTGTAGCCAATTCATCCTTTTGCCACCATGAAGTACATCTTTAAAGAGGCTATGTACCATACCATACTCCATATTATTGGGTTAATGTTCCATCTCCCTAGCAAATGGACTCCGTGACCGAATCTTGCGACCAAAGAAGTACAATAACCAAGGAATAGAGGTCAACAGCAACCCAAGCCCGCCAAGTAAACCTCCTGTACCTCCCAATGTCAAGCTTGAGATCATGCGCGCTGTGATCAGCGGAAACACTCCTCCCAATAGATTTCGACAGAGACTCTGGGCTGCCAGGGCCGAGGAGGCGTATTGATGGTAGGTGTCGGCTAGGTAATTGAAGACGGCTAGATAAATGCTGAAGATTCCCATTGTGCAGGATCCCACGGCCAGTGCTGGTGAAACCCAAGAAACGCTGGTCTTCGCACTGAATCCGAACCAGAACAAGCCGATGGGTAGCAGGATTGATTGCACGCAGGGAGAGAAGAGACGTTGCTCAGGCGTACTTGCTGGGACCTTGTGGGGGAAGACTCGTCGAACAATAGGCTCTTGGATGAGTGCCAAAAAGATGCTGAGGATCGACCCAACAATGACTGCTGTGTAAACCGCTCCCACTTGGGTGCTGTTAAAGCCGTAAACGCCCCTAAAAACAATTCCGATGCTGCTGAACTGCATGTACAGAATAGCCCAAGCGAAGGAGGCCCAGACAGAGAACCAAAACACAACAGACTCGGTGACGAGCAGCTTGAGGGGGAATGCAAAGCTTCGCCAGATAATGCTGATGTCGAGGTGCAGGGCTTCTGCGACAGACGGAGAAAATTGCACAATCGCTCCAGTAGCGGTTTCGTACTGCATGGTATTGAGCTCTTTGCACATTCTCCTCAAGAGCACGTTGCTGCGCGTCTCTCCAAAGAAGAGGAAGAGAACCCCGGTCGTGGCTCCGATGGCGATGAGTTGAAGATAAAAGATCCATCTCCACCCCAAATGATCGACGGCGATTCCACTAACTAGTGGTCCAAAGCCTGTGCCGACCATAATCGAGAGCGAGTAGAGCGCCATAGGTGTGTTGCGATCTTCTTTGCGGTAGAGGTCGCTAACAACACCCCCTGTGAGTGTGGCAAAGACAGCAGCACCACATCCAGTGACGAATCGGGAGACCAACATGCCGGGGTAACTATCCGTGAGTGCGCACCCTAGGGTACCAAGAAAGAAGACAACTCCAGAGCCAACAAAGACCCAGTATCGACCGTGCAGTTCGCTCACGGGCGCAAGGATCATAGGCGTACAACCAAACCCTCCCACAAACAAGGTAATACCTGCGTTGAACGCAGTGTCGCCGACATTCCACTTGTGCCTCAGCGGTTCTGAAGCAAGGGCGTAAGCACCAGCGGAGTAAGCGGCAAGCATGGATGCCATAAAGGTTCCCGACAAAATGATGATTTTCTTTTTGGTCGACCAGGTAAACGGGGATTGAAACTTGGAGAGATCGATTGGTGCATTGTCTTTAACGGCAACGTCTATCTGACGAGACAAGAGGTATTGGGAAAGTGAAAAGTCTGGATTGAGTGAGTCGAGCCCAAGTTGAGCTTGAACGAAGTTTGACCCGTCAACGGAAGAGTCATCAAGAGAGGGGTTCCTGGCATCGTTGGGTTCCAAAGCCGGGCCTTTCTCTGCTGCTTGCCCGGGAACGCTTTCTTTCGACGGTTGGTCTGGAAATAAAGAAGTCATTGTGATTGTGTAGTTTGCCAAAAACAAAAGTCTGTAAGATGGACTCGGCTAAAGATAAATGCTGTCGGCAACGGGTCGGTAAACTAGACCTTTGCCAGCCGCTGGATGTGGACTAGACATTTCGGGGTTTGGAAGTATGCCAAGACCCGAGGATGCAATTCGGATTAAGGTAGCCGAGTGTCGATCACGCCCTAGTTTGGGCTGGCCGGGGAGAGACGGACTACTCCGGTCTGTGGCTGTTGGGCCGTCAGCATCATGCATCACGAGGAGTCAGCCATGTTTTCACCAGAATAAGAGTTTTTTTTGCTCCGTGTTGAATGGTTTACAGGGAAATATGTCGAGGGAAAAGGTATAAACTGGGGCACCCGCTTGGAAAAACCATCGTGTCCTGTGTTCCTTAGATACTTGTCGCCTGGAAGCACTTCTTCCTGTAGCCTCCACTAGCAACCTAGGGATTGAGACAACTTTTTTTCTCGACTCAATGGACAGCCTTTATCAACTTTGTCGCTCATTTCTGTCTGCGCCATGCCGACACTGTGATGAAATCTCCTCCCTATCGTGTAATCTTTTCGGAGCCAAGCTACCCATTTGGAATTGTGTATCGGCTTCCGAACCGAAGGATGATTAATCAGTCGGGTTCTGAACCCGGATATGTTCAGGGCCATCGTGAGGCTAGAGGACCCTGCATGTATAAAAGATGAAGAATAGAAAATGAGAATGAATCAAGGATCTGTCCACTCCAGCGAATCGCCAGCTACAAAGCATAAATGATCGTCATGTCGGCACCAGCAGCGGAGCCGACACCTCAAATGCCAGCTCTCGACCTCTTTTCTCTTAGAGGCAAGAACGCCTTTGTCACGGGAGCGTCACGAGGCATTGGTGCCGCTATTGCCATTGCTTTGGCTGATGCGGGAGCTTCGGTCTGCATCGCCCAGCGTGGTGCCACCAACACTGACACAGTGGATTCTATTCGGGCTAGAGGGGCAAGGGCGGAGATCGTGTTGTGCGACCTGGGTGACATGGACGCAGTCAAAGGGGTCTTTCAGCAAGCACTGGATGTCATGGACGGACGAATCGATATTTTGGTCAACTGTGGTGGCATCTTGAAGAGAAAAGAGGTTCTATCCGTATCCGAGGAAGAATGGGATGCTGTAACAAGCAAGGCGATCTCTTTTCATCTACTCAAACTTACGGACAGCAGGTGATGGACGTCAACCTCAAGGCACTATTCTTTCTCTGTCAAGCAGCTGGAAGACACATGGTCCCTCGACGATCAGGCAAAATCGTCAACGTTGCATCCATCAACAGCTTCATAGGCGGCGAAAACTACGCGCCGTACTCATCTTCAAAGGGTGGAGTATCGCAGCTGACAAAGGCTTTGAGCAACGAGTGGGCAAGACACAACGTTCAAGTCAACGCCATCGCGCCGGGATACGTCGCTACCGATATGTATGCGCCGTCTTGATTATGCTTCGTGAGGATCAAGTGCTGATATTTGTGTTGACAGGAACACTGCATTGCGGCCGAATGCAGAGGTTGCATCCGCTGCAATAGCTGGTTGCCCTGCTGGAAGATGGGGCACACCCGCTGATTACGCTGGACCTGCTGTGTTTCTCTGCAGTGGTGCCTCTCAATATGTGACGGGAGAAGTTCTCGTGGTTGACGGTGGACTACTAGGCAAGTGAGATACATCTAACCTTGATAACTAGGTAGCAAAGTTCTCTAGCGGCCGGACAATCCGACAAATTGCATTTCGGCTTTTTTGACAGAAACTCGTAGTTTGCCCTAATTGAAACGAGTTACAAACCCTTGCCAGCGACGATCCCTTCACCGTCATTTCGGCCCAACTCCTGAATGTGATGAAAAAAAAAAAAAACCAGGGAGTCTTGTCTGCACGTGACTTTCTTTGTCACATCATTTGTGATAACACGCATCCCCTCGCATCCCCCGCTCACGTCACAATCTTCCCTCTTGCAGCCCGTCGACCAAACTCCCGGAACCGCTCTGACTGTGTTGTTACAAAACCATGTCGTCACCTAAATCGCCTCCCAAGTCTTCTCCCAAGTCGCCCGAGAGCCCTGAGGCGGCTCCGGCGGCTCCGCACGCTGATGACAATATCGAGGCTGTTGGTTCAACCCTGCCAAGCATATGCATGGTTCCCCGCTTGGGTTCATGTTGGCTGATGGCGATTTATTGCGCAGGACACGGATAGCGACTCGGCTTACTCTGTGGGGTAAGAGGATGTTGGAGATGTGATCTTTTGATGTGCCTGTTCTAATCTGGTGTCTAAGTGCGGTCACCGATACCGAATCGCTGAGGTCTTCTATTCTCGATTATAAATGGGAGAATGGTAGGAGATACCATTCGTACGGCGATGGTACCTACTGGTGAGCATCCAGAATAGAAAAGAACTCGCTTCTTATTCTGACATGAAATAGGGGACCTAATGACGACCGCCAACAAGAGGCCGAAGACTTGATGTGAGATCTCTTTAAAATGCACTTGGTGGCCTTCATCTAACTTGGCTTTAGTCACGAGCTATTCCGGATTGTGCTCGACGGTAAACTTTACAAGGCTCCTATTGGCGACCATCCGCAGGTCTGTCTGTTCTGGATTGTTTGAACCAAATTTGGCCATAGCTAACGAGAAGTAGGACGTTTTAGATATCGGCTGCGGTACTGGTATCTGGGCTATGTAGGCTCCCACCATAACCCGGTCTTCTTAAGAGAGTCCCAGTTAACAGCTTCTAGCGAAATGGCAGATCTACACCCAGGCGCAGAGGTTATCGGTGTTGACCTGTCGCCTATCCAGCCAAACTTTGTCCCACCCAACTGCAAGTTCGAGGTGGATGATATCAACAAGGACTGGACTTTTCCGGAGAACAAGTTTGACTTGATCCATATTCGCTACATGACAGGCACTGTGCCTGACTGGACGGAGCTCCTGAAGAAAGTCTATAAGTGGGTTGACCTCTTGCTCACAATAACATACTGGCGTTGTCTAATCATAGTGTAGGCATCTTAAGCCTGGCGGCTGGGTAGAGCACGTCGAGCTATGGGGCGACGCTAGATCTGATGACGAGACCCTTACTCCCGAATCCCCTCTCAAGACTTGGGTCAAGATCTTCAATGAGGTCGGCGAAAAGATCAACAGGCCATTTTTCTGGAATCCAGTCGACCCCATCAAGGAAGCCGGCTTCACCAACATCACCGAAGACAAGGTCAAGGTTCCAATCGGTACCTGGCCCAAGGACAAGCATCTCAAGCAGTGGGGTGCTTGGAACCGACAGTTTCTACTACAGGGTCTTGAAGGGTTCTCCATTCGCAGCTTGACTGAGCTTTTGGGTGTAAGTTGGGCTTTATACGGCATGTTGAACGTTGAGCTAATGTTGATGACAGTGGGAGTATGAGAAGGCGCAGATGTTTTTGGTGGATATGCGCAAAGAGATTCTGAGCCGAGATGTTCATTCCTATGTGTTGGTGTAAGTTGACTTATCTTCCTTAATCCCAAGACAGGATACTCATTCAATCTAGGACTACTGTGTATGGCCAAAAGCCTGAAGCCTAAGAGAAAGGTATTCCCTACACGTCTGGTTCAGGCGACGCCGCCCGTCACCCTTGATACACAACTAGACTGAACTTGCGGCTCCTTTTCATGTTTTTAAGTGATGGAAAGTGACATATGAACTGTCATTTGTCTCGTTCTGTTGCTCAAGAGGTGGAAGGAGGCATAATTTGATCGTTTTTGGAGGATTTGGAATGGCATTTCTGCAATGGACTTTTCTCATATAGATAGATTGCTAGACATAGTAGCGAGCGCGATATTTCCGACACGATATTGTCATCACACCTGACTCGTCAAATTACTACCCTAATGGGCGAATCAAGATTTCGTAGAGCACTTGTGTCAGCCGCCCATATCTAACCCTCCACCCTCTATGGCCCTCCATAACCTTCTGTTCAAATGGTGCCGTACTCCTTAACCCCCCTTCACACTCGGATTGTCCGGATCCGGATCAAGCCTATCCGGGATAGGATTAAGACCAAGACATGGAAGAGATCAATAGTCCATGGCATTCTAATAAGCCAGATGTAGGGCCAGTGCGTGGTGCACCAGTTCAATGTCTAGGCTTCGGTGTAAACTGCGCCCGCCGGTAGATCGAAGCGTTTGCGCATCGAAAGATGGTGCTGGTAAACAACCTGGCCGTCCGTTCCCACTGACCTTGACCATGAGTTGAGCGGAACAAGCTCAGTTGAGTCGCAAATTGGTCGGTGGTCATCATTCAGGCTCATCATGGCCAATAACCATAGCGCGAGGTTAACTGTGAGGGCGTTGTCCCCAGACGCGCTCCATGGAATAGCCTGCCACTCAACCTGGAATGGTCTGGCTCTTTCGTTTGTAGAGAGGCGAATAACAACAACCTCGTTGCTGGTGAAAACAAAACCGTAACGGGTTTTTGCATTGTTGCAGCATGTGATTAGTCGGCCTATTGGGCGTTTGGCAGTCATCGAAGTTCCTAGCAAGTCACTCGAATGCCACTGCTTAGCAGACTGGACACAGCCAACCATATGCGTCTTATCATTGCTGGAGCACAAGGCAAATGTCGGGTAGCAAGTCTGATCACCCGGAAGGCGAAGTGAGGGGCGAAAGTCAATGGCTGGCAGATGACGCTCCAGCCGGATGCCAAGATGACGAGCACCCGCCTCGGTGGTGTATTGAAGAGTAGGTAGAACGCAGGCCTGCGCAACCGTCTTGAGATCAGCCAGGTATCTGACGCTAGGCAGCTGCGTTGGAGCGTGGTTCTTGACCTGAACTTGTTCGTTCAGGATGTCTCCATACACCTCCATGAGCGTTTCCAAGTTGAATTCGGTCCATTTGACCACTTCAAAACTGCTGTCAGGGGCCGCAATCCTACTTCGTGGCACGTTTCTTGGTGGGCTCGACTCGTCTATGATCGGTGGGTTGGCCTTGGTCAGGATGGCCTGCAGGGACTCGAAAGGGGTAGCCCAGGGAAACGTGATGAAAGGGATGACTGCAAAGATTCTGAACGTCATGGTGCTCTGGGCTGGCGTTACGGTCAAGACAAGAAGAATTATCGGGGACTGCGCGAGATGATACGATAAGGATGCGATCGATATCGATTTGGTGGGAAGTTTGGGAATGAAGTGAGTGTCTAGGAGGGAGCAGAAACTAGGCATTTTATACACCATACTGTGACCCATCATCAACTATAAGAGAAGCGCAATGATGGAGACATTACTCTGTGTCTCCAAAGAAAAAGTTGCCTTGTGGTCTACGCCCAGAGTACTCAACACTCAAAGACTTGTGTCTTGCCAGCACTCCCCACGTAGGCAAGTTCTAGGATGGAAATGTTTTCGAACCATTGTTATGTATCTGGCCTCCTTGTTTGACCTTTGCGCCTGGCCTGCGCAAAGCTGAAAGGTTCCAGCCCACAGGCACACTAATCTGCATGAGAGTCACGTAGCCACGTAGCCGCGTTGCTGTGAGCTGCCGATGGCCTGGTTGCCTTGTTGTCAGACATGTAATCAAGCATTTGACACTAAAAAAAACGGAGAAAGACAAGATGCCAACAGCCATCCAGATATGTCCTTTGAGCTGCTGCGCCTTTAATTACTTCTACAAAAGAAACTGTTAGCTACAAAAAAAAAAAAAGGAAGACGCTTATTAGCAGACGCACTCTTTGTGCCCTCTCTACTTTGTTCTGACCAACGAACGCTCCACACCTCCCTACTGAAGCGGCCGGGCCAACTTGCAGTCACAAAGGCATATAAAGCATTCACCACAAAGGGCCTTCTTTTCGGAAATGACACTGTATTGACAAACAAAGAACACAAAGCATCTGCAAAGGCGTCCCATCATCCGCATGCATGATTTATTGGTAGCTTTTGAACAGTCCTTTGAGCTGCAACGCTGAAAAGACCAGCCTCAAGTCAAAGCTACCCTCTAGTCCATTATAGTTATCTTTGACCAACCTGGCTAATGCTTAGCCTTTGTTGTTTTGTTCGCAACCTCGCGGGTGCGATGTCATGCTTAGTAGATATCTATGCTAACAGGCCAACTTCTACCATCCTTTGTTTATTCTTGATACTGGCGGAAAGTTGAATACTTCATTTTCTTTTTTAAAACGACCTCCTGCCCGACCCTGTCTTGTCAACCTCTTGTCTCGAACGACAGTATTTGATTACACTTGACCATCATACAATACGACCCTGGCTCATATTTACCACCTTGTTTCATTTTGATCCTTCACTATGCCTACCCTCAAGCCCCTCCCTGATTGCGAGGGTCCGAAGCTCGAGTGCTTCACCGATGACCTCCTTGCCCATGACTTCAAGTTTCTGGACATTGCCGGCGTTGGGTGCCACGGTGTCACTGTCAAAGCAGAGATTGACGGCAATCTCCGCGCCATCAAGATTGTCAGTTTGAGCCGTATCCATGCTTCACTAGATCCCGACTAACTCTTTGCCCCAGTTCTTCACCCAAGGAACCGCCGAGCCTTGTGCGCATCTGTGTCCCCTCCAAGAAGACCCATACGAAGACGGAGAGGCTCTTAACCCTAAAGGGAGATACGGTTGGTCTGACTCGTTGATCGAGACCTTGGTTCTTTACACGTCGTCCTTCAACAGTGAGTGTCGCGTGTTTGGTAGGTTGAAGGAAGTAGGCCGTGAGGATCTTGCCGTTCGAGTCCATGGCTATATGCTGGTGTATTTGAATGAGCAGGTGGAAGAACAGTTCAAGATAGCACTCGACAACTGTCCTGATGTCCCATCAAAATCTGGAGCCGAATTGCTCGAGCACTTGGACCCCAAAGAACCGCTCATGGCCATTGTCAAGGATTGGGTCCCGGGAGGACAGCCGGCCCATGATGAAAAAGACGAGAAGGATGGGAAGTGGCTACGGCCTACCAAGTTTCCTAAAATGCTGCGCGACCTCAAGGAACTGCACAAGTGTGGCATCGTTGTTCGCGACCTCAAGTACCAGCAGTACATCAACGGTACGCTCGTCGACTTCAGTCACGCCTGGACAATCCCACACATCTGGGGTCCTGAACAAGGGCTTCAACCAAGCTGGGCATTCGCGAGCATGGCGGCCTGGGACTTGCACTGCTTCCAGCGCGAGGTGATTGGAGAGTGGAACTGGTGGGCCGACTTTCCCAGGTTTCGACGAAAACATTGCCGACTCGTCGCATACAGGGGCGTCAATGGGCGGAGCATCCAAGAGTTTGGGCAGCCGATCAATGAGTCCTCGGTGTATGACCACCTTCGGCCGCGTCCAGGCAGGCAGGGGCCTTTCCTCCCTCTGTTGAACTATGAGGGTGCACTCACCTACATGACCCAAGATCCACCATACGACCCATCTCTTTTCGACTGGAGAAATGTCGGAAAACAAGGGGCCGTGACGAGAAAGAGAAAAGCGACGGCACAGCAACCCCGTAAAGCAAAGAAGATCAAGACAGTCAAACCGGAGAAGGAGAGGAGGCCTAATCTGACATCACAGGCTTAGAGGCCAAGCCAAGAGTCTAGGCCTCGAACCTACGCATTTGTAATCATTTTTGATTTGATTCCTTGGAGATTTGTCCTTTTCTATACGTGTATACTAGATCGATTACCATGTATAGTAATTATTACTTCTATCCATCGAAAACCAACCAATATAGTCATGTTGAAATATATTCTGATGACTTTGGGGTGGCCCGGGCCCCCTTTCCTCGCCATCGGATATGCTTAGCCAGCCCACCGAGTGCCTTGCCGTAACAAATAAATTTCCAAACTATTCTTCATACTGCCTGGACCGAGTTTGTCTCTCTAAAGATCTTGAAAATTTCAAGGCAAATTCGACAATGTTGAGTTCTGGACAGGTTGAAAGATGGGAGTGAGGGAACCGCGAGTCATTACTCTCCCGTTTCAAACCTACCTTTGTTGCATCCACCCCTTTTATTCTCATGTTGACTCCAGCAGTGCCTCGATCCCTATCCGGCGCCCTGCTCAAGTCGTTAGAGTTACCCGTTGTGAATCCAGAAAGCAAGTCAGATGCTTACCTGCAGTCCGTGGGTCAAACTTTTCATAGTAGCTTCCAAGATATAGCATCTGGCGCAGAAGATGAGGGTTGTCATTGAACATCCTTGCCCAGATTGACTTGTCGCGACTAAACATGTTTACAAATGTTTCCAAGTGTTGATGCTTCATAACTCCGTTAGCGGGATTCATGGGAAACTCTTTTCACGTCAACTTTACTTACTACCCATATAAACATTCGCGTATGGTTCTGAATACGGCGTATGCAACCCGTCAGGATGGCTATTTGATCATGCAGTTGTTGAATTGCCTCGTTTGTAGAAGCTTCCAGAATTGCATGAGCATATACCACAACCGCCGTGGTGAGAATCTTGCCGATAGAAAAGTTGTGTAGATCAAAGCCGGCCTGGTCCCATAGAGTATCAACAATTGCTGCAATCGAGTTGGCATGACGGTGGCATTCTGCAGCTGACTCTATCTGTGCTTGACTTTCGGTCGAGGTCGGCCTGAGAGCTTTGAAGTGGACCAGTTGGCCGATGTGGTGATATAGCAGGTGCATATATGCAAACTGCCGAAGTGTATCGTGGAGCAAGTGATGAGAGATATTGGAGGGGGTCCAGAGAAGGCTAGCACTTCTTGTTGCTGAATGACGGGTGAACCTAGACAGAACTTGGCGGACGTCATCCTGACCATCATGGAACAGCTCGTAAAGCTCAGCTAGTATCTCTGACAGAAACATGAGTTCCTGAGACACGCTGGCAGCTTTGACATTCGAATGAGCTCCTAAAGCCTGGCTTGCTCTGCCTCGTTTCAAGGCTAGAAACTCATCGTCGTGTAACATGTGGGGAATCTTATCTCGGTGAGAAAAGTGCGGTGTTAGCCTAAGTGGAAAGGATATAAGTCTATCCATGAGTGCCATGGTACAAATAAGCCGTCGGTGTGTCTCTACAGACACAGATGGCTCGCCCTCGCTGATATCCAGTAGTCTCAAAGCTCTAAGCATATTCGCCGCGAAACCTTGAGGAAGTGAGTTAGTTGGTATATTGAAGGTGATGTTGACTAACCAAGATACACATATGCTTGTCTTGAGCCGCCAAATGCCAGTTTGTAGGTACCTAGCAAGAGATAAGCTTGGATTGTCGGAACAGACGGCCAATCAAAGTCTTGGATGAGGAGGCTTCTAGCGTGCTTGAAAAGAAGCTCCCCTCTATGGCATGGTGGTAGATCTTCTGTGAATGGTGCCATCGAGAATCTTGTACATGCGTAAGCGAGCTAGGTATACTTCTCGGTGCAAGACTTACCGAATGCTCAGCGCCATGATAGAGTAGAGAACGACCTTGGGTATCTGGCTGGTGGAAAAGTCGGCAAGGAATAGCTCCTCGTCAAACATGAAGTGAATATCGCTAAAGTTGCTGAAATACAGGAGTATCAGCGAGTGAGTAAACTCTCCCTCTCTGAGGAGATCCTCAGGGCGTCCTTTTCCAACGTCTAACCCCAGAGTCCCGCGTTCCATCCGATAGTCTTGGTTAGTTTGTCTCATAGGAGGAGGCTCAAAACCGGCACTGTGCTCGGAAGCTGTCCATGGAGAGTTGGGCATGGGATCTGAGCGAGACGAAGGTTGGGACTTTGGTATGTACGAGCAGTGAATCTGTCTCGTCGCACATCTTTCACAGCTAGCTTCGCCTTCCTGGGTTTTGCAGCGGACCTTGCTGGAGCTTTGATTGCTGGGTTAGTGTCCGTATCCTGGTTCAGGGTTGGGGATATGCATACCGACAAGTGTAGCACGCTCTTCGTGGCATCTTGGTGATTTTGACAACAATGACAGAAAGCTAGTCCTCGCGATGAAGGATGACTGTGACTAAGTGGTGAGTGGTCAATCCCTTAGCAGTGATTAGTTGCTCCATGCCGAGGGCGGGGAGAGACTGGCGACATGGGGTTAGTGAAGCACGTCATCCTGCGTGCCTCATGCTTGTTAACCAACGCGCTTTGTGGGAGCACCTTTCAAGAGAATGCCACGAAATAGCCGTAGTCAAGATAGCATGACTTAGGTTGTTGAAGGGAGAATTATCTCGTCTGATTTATTCAATGGTTCTCGATGAACAGCTCAGCACAACCGAACTACTGCGAAATTGGTAACATCTCCAAAGAATCGGCCAGCCACACAAATGAAGAAAACGGTTATCGATTTATGCAGGCGTTAAAACTAGATGTCAAAACCCTGTGACATTGAGTGATCTTCTATGGCAGCTATCGTCATGC
This sequence comes from Fusarium sp. MBC 438, assembly GCA_030779245.1. NCBI lineage: Eukaryota > Fungi > Ascomycota > Sordariomycetes > Hypocreales > Nectriaceae > Fusarium > Fusarium sp. MBC 438. Next base: position 22,140 of record JAPFTB010000042.1, read on the forward strand.
CAGATGGTAGAAAATCTATCTTAAGTTTCAAATCTTGCTAAATGCCTGTCCAGGTGAAAGTTTCCGGTACTGAGAAAGACACTCTAGTGTGTAGCTGATCGCTCGACAAGCCAACGCGCACCGTATATTCCCCCTTCTCTGCATGCCATCTCTTTGCCGCCGAGTCATAAACGCTGACGCTATACTTATCCAGCCGCGCCTCCACGATCTTGGTCTGTCCAGGGCTAATCTCAACCTTTTCGAATGCCTGTAATTCCTTCACCGGTCGTGAAAGTCCAGGTATGGGGCTATCCTGAGGTCCAGATACGTAGAACTGGACTACAGCCTTGCCTTGTCGAGAACCAACGTTTGCGACTCTAGCCTTGACCAAGACCTCTCCGTCAGGGCCTAATGTAGCCCGTCCTTTTGGAATCTCAACGCCTACAATCTGAAACCGTGTGTAAGAAAGTCCGAAGCCGAATGGGTACAAAGGCTTAGGCTTGCTCGCTTGATCGTACCACCGATACCCCACGTCAAGTCCCTCTTCATATCGAAGAATGTCATCATGACCGGCGGGGAAGTTTCCAAACGATGGGTTATCTTCTAGCTTTCGTGGCCATGTCAGTGGCAGTCTACCACTAGGATTCACCTGTCCAGAGAGAACGGCTGCCACTGACAGTCCTGCTTCTTGTCCGGGGAACCAGGCCTGGACAATTCCAGGAACAACATCGACGATCTGCGAGAGACCAACAGGTGCGCCTGAAAAGTTCACAACCACCGTCTTGGGGTTTGAAGAAGCAACTGCCTTGATCAAGTCGTATTGCTCCGGCGTGAGGTCCATCGTATCCCGATCAAAACCCTCCGACTCAATCTCGTTGGTAGTTCCGACGCATACAATGGCATACTCAGCTTCTGAGGCCACCTTTTTGGCATCATTCAACGAGGCTTGCAGGTTGATCTCCTCATGGAAGCGAATGGAGCTTCCTTGAAACATCTTTCCAAACACAGGCGGTCCAGTCAAGATATCAGGATCGCATGCCCAAGACTCGAGTTTGATAGAGTAACGGTGACCTTTTTCCACATGGTGGGTGAAACGTCTCTCCAGCTGCTTTTTAAAGAAGTAAAAAGACTCGGGTCGCAGTTTGGTCTCTTGAGGTCGTTCAAAGACCAGTTGGTCGTTGATGTAGCATTTCGCTCGTCCTGTGCTGATGACCGAAAAGATTGCGTTGCCTGTCGAAGGCGCCACCAAATCGAACGTGATTCGCGTGCAGTAGCTGACCTTGTCGAGGTATTCTGGCCACTGTTCCTTGATCATGTACTCGGCTTGAGGACGGAACTCTTCGTGAACGAGATTCTCGCCAATGACGGAGCCGTTGAACCACTCCAGCCGAACAGGAAGTTCAGAGTGTTGTGGCTGATCGGTGGGAAAGACAAGGCTAGGATCTGCATGAGGAACAGCACCAAAGACTGGCACACCCGCTGCTGTCCTAGTGTCATAGCCGAGCCTTTGAAATCCTTCGATTGGAGCAACCGCGTGCAAGGCATCGACTCGAGCACTTCCTCCGCCTCCGAGGACAACAGAGCTCGCATGCTGACCGATCAATGCGACAGTTGAGCTCTTGGGTATGGGCAAGATGTCACCAGCGTTCTTGAGCAAGACAATTCCATCTGCTGCAGCTTCTTTGATGAGATCATCACGAGCCTGGTCTTCTACCGCGCGCTCAGGGGGTTCCTCGGGATTCTCAAATCGACCAAGACGATAAGCCAACTTGAGAATGCGTAAAACGCTCTTGTTGATAGTCTCTTCAGTGATGCTGCCCTGCTGAACGAGCCTCAACACGGCGTCTGGGGTACGCCATTTCGGTGGACCGGGCATCTCGACGTCGACGCCAGCGTTGATGCCGGGTGCAACTGAGTAAGTTCCCATCCAGTCCGAGATGACGGGTCCTTGAAAGCCCCATTCATCTCTCAAGGTGCCATTGATGAGTTCATCACTATCGGCGACGTAGGTTCCCTGAACCCTGTTGTAGCTGCAGAGAGTAATAGTTAGCAAATGCAACTAAGCGAATCGTCGAGAATCATTCACCTTGACATGATGCACCAAGGGTCTGAGAGCTTCAACACAAGCTGGAATGGCTTCAGGTAAATCTCCCTCAAAACCTGCTCCTCAACCTCGACACTCAGTGTCGTCCGCTGATTCTCTGCGTCATTCGCCACAAAGTGCTTTGGAGTCGCCGCGACACGACCGGTCGACTGGCACCCACGGACGTAGGCAGCTGCCAGATGACCTAGAACGAGAGGATCCTCGCTGTAGGTCTCATAATTTCGGCCTCCCAGCGGTGAACGGATCACGTTGAGAGTTGGGCCCAAGAGGACATTTGCAGACTTTGTCTCTGCTTCTTTTGCTATCGCTGCGCCTATTCTCTCTAGGATCGACGTGTCGAATGTCGAACCGAGACATGTCCCGCATGGGAAGCATGCAGCCTTGATGCCAGACACATAGCTCTCTCCTCGAGCACCATTGGGCCCATCAGTAAACTAAGACAAAGGATGTCAACTTTTATTCGTGCTTAACAAACTGAGAACAAAGACATACCTTGATATGGGGTACAAAGACCCCATCCCTTTGTATAACTGGAGTGCGCCACCAGTCAACACCCGAAAGGAAACGTATCTTTTCCTCAAGTGTGAGAGATGAAAGAATATTGTGAAGAGAATCGGGACTCATTGTGGCGAGCTATGGAGGATGCGGTGTGTAGAACCGAGATCGGTCATTTCGGCGGCGTCTTCCCCTCTTATGCCCTTGCAACACATCCCATTCGTACATGTTCCCTCTAAATGCAACCCTGCAATTCGTTACCGAGCGCGGAAATAGGCCCGTGGAGACTGAACAAGTGGATTCTTGGCTCTCCGAACTGCGATCGGCGAGGGCGATCAACCATTGGTTCGCCGGCCGAAGCTTCGGAGTCCTTTCGGAGTCTTGGTGAATTGATTGGCTCAAGCTGAGGGGCCGTGAAGTGGGCAGACGATCGCGATCCGGGGATGAATGGCATCATCTCGCAGGCCAGCTTGTCTGACCAATCCCGAGTCGCTATTGAAGATCCAGCCTGGTCAATGTTGCCGATAGATCAAATTGATCGAATGCTCTCCCCGCGCCACGCATTGAACTATAGCTTCTTTGAACGGTCAACGCGTTGGAAGTTAATCTTCTCTCATCAACTGGGAGGGATGACGCGATCTGAACCAACAAGCGAGACTTCACAAGGTTGTCACTTCACGTCGTGTATAAGTTGAAGCAACCTCCCACAGAAAGATCGACATCAGCTCACCATCACACGGCCTTCAACGCTTCATCTTATATAACCAAGACCGCAATGGCGTCTTCACAAAGCAAAGAGACAAGCTCGGTCAATGTTTCTGCGGCTGGTCATGAAACCGTCGAGGAGCTAGATCGGCGCATTCAGGAACTCGCCCACCATGCGCCGCCGTTCTACCAGAGCCGTAACTTGCTCAAGCTTTATCTTCTCATGATCCCTGGATGTCTTGTCCCTGCTGTAACTCTGGGATTCGACGGGGCGATGATGAGCGGTCTTCAGGCGGTACCAGCTTGGGATTCTTGTAAGTTCAGCATGTTAAGATTCAATGATAGACAGTCTAGCTAACAGCTTTGCTCAATCGTCAGATTTCAACAGCCCTCGTGGTAGCATTCTCGGCCTCCTCAATGCGATTTTAGGTCTCGGCTGCATTGTTGCGACCCCTTTCATCAGCGTTGTGGGTGATCGTTGGGGTCGCCGTATGGGCATCTTCCTGGGCGCCGTGATTATGTTGATCGGAGGTGTAATTCAAGGCGCATGCGTTCACAGTAAGAAACCAGAAACGGTATCTGTGAATATTCATCTCACTAATATTACTTGACAGTTTCCATGTTCTTGATCTCTCGCTTCGTCATTGGCTTCGGTCTTGTCTTTGCCAACACCTACGCTCCAATGCTCATCGGCGAGTTAGCCCATCCCAAGGATCGCCAAGTCGCCACCTCTCTGTATCAGACATCCTGGTATCTCGGAGCCATAGCCGCTGCATGGACAACGTTTGGAACATTCAGGATCCCCAACGACTGGGCATGGCGAATCCCATCTTATCTCCAAGCCGCGCCAGCTCTTGTCCAGATCTTGGGTATCTGGTTCCTCCCCGAGTCTCCACGCTTTCTCATTGCAAAAGGACAACCCGAAAAAGCAAGGGATATCTTGGTCAAATATCACGCTAACGGTGATGCCTCCTCCGAGTTTGTCGAGTTGGAGTATCGCCAGATGCGTGGGGTCATTGAAGCTGAACTTGCGAACGCTACCGGATGGGCATCTATGCTCAAAACACCTGGTAACCGCCATCGTCTGCTTGTTATCGTTCTTTTGGGTCTCTTCTCTCAGTGGTCCGGAAACGGTCTTGTCTCGTACTACCTGGTCCGAGTCCTCGAAACAGTTGGAATTACGAATGCAAGACACACCAACATCATCAACGGCTGCTTGATGATTTTTAACTGGCTCACATCTGTGGCTTCCGCCTTTGCTTCAGGTCGCCTCAAGCGTCGAACACAGTTCATGATTTCCGTCGTGGGTATGCTCCTCGTCTTCAGCAGCCAGACTCTTTGTGCAGGCCTATTCAACGAAAGAGGCAACAAAGCCGCCGGTCACGGTGTTCTGGCGATGCTCTTCATCTTTTACGCATTCTTCAACTTTGCATTCAACGCTCTACTCTACTCATATCCCGTTGAGATTTTGCCCTACCCTATCCGAGCCAAAGGCTTTTCGGTCCTCATGTTCTTTGGCAAGGGAGCAGGATTCGTCAACTCGTTTGTCAATCCCATCGGTCTCCAGGCCTTGGCATGGAAGTATTACGGAGTTTATGTCGGCTGGCTGTGCATTGAAGTCGCTTGTGTCTATTTCCTCTTCCCAGAAACATCTGGTCGAAGCCTTGAGGCCATCGCGAGCGTGTTTGACGGGGAAATTAAGCTGGACACTGAGAAGTTGGTCGAGAGTAAGGAAGGATCAAAGGAGATTAGCAAGGAGCTTTGATGGGGGGTTAAAGAGTTGCATATTGTAGGTACATGGTACCAATCTTTCACATGCCAACTAGCTGCGTCCATCAAGAGGAATGAATAAAGATACCTTTTCTTTTTCTTTTTTTGGTACTACGATTCTGCGTAGCGCGACTAACAATCTGGCTTGTCTACGCTACCTACGTTCTACAATAAAAATCATACATTTACAAAAACATGCAAGACAAAACAAAAGAAAATCGGCACAAAAGGAACGTCTACGTACGGCCCGGCTCCATCATCTCGGCCATTGTAAAGAAGTTTCCCTCCCAAATCTCCCCAACCCAGTCGTCAATCGTCAACAAACGCCAACCGACGGTGCACTGATAAATCGCCTGGTAGAAATCCATCTTCAGCCCGCTCTCAGTAACCTCCCTTCCCCATACAGGACAGAGCTGAGACAAGCGGTCCGTGTACACCTTTCTGAGCTTTGTTTGCTCATATTCCATGAGGTGGTCCCAGTAGAGGATGTTCTTGCCTTCGCTCTCGAGATAATAGTCGCCATCGCGAATTCGTCTCGCAGCCTCCATCTCTTCATCAGCAGCCAGGTACCCATCAGAATCCGGGAGTTCTTCACGGTCTCGCCCGCGAAGGAACTGGGGCATACGCGTAGTAGTCCAGAGAGGCACCGCCGAGGCGCATTCCCAGTCTATGATAGCTGTGATAGCTCCATCGTCGTCGACCAGGATATTGTTCAGATTAAGGTCACCGTGCAGCAGTACTGTTGGCTCCGGTGGGTTCAGGGTTTTGGGGAAGATATCGGGCAGAAGATCAGAGAGTAGCTCGGCAACTTCAATACTGTACTCGGCGTGGGCTTTTTCCTCTGCGTCTGAGTCTGATGAGTCTGAGCTGCCATCTGAGGATGAGTTGGAGGATGAATCAGAGTCTGAATCCGAGTTCGAGTGTTCCTTTACTACTCTCTTTTGGTCTTCAATGATGACAGTGATGTACGACTTGAGCCAGTCGTAGCTACAGCGAAATGGTCCTCGAGGGGCGTCCACGTCATAACGCTTACCCATGAAGAACATGCCATCAACCAACTGTCCAGGTTCCCACTTGGCATCATCTTCGAGACTGACATCCTTCAAGGTGCCAATGGTACGGAATTGCGTGCTGTTGAAGAGTTGTGCTTGATATTCGGCAATCTTCTCAACAAAGGTCGTCTTCGCCTCCCACGACATCCCGCGCCATCGATGGTGCGCCGTAATTCCGGGCATCATCTCCATGAGGATCCATTCATATCCTATCTCATTGTCGCTGGAGTCGTCGAAAGCAATCACCTTGGGTGCTGGAATGTCTGAGTGGCGTTCAAGCCAGCGGAGAGTTGCCGCTTCTCCAGCAGTCTTCTTGTGGGGGTCAACGGGGAGGGCGACTCGAAAGATCCATCTCCGTTCACAGTTGCCCTCGACCACGTAGACTTTGTTGAAGGCGCCTTCTGTCTTGAACGACACCGAACAGTCGTATGAATCATCAAGCTGTAGCACACGCCGGCATGTTGCTTGGATCGCTTCGATGCTGGGCTCAGATGCCCACTTGGGTTCAAGGGCCCAGCCCGAATCGTCCCAGACAAGTCCGCCTCGAGGATTAGTCGACATCTTCGTAGTAGGTAGAATGCTAATGTTGAGTAAAGTAGTGTTTGGGGTTGTCGGGATATCTTTGCTCCAGACGTAACTGGGTCAATATATAGGTAAGTGATCATTGCAATGCTTTTGTTTCCTCATGGGAATACACGGCTTGCTATCTTCCAAGTTCTTGAAAGGAGTGAACAAAATGGAAGAAAGGTCATCGCCAGTGCTTCATTTCATCAATCAAGCTCTGTACAATGCAGGGGTGAAATACATGCCACCTACAGGACAAAGCAAGGTTGAGGAGAAAAGGCCTGTAGTGATAAAACTCCACACTAGACCGGGTGCTCGCAAGTGTTCAGCTTTTTTGCTTTGTTCGCCATCTTTGATGCTCAACTGAAACCTGACCTGATTGTCCGCTTTGTCAATGGGATGCCTCTTCTCTCCCATCACCTGAAAGGCCTTGTTCGAAGAAGAACAAAGAACGACATTTAACAGTTAAGGTACAAGAAGCTCACAAGCGTAACATGGTCAGTCACAGTGATGATTTGTCTCGTTCTTTCTTTTTGTTAGAGTTGTGTAGTCTCATCTTTTGTTCTCAAGCACCGTTCGCAGAGAAACGAGATTTTGATCGGAGTTATAGAGAACACGTTCCTCCATTCGCCTAGTTCCATAGTGTTCACCTAATAGTATAAGATGTCCTGCTGTGCTTTTAGGTTAACATGTCACGAACGTACCTGTTACAGATGGACCTGCGCTGTTTTGAAGGTCGAAGCAGGCATTTCATCAACTATATAATTTGTGTCATCTCCAGTCCAACCATTTTCATGCCACCTCTCAGGTACCTTTCTCCACACAGAGCATTGTTTTCCGATCATTCAGGAAAAGATGGGAAGACAGTGCAACAATCCGAAGAAGCTTCTCGCTTTATTCATTGACGACATTCCAGATGATAAGCTACTGGAATTCTCAGACACTCCTGGTGAAATCTACAGCCAGCAGAATTTTCGTCTAGATTTGCAAGGCAAAACCTCGTCAGGTGGGTGGAACTTGCAAATCCAAGTAAACTATGGTGCCGAGACAGAAGCACTCCAGGCCATGGCCCCAGATACCATTTCAGGTCCAGTTCTGGTCACTTTGGAACTACCCATGACCCCTGAGGAGATCAGGGAAGAGTTCCGAAACAAGATCATTCAGCCTCAGCCTCAGCCTCGGAAGCGGAGGCGGAAGAGGTAGATTTCGGATTTTGGATCCAACCGATCCAAGACTAGATGGACTTGCCATCATGTACGATAGTCGGGCGGAGTAGGTAGTGGAGTTATAGGTCAGCTGGTGTCAATTCAATAGAGGGAGATTCCCTATTACAGATTCGTTCACTGAAAATGTCTAACTTTGCATCATATTCGTTTAGTGTCGTAGGTAATAAGACTACTCATATAAACAGCTGCCGTCCCCGTAACCAAATCTCGTGACAAACAAACTCGCTAAAAAGAACACATTAAGACTTAAAAACAGCCAAATACACAACCCCGTATCATTTTATGACTTGCTATCCTTAGGAAAGGATAGCTCCTGGTGCTCCGCCCACTCCTTTCCCTCCACATTCCTCCGGGACCCCTCAGCTGCCTCCTTATCGAGCGGTCCGGGTCTTGAGAAGATGGCGCCAAAGAGAGACAGGATGCTACTTGTGCGAAGAACCATCTGAGAGAATAGGGTGAGACCAGTGATCATAATCTCCTCCTGGGCGTCGGGGTTGTTGGCCTTGGGGCCCATGAATTCGATGTAACCAACCTTGCTGATGGCCCAAGCGTTGGCAGAGAACTTGGCAACAGGGACACTGTTCTCATCAAGGCATATAAAGTCCCAGCTCTTGAAGTCACTAGAACTGGTCCAGGTCATGGCAGCTGGAGTGTCTCCAGGGCCATCAGCGTAGTTGTAGGACAAGTGCGTGTAAGAGGTGACGAAACGTCTTAGAGCTTTGAGAGTTCCCTTCTGACCACGGAGTTCGTAGTCGGCATGGATCGAGACTGGGTGAAGGGTGCCAGATCCGATAGTAACAGAATTGTCCTCGGCAGGGTGGAAGACAAGGTGAGGCGACCTCAAGGTATTGTAGTCAATGACATATCGAGGAACAGACTCCCCAGACTTGTCCTTTTGTGAAACCAAAGCCTTGAGCTTTTTCCATGAAAAGTCGACTTGAAGGGTAGGATTGCCGAGTTGCGATTCGGCTGGAGTGGTGTCGTTGCTTTGGGGAAAACTCATGTTGGAGAGTGTGAAAGAGATGATGTTGATGAGTGTGAATCAATGATGAACAGATGGACTTGGAAGATATAATTTTGATCGAGTAGTCGTTGCTTGTACTTGCTATGATGATATCCAAAACTCCCTTGGCAGTCCTCGACAGGTTATATACTCGCGAACTGTAAGTGATGATTTACGCAGCCCCCAAAGGAGGTAAGGATCAGCGGATGACTGCGTTGATCCTAGCTCGGGCTGAGATCTCGCGCTAACCGTATACGGAGCAATCCAGCGCTCCAGTGACATCACTTGGACGGAGTTCGTCTGTGCCACATCTTCGCCTGGCTGGGCTGAAGTGTTGAACTCCGATCTCTGCATGTGCGGCGCAGGGTCCACTTTCAGAGTCGTTTCAGGAAAGGCTCAACCAATAATATGCTTATCATTCAGTGCTCAGCCTCAAAAGTGCGGAAAGTCGCCACAACCATCGTGCCGAACTCCGGGGCTGAAGAGGCTGAGATTGAAGGGCGAGAGCGAGGGACGAAGAGAAAGACGGAAGAAAAGAAATCTGCCAATCGCATGTTGTGAAAATACCAATCAAGTTGGATGAAAAGCTTTGTAAGAAGCTTCAAGGCCAATCAGCCTTTTGAAGCGAAGTTATTAACCTCATGTGTTACGCCACAAGGTCCAGGGTAACTATCCACAGCTTTTATCGTTCAGGGTTTAAGCGAGCATAAGAAAGGCATTTGTTAAAATATGACATGAGTGAAGGTGGAAATTAAATCATTAATGCCCTTATTAAAGAGCTGTCTACACTACTTTGTTCGATAGGGCATGTGCAGTTGAAAGGTGCAATATTACTCAGAGAGTGGAACGAGATGGGTTAAGGGGTTTCCAAACCTGACTGGCTTTTTAACAGTGGAGTAGATTTCAGTCATGCACCCACACGTGATGATTCACGTGCTTCTCGGCAGCGAGCTGTTTATGCAACGGGTTTATGTAGGTATTCTTTGTGCGTCTTGCACATCCATGGATGAGGAGCCCGTTCAAAAAGCGCGACCAAGATAAGCAAACTCAGCTTCGTCGACGTACAACTCCAATATTATTTTATTGATCTCCTAATCTTTAACCCTCGTCACCCCGAAGTCAGGTCCCACAACTTCTTAAACTCACTATCCCGCTTCAACAACTCCCTGGGATTGTCCCATTCCACGACGCGACCACCGCTCATGACAGCGACGCGATCAAAATCCACCACAGCTCCAAGTCGATGAACAATAGCAATGACGGTGCATCCTACAAATTGCTCGCGAATGACTTGTCTGATCAGCTGCTCCGAGTTGGGATCCACGTTGCTGCTTGCTTCGTCGAGGAGGATGATCCTCTTGTTGGCGAGCATGGCTCTGGCGAGACAGAGCAGCTGGCGTTGACCCTGAGATAGGCGATCAATATCCAGAATGCTGTCCAATCCACCCATTCTGTCAATCACATCTCGCATTTTGAGCCTGTGGAGCGCTGCGAGCATTCTTTCGTCGTTCCGCTCGCCTCGAGGGGCCAAGTTATCTCTGATGCTGGTCTTTTTCATGAAGAATGGGTGCTGGGGAACCACCGCCACCGAGGCTCTAATGGTTTGACGAGGAATAGTAGTGATGTCGATGCCATCAAATTCGATGCTGGAGTTGGCATCAATTTCCAGGAGACGAAGGAGGCAGCTCATAAGAGAGCTCTTCCCACTCCCGCTACGCCCACAAATGCCAACCTTGGAACCCGCAGGAATGTCTAGGGTCACGCCGTGCAGCACTGGGTTCCCCGTCTTGGTGTATGAAGCAGTCATGTTCTTGATGGAAACATGTCCAGATGATGGCCACTCCTCAGGGACTTGGCCCATTTCGCCAGCCAGATTCTCACTCTCTGTGGTTGCGCCAAATTGCTTGAGGCGGGCAACCGCTCCAAAAGCAGTCTCCAACTGAGTATAACCCTTGATGACTAGCGTCAAAGATTCGTTGAACGAAGTAACGTTGAGGAGTGCCAGTGCCACAAACTTGGGTGCGAATTGACCTCGAAGCTGAACGACGAGTACCATCATGATCCCAGCCATGGCAGCGACCATCAAGTCAAGAACCAGTGCCAGCCAACGCTGGATGCAGAATTGCAGATAATATGGGCGTTGCGACGCGTCGAGGAACTCAAAGTATTGCTCCCGGAATTGTGTCTCCCAAGAAAAGGCTCTCACACTGGATAGTCCTTGCAGGGTGTCGAGGAAGTGGGTAAAGAGGGGAGACTTGGCTTGCAATTCGAGGATTCTGATTTGGCGGGATGTTCGGAGATAGAACTTTGAAAGGACTGCATCGATGTTGGTAAAAAATAGAGAGATAATTGGTCTTTGAACTTACGCCAGCAAAAGAAGAGAATAGGAGGCAGAGTCGCCGCAAAGTAACCGGAAAACACACACATCATGACGGCAGACAGGAATGCCACTGCGATATTGATGAGTAGATCGATCAAGGTGAATGGAAGCTCAGTATCGACGACAGAGATATCCTGACTGAAACGGGTTGTCGTGACTCCAACATCCGTCTTGGAAAAGAACGACAGAGGCGCGTCCATGATGGATTTCAGGAGTCGAGCATGAAGAACCGCCGAGCTGAGCGGGACCGCAACGATGAGAAAAAACCAAGCGCATGATATGAGAGCGGCCATGGAAAGGCCAGCGAGCATACCGTATAGGCCGAGGTAGAAGCTGTTTGACTCGTGTTGTGTTGCACCAGTACGACCTGTCCAGAAACTGAGCAGCAACTCAGTCAACTTGTAACCTCCGGCGTGGAGACAAACAAGAGACATAATTAGAAGGACGTGCCACAAGGGAACTGATCCAAGGTAGTATCCATAAGTTGCAAACTCTCCAAGCCCTTGACCGATTGAAGTTTGGGTATCCTCTACTGGTGCTGGAGGACTCGATGTTGCCAATTGGCCGGGTGCAGCGGCAACAGAGTTGTCGTTCTCGGTAGGGGATCCATTCTGCTCAAAGTGAAGACCCTTGAAATATGCGGTGTCGGTCTTCAGTTGTTCAAAAGTTCCTTGGTGCAAAATGGAGCCTTCTTCACTCAAAGCGATGACATGATCCGCGTAGACGAGGCGATGAACTGGATTTATGTCAGTATCAGACACTTCTGATGAGATAATGAACTGGAACTTACTGGCGTTTGTAACACACACTACAGTGGTGCCCATCTCTCGGAACAGACCACTCTCAGAGAAGAGCATCCGATGGATATGTTCCTCTGTCGCGGCGTCTTGGCCTGCAAAGACATCATCCAAGAAGATGACGGGTACCCTCGAGTAGACTGCTCGCGCAAGAGCAAGCCGTTGTTTCTGGCCACCGCTGAGTGACACTCCCTTGCTGCCTGCCTTTGTGGCATCCCGTCCTGGTAGCTCCATCATATCTTGCTCCAACGCACATGCATAAACGACCTTGTCATACCACGACTTGTCGTAGTTCAAAGCTCCCAAGATGTTTTGTCGTAGGGTCAGATTCTGGATCCATGGCTCCTGGCCGACAAATGCAATCTTGCGGGTCCCAGTAAAGATGGATCCCTTAGAAGGTTTGGTTTCTCCGAGCATGGCTTGCAGGAGCGTGCTCTTTCCTGAACCAACACTGCCGATGATGTAGGTAAAATGCGACTTCCGGATCGTACAAGAGATGTTGTGTAGAATTGGGGACTGTGCCTGGCCCCAGCTGAAACTGGCGTCCGAGATTACCATCAGAGGATCTCCGACAGAGAACTCTGGCACTGGCGAAAGATCCTGCATTTCTATCACGTCACTGTTTGTTAATGAAAGGCTTGTGCTGTCCTCTGGTTGGATGGTGCCAGTGTTTAAAGGGAGTCGATGGTCCTTGAAGCTGTCTGATATCAAGAAAGCCTGGATTCGGTCGAAACAAGCCAGAGAAGCGCTGACCATTGGGATCGTCCGAATAACCGTAGCCATGGGAGTCGACAAGAGATATATCAAAGACAATGAGGTGTAAGCAGAGGCGACGTTCAATGGTTGACCTGTGCTCTGAGATATAATGACAAATGTCGCAAAAGTTGCCAAAGGTGAGATGGTTTGTGTACTGGATGCTGTTGTCGATAAGTCAGCAGCAAAGCAACCAAGGAGGGCGAGACTGATATCCTACCCAGTATCAATCGAAAGACCAACAGCTTCCGAGCTTTCTTTGCTAGCTTCAACTCCTCTATCCGCAAGTTTTGAACCATGCTGTTGAGAACGTCTGTAAGTCCGAGCATTTTGACTTCCTAGAAGAGAGTTAACAACAACAGCCAACTGAGACCATGCACTCACCTTCATCGACCCGAGCATGGAGGCAGTTACATCAACTCGAGTCTGGATGCCACGGACCCATTTCTTCTGCGCCTTTCCCATGTGGTTGGCGAGCTGCATGATGCCAACGGTAGCAACTAAAACGAGTCAGTGAGCGTTGAAAAATTAGTGTTCGGGCTCTGACCTATCGCCACAATCATTGGTGAGAGAAAGGCAAGACCGAGCTGCCTGTATAGAAGAAACAGTGCCACACCGCATTCGATCGGGGAAGCCCAGACTTCGTGCAAGTTGCTGAAGCTGAGACAGATGGCTTCGGTATCAGTAGACATGAGTGTGACAGCGACTACGAGAGTAGGTCAGTACTGCTTCGCAAAAGAAACACCGGAGTTCTCACCAGTCTCATCAAACGCCGTGGTGCTAAGATCAAGTGTCTTGTTGTAGATAAGACTCTCGAGGCTACCTCTGACCGATGTTACGAACCTAGACAGTTAGCGAAAGGATATCCTCAGTTTCACTTGCAACCTACTGATATGTCTTGTGGTAGTAAAACCCATTGGAGATCTTTTGATGCAAATTAGTCGAGATCTTGGCCGACCAACAGTGAACTCACGGCGAGACCGATGAAAACCAAGACCCACGCTCCAGTAAGTCCCCATCCAACACTTTTAGGCTCGGCCAAGTCGCTGGCAAAGCCAACGGTCCTCTGAATAAGGAAAGGCTGCGTGTACTTGAATGCTATCAAGCATAGACGAGAAAGCATACCAGAGGCAAAGACAGCCTTTGCAGCCCAGATAGTCGACCAGAACAGCCGATTCTTCTTGGTGTGATTTGCTGAAGGAGCAGTCAGCACTGCACAAGCGTTCAGTGCGAAATCAAGAGCTTACCTGAACTCCAAGTTTCTTGGGCACGCGCAATGAGTCTTCTTGATGTAAGCGAAGTATCAATTGTATACCTAGCGCGCAGTCAGCATGCATTCCCGATGAGAAATAATGAACGGTAACATGCAAGTCCTCTTCGGTCAAAGGTCGACCGAATCCGATTTTCATGAGGGGATTAAGCCACCAGAACACGCTCCGACCCAATATCCCAGAGGTTGACTCGGGCGAGAGTTCCTGATACTGGGCTCGAAGAATGGATCGCTTCTCCCATGCCTCCGACACCAACACGGTAAACTTGATTGCGACAGTTGCCGTGAAAACCTTGGCTATCATTTTTGTATCCTTAATGAGCCATAGTGTCCTGGCAATGGCACAGTCAAAGAGTAACGTGAGAAGTAGATAGACGTTAATGAGTGTCGAAGGCCTAACGGATCGAGTGTGCTCGGCATACGACAACAAGGCCAACGCGAAGCCATTGAGAAAGACCAAGGCGGCTGCTGCGATTTGTGACTTTGGCGCAGGTAGAGGACCAAGTACCCAACACAGCAGAACGGTCAATTGAAGAATGGTATATAAGGCGATAAGACCCTAGCAACAGTTAGAGATGGGCCGAGAAACAGTTACTTGTCGTACCAATTTGAGAACGAACTGCGAGTTTTTGGTCAATTTTTGAGGCTGCTTGACCAACCAAAACAGTCGCTGTGGGGTCAAAACAAGGAATAAAGCTGATGGTAAGATCGACAAGACTGCATTCTCAAACAAGAGGGTAAAGTCGAATCTGTAAGACGCCGCAGGACCAAAGCTGTCCTCGGCGTCAAGTATAGCGTCGACCGATGAATTCATGATTGAATGGAATTGTTCATCATCTTCAAGATTTGCTGGAAGAGTTCTTGCGCTGACAAAAGGGGCCTTAAGAACAAGCGAAATCCTTCCGATTGCGATATCGTGAGCGGGGATTGCGATGGCCCCGTACGTAACGTCCCACGTAACGAGACGTATTCCACCTACCGGAAACGGCTTATCAATTGTCAGCAACCAGGCAACCATGAGGGGCAGATATGTACGCGAATATTGGCCAGTGAAAAGGCGGAGGACGACGACACATACGAATTGCTTGCGTGGGACTTTTGCTTTCGCTTAAGTATCACATTCTGACTTGACTTAACGGTGGGACCTTGAATGCATTATTGCTTTGTTATAAACTTGAATTGACCCTTATCTGCAGTATCGTAACATTTGCAATTGTAACCTCGATGATTGGTGCCGCAAAGCTCTCAGGAGCATTCCCTACATGGACATCACTTCCTGAAGAAGCCGAGGAACTTCTTTCGTAGGCCACCGTTCCACTCCTCATCCTGGGGGCTCTCCCTCTCCTCAAACTCTCGCCTGCCAGTGGCCAGGTCAACAGTCTCTGCACTCCAGAATGTCGTCTTATTGACGATCTTCCACCATGTGACGTTGCCGATAAAGATAAGAGTGCCAATGTACTTGAGGATGAAGACGTCGACCTTGAAGTGCGGGATAAAAGCGTCATAACCTGTCATCTGTGTTAGTACTCTGCATTTTTCACGAGTGATTGGTAAAGAGTCCTTACCGTTGAAGATGATGACCAGAACGGAAATGAACAAGGCAAAGTAGGAACCATAGGGCTGCAAAAAGCCCTCATACGGAAGATCGCTGGTGGCGATGCCTTGGGCCTTTAGGGCCTGACGGAATCGAATATGGGTGATGAGAATAGCCACCCAGTTGAGGACGGCAAATACGGTCACCAGGCTCACAAAGTAGCCAAAAACTGTAGAAGATGACTTGCTGGCGTTCATATAACCGAGGGCGATGCACACCGAGGCAGCGGCGACAGCGTAGATGGGGTTGCCGTTTTCACGGGCTTTGGCGAAGAGGCGAGGGGCTTGGCCGTCCTTGGCGAGACCGTAAAGAGATCTAGACGAGCAGTAGATATCTAGAAAGAAAAATTGTTAACTAAAGAGTTTGTGCAGGTTGTAGGTTACCACGTACCTGAGCTTGCCGCGCTGAGGGTAAAGACCAAGAGACAACCGTTGATAAAATCGGGAAACACGCCAACACCGGCCATGCTGACAGAAACGACGAAAGGAGAGGCAGCTAGAAAGTCGAGTCAGATATTGCCACTGCCTTTTGGTTGATCAAGAGACTTACCACCGCTGGTTGCCTGCTTGGTGGCCCCGATGAGCTTCTCACTGTTATAAGGAACAGCCATGCCAAGCACTGAAATGCCCAAGATGTAAAAGACGGCAATTCTCCAGAAAGTCTGCTTCACAGCTCGAGGAACGTTCTTCCTTGGGTTGGGGGTCTCGCCGAAAGTCATACCCACGACTTCAGTTCCCTAGAAATAACCGTCAGACAAAAGAAATCGCCAACAACGACAGTTTAAAAACTCACTGTATACGCAAAGCAAGCTTGCACCATGCATGCCCACCAGCCAAGGAATCTTCCCTTGGCTCCCTCGGCCAAGTATTCCGCGAAAGCTCCTGGCTCTTGCCAGTATCGAAAGCCCGATCGATCGTGGTTAGGTCCGCCGCCGAGAGCGACGACGAGGGTGGAGATGATCAGAGTCGTCATGATGAGAACCTTGCACAGGCCCAGCCAAAATTCGGTTTCGCCGAAGCTGTTGACGTGAAGGACCTGGAGACGTTAGTGTAAGTTGACCCAGGCTGGAAACAGGTGCCTACATTCACTGTGATGATGAGAACTCCAAAGACTGTGATCCAGATGGCCACGTTCAGGTCTGGCCTCCAGTACTGGAGAATCAAGCCCGTGGCCGTCAAATTGGTCGGTGTTGCGATAATGTACTTGAGGAAGTAGTTCCAGCCGGTAGCGAACCTGGTCACCAAGTCAACACTGCTTCCCATCATGAGGGGTTAGACTGTCTTACCCAAATGCCGGGTCAACCATGCGGGTAGCATATCCTCCAAAGCCCTTATTCATCGGCAAAAAGGTCGCCATCTCACCCAGAGCTGTCATGACGAAAAACACAGTGAGTCCAATGACCATGTAGGCGATCAAAAGACTACCAGGGCCTCCTCTAGACAGAGCACTGCCCGAACCAATAACCAATCCTGTTCCAATTGCACACGCAATCGAGAACATAAAGACCTGGTGTGGTTTAAAGTCTCGTTTCAAGTCATTGGACTGGACGGTTTCCCCCTGAGTGTGGGACTCGACCGGACCCAGCTCCTCAAGCTTCTCCTTGTCGAATTGTTCGGCCATGATGTTTGTGACAACGGTAGGAGATTGACCTTGAAAGAATGATGCAGAAAGTGCTTGAGTTGTCGAGATGCAAATCCAGCGAGGGAGTCGAGGCCTTTTGACCTTGCCGGGCCACTACCCACACTAACTCTGATAAAGAATGAACGGACCTCCCCGCGGATTATCTCGCTCGGGCGCCGTGACCGAGGCTAATGGTATCGCCCGGTGAGAGCGACCGAGTAGCCTATCTCCAACGCCCCACGCTTTATCAAGCTTTTTTGCCCCATTCTACCCCAGAATCATGACTCGCAAGGTGTCATGGTGCGGAGAGGCGGAGCATTTAGCGTCGCGGTCATGCCATCACCAGGGCAAGCCCCTGTAGATGTTTACGGGGTTTGGTCCCCGTCTGGGTCCCTGGTCATGACTATTCTCTCTTCCGCGATTTTCTGAGGGTTTTATCCTTAGATGATAACTGATAAGTAGAGATAGCATAGATAGAGGTGGAGTTTAAAATGTCTAGATGCCCCCGGGCTTTGGTCTCCGTTCGAGTACGCGGCTCATAGTAGCTGAGAGTGGCAACAAGAGACCCTCTCCTGGAGGCGTACGATAGGTTCCCTGCATATGCGTGCGGAGGACTCGGAAAGCTTACGAACTAAACATTACGTACAGAGAAGAGATTGAGCAAGGATTATCGGGCCTCACATGGGGTAAAATGCGGAGATGTTGAACGTAGCTTGATTCGTTCCAGGAGCCCGAGCCTCGACCTCCTAGATAATCATGGTAAGCCGACTTGAGGGAATTTGCTCCCAATTTGTTGACTCGGCTTTTTGAAACGTGTTATGAAGTCCCAAGTTTCATTCGTGAAGGAGAGGTCACGATGCGAAAGAGGATGCTTCCACTGTGTCATGCTGAGGAGCCAACTTTCTGGAGGGAGAGTCCTGCGTGCACATGAAGAATGAGCACTAACGTCAGATTTATGGCTATGCTTAAAAAAACTTTGTTCTTTGTTACTGTGGTCGATGCCCTCTTTTGGAAATGTCTTGTGATAAACGGCTGGCCAGATGACTGAACCCTTGGCTCTACCCTCATTTTTCACTATGCTCATCCCATCATTTTATCCCTTTGACTTGGCTACAGGTTTGCTTTGACGTCTCCACGAACAACCTGATCAATAGCGCTTGCCACCCTCTCAATGTTCTCCTTGTTCAGCCCCGAAATATTGATTCGACCGCTCGATGGGAGGTAAATGTGGTGTCGATCGATCAACGTCTTGCATTGAGCAGGCGTAAGGTCGAGGTATCTGTACTGCATTAGAACCTTTCAAATCGCGAGCCTAGTTCTGTACTTACGAGAAGAGTCCATTTTCCTTCAGGATGTGCTCCCAGTTTCCTGGGGTCTGGTGTACTGGGTCAGTTTCTGTTCAAAACCACCCATCTTGCCACATACCTTCAAGTCTTCTGTCAAGTAACTGTGAAACTTCTTTCGCAAGCTCTTCAATCGCTGGCTCATTTCTGATAGCTCAGTTTGCCTGCCAGGAAGTGTCAATTAGCACAGAGCTCAGACGGGGGTCTTTCTGTAGAGTGGCGCTTACCATGCTTCAGTGCGCTGATCAGACCCAAGGACGATGTCAACCAGTCGACTTCCGTAGGCGGGCGAAGAGGAAAATTCCCATCTGATTAGACATCGAAGACGATCGTGGACGTCGGATGCGGTCTTTGCGTCGGCACATACGGCGTGGAGAACTCCGCATCGCTCGCCGTACAAGGCAAAGTTCTTGGAGAAGGATTGGCAGACAAACATGTCAACATTTGACTTTGCAAATAAACGCACAGCGTAAGCATCTTCATCCATTCCATCTCCCAGACCTTGGTAGGCGATGTCTAGGAAGATGAAGTGTTTGTTCTCTTCGAGGACCGAGGCAAGTTCGTTCCATTGTGGCTTTGTAGGATCGGCGCCCGTGGGATTGTGGCAGCAGCCTTGGAGAATAAAGACGCTTCGTGGGGGTGCGGTTCGGGCAGCTTGGATGATGGAGCTGAAGTCGATGGTTCGGTTCTTGGAGTCGTAGTAGGAATATTCGGTGACTTGCATCCCAACCAGTTCAAACATGGGCTTGTAATTACCCCAGGCTGGGACACCGACAAAGACCTGGGGGCGCGGCGAGATAGATTGACTGAGGGCCAATGCAGCAATGTGATTTGCTCCCGTGCCAGATATTGTCTGCACGGATGCGATCTGGGTCTGTTAGTGGTTGATGGGTTGATGACAGCTTGGCTGGGACATACTTGACCCGACTTCAGCTTTTGGCAATCTTTCCCAAACAAGAGAGCCGCAGCCTTTTCCAGAAATTGGGCGTTGCCGGTAGTCAGCTCATACTGGGTATCTGTTAGATACGCGAAGCCAACAAGGGTCGAGACTTGAGACTCACATCATGGCCTGGATCGTTCTGTGCCAATGCTAGCTTGGCCTAAGATCGAACGACTTGGTCAGCTCCCGTGAACCCTTGTAGATAGCGAAAAGTCTAACTTGTTTAACCGAGTCCAGCTCACTGTAGAGACCAGCCTCATTCCGGTAGATGCCGACGCCGAGATCTGCCTTTTCTGGGGATGTATCCTCGTCGGCCTTTTTCTTGAGGATAAACATTGGGTCCACAGGACCTCTCTGAAATGATTTGAACATGTCTGAAGAACGATAACGAGGATGGCTTGATGAGAAACACCTGGTCTGCTGGAGCAAGGACCTGGAAGGGACGGTAGTGGCAAGGTGGCGGACACCACGACCAAGCCCCCGGACAATGAGTGGCATGATTAAGTATGAAAACGATAAGTTGAGAATGATGGAGCAATTTCCACTTCGCGGTTTCCTTCGCCGAGGCTTTATCTGAAGACACCGAGATGACCGAGCTGACGGTTCAAGTGCTCGGCGAGCCTCACCGAGGTGATCTTGGACACTAGTTCGGGGACCCTCTCCGAGGTTGCGAATTCCTTCGATAACATAAATAATTGAGTCGAATTGGCCAGTGAGATTGTAAAAAATAGGGCCATCTCGTAAAAGAAAGAAAGAGGAGCAATGAGTCTGCTCGCTTGTCAGAATACCCTCAGGACAAGGTTCGCTGCAGGGCAGCTTTGCAAGGTACGTTGCCAATTGCCTATGCGGGCAACTAGCCTAATCACGAATAACCGGTGGCATCTGTCTTTACCGGTGGTAACCACATCATCTGTCTAATTTACTTACGATTTACAGGCCTTTGGTGTGAGACTGGTTACGAACCCACAAGTCGTCCAATTAGCCAAGAATGCAGGTTTCGATAGTCTCTTTATCGACCTTGAGCACTCGAGTCTCTCGGTGGATGATGCGAGCAAGCTGAGTTGCGCCGGGCTTTCACTTGGCGTGACACCATTTGTTCGTGTACCGCATCAATGCGGCAATGGACTCATTCAGAAAGTGTTGGACGGAGGCGCAATGGGCGTCATCTTCCCCCATGTGCAGAGCGCTGGTATGTGACAAGCCGTCTGCCCAGGGGATTCTTTGCTAATACTTTGTCCCTTATAGAGGAAGCAAAAGCGGCTGTAGCCATCTCAAAATACCCGCCGATGGGATGCCGGTCAATGACAGGACAACTGCCCGTCTTCTCTCTCAAGACATTCCCTCAGGCACAAGTCATCCGCGAAAGTAATACTTCAGCATCTACAGTTTTCGTCATGATAGAAAACGAGACAGCTATCGAGAAAATCGATGAGATTGCCTCTGTGGATGGCGTAGACGTTCTCCTCATCGGCTCCAACGACCTGGCCATCGAACTCGGTGTGCCAGGCGAGTTCCGCAGCGACAGATTCAAGGGAGCACTGAGACAAGTGAGCGCAGCCTGTAAGAAGCACGGCAAGGTCATGGGTCTTGCTGGAATCTACGACCAGCCTGATATCCATGAATGGGCCATTCACTCGCTGGGTGTGCGGTTCATGCTTTGCCAGCAAGATTCTGGGTTGATTGCTGGTGGAGCGACAAAGTGTTTGGCGGCGGTTGCAAATGTCGAGAATGCTCATGTGATAAACCGGGATAGTAAGCTAGCTTAGCGACCCGATAAAGACATAATTCTCCACGGGTATTCATTCTTGGAGCATTGTGACTTGGCTTGGTGACTGTCTCAGAACATGCCTCCTTGTCCACCTGTTTAAGCGGTAATCAGCAAACGTGGCGACTGACGGCAGCTTGGTGAGTGCTGGAATCTTTCCTGCTCGCTCAAGAGTGTCGAATGCCACCCCATCATTGTGGAACCTCCGTTCACCGGTACCTTACTTAGCGAATTACCATGACGCCCCCTCCCAGCAACCACGAACAGGAGAGGACAGCGCCCAAGCCTCGGCGTGCAGCGTAAGTCACAGTAATTGCGTGATTGGAACTACTCATATGCTAATATCTTGGCGTAGCTGCGTCGCATGCCGGGAACGCAAAGTCCGATGTTCCGGATCACAGCCATGTAACAACTGCGTGCGCCGCGAATCGGAGTGCTTCTTTGAACAGGAAAGGAAGATTGTTGTCTCAGAACGGTGAGTAAAGTTTAATGTAGACCGAGCATAGGGCATATGTTGAACGAGACAAGATACCTTAACGAACTGAAACGTAAAGCCGAAGATGACCAGCTTGGTCCCGACTCAGCAAGGGCAAACCGTCGACTGACACCATCAGAGAATCACGAAGCGCAAGGTCAGAATCGCTTTCAGTCTACGGTACCGGCACTGAGCTCTTTTTTTTTAACATATTACAGTCGTTACGCGAGAAGATGAAAGTGATCAACCCGAGATATCCAACGACCACTTGAAGGGCCTGAGAAACCCTTTAGTCACGAATTCTCCTAGCTTCATGAAGGACAATCAAGGCAAACGACGTGAGTTGAGTAACGGATCACTCCACGTCATGATGGCTACTCACTGCTAATAGGCTTCTTGGGCCCATCGTCAACATGGGCATATAGCCGACATGCCATGAACATGATTCAGACACACCTCGGTGAACACTCCTCCCCGAATGTTCCAATGAACGTCGACGGCACCGCATTCCCCTTGGATACTGCTTCATTGAAAGATCATTCCAGTTTGACGAAATTAGACAATTTGCCTTCATTCGACTATGCCATCTACTTGACCAACACTGTCAAGTTCCACATCACTCAAACTTACCACTTGTTTGAGGAATCCAACTTTACGCGGACTTTACATGTCATCTATAGCCAGGACCCTCCACCAATAGGGTCTAATCGACTCGAGTACATACAGTACTTTGTCGTCATGGCCCTTGGCAAGGCCTTGTTGGGGCGCGCTGGATCTAGTGCACAACCACCAGGGAACGAATACTTCTTACAAGCCATAAAGATATTTCCAGATATAACAGGTCTTTGTCAAGATCCAATTTTATCTGTAGAGATCTGCTGTGGTCTGGCTCTATACCTTCAGTCGATTGACCACCGAAACAGCGCCTACCTCTATGTAAGTCCCTTCCTGGATTTTCTAGGCGGCGGGCTAATATTCTGTAGCTTGGACTGGCTTTGCGTGTATCTCTGAGTCAAGGTCTACATCGTGACCTGACAGGAGGCTATCTTGACCCTACCGAGGAAACAAGACATCGTAGTGCCTGGTGGACCCTGTACATCTTAGACAGGAAGTTTGCGTCACTTATGGGTGCCCCGAGTTCCATAAACGACGGAGACATCTCAGTTCTCCTACCTGAAGGGCCGCAAGCAACTCAAAAGTCCAAGGTAGTCGACATGCATGTCAAGCTCTCACGGCTTATGGCAAAAGTCATCAACAGTAAGCCATTACCTGCCATACCTGGACTCGACTGACTAAGCCCGCAGCCGTGTATGCGACTGATGATCGGCTTGGCTCATCTTTTCTTCGAAACACACAGGATATTCTTCGTGAACTAGCCAAGCTTGGAGATGATTTGGCCGCATCCCCAGAGCTGAAGCCAGGAAACTCCAGTCCTGTTGGTCGAGTATCGGCAACACTGAATCTTTGCTATCATCAGGTATTCCCGGAGCCTTATCCGCCTATGACACATGAGACTTACAGCTCAGTGCATCCTGCTCGCTACACGTCCCCTTCTGATCTGCCTCCTTCGCGACAGACTACAGGACAAGACGGCTGGTGGTAGTCCCGATCGACATACTGTTGAACCCATCACGGCTCTTCTGAAAACATCGAGTGAGTCTGCGAGCAAGTCATTGCGCATCTTGGCCGCTTTGCAATCGCATGACCTGTTAGGTGGGTGTTTTATCTCTCACCATGTGCGTGTTCATAGTACTAGGCTCACGTAGGGATATGTGCAGAAATATTTCTCCCCTTTGATCTTGAGCAGATATTCTCTTCAGGTTTCATCATCACACTAATCTCGGCCATACACCCATTCCCAAATGCCGTGGATGAATCCGGCTTTGACAAGTCCCTAAACCTACTCGACACACTCATCGCCAACGGCAACATCCCAGCACGCTTCCGTCGTGAGGAGCTTGTTCGTTTACACGAGATGCTGCTCCTTATCAGTCAGCAAGAAACAAACCCAGAAGACGTAGGAGACGACAGTTTAGATCCTTCGCATGTCATGCCCCATAGCATGTCGCCAAATCAGATACTGTCTATTGCCAACTTGTTGGATTCTTATCCAGATCTAGATAGCATAGTGGGCGTAGGGACTGAGGGGTGGTTGTGGGAAACAGACACTGCAGTGGCTCAGCATTTGGAACCTCAGGCGGGCCAAGATATCTCGGATATCACTAGTCCCCAGACCGAAATGCCCTAATGGTTAAGCAGAATACTCTTATTATAGCAACAGCACATGGATAGCATTGAGGAAGTCGTATTTCTAAGTAGTTATGCATATCAAAGACTAACGTTTCCTTCGCTAGTTGCGGGAGGAATTGTGTATCTGTTGATGATACCCCCGTCTTGAAGCTCGACAACACACTGACGTTCTACATCATTCCCTTCCTCAGATCCATTGCTACTTTCGGGTCCTCGACCTCTCCTCTTCAGGTCGATAGTGTCAATGGTTGCATTGATACCGTGAAAGAAGCGAGACATCTCGCGGAGCTTCTGGCCGAGAAAATCAACATCTGCAGAATCGACTGCAGTGATGAAATCACTGGCTCCCTCGATGTCAAGCACCATGTCCTCCAACAAGGTGGACGCTGCGACAAAGATGCTATATGCTAAGAAGGGAGTAGCTGTGTACCCTTTGTCATCGATGGCTTCAGCAATCGAAAGGCTCTGGAGAATCTTCTGGCAAGCAACCTGAGCAGATCTCTTGCTCCTCTCGTGCGCAGGAAGTGATTGATATCTCCTGTTTGACAAGAGTATGACAAAGGTGTAGAAGTAAAGGTGGAGCATCAAGAAGATACCGGCATGTCCATCGCCGGAAGACTTCCTATAGGTACCTGCGCTAAAGGGAAGACTAGCGTCGAGCTGCTTATGGCATTGTGCCAACTTCTTCTCAAGCTTGTCGATTTCTTCAAGGGGGCAGGAAGATTCGGCGCCTTTGTTCAAGTTAAAGAGCTCAACAGCTTCAGAAAAGATGTACATGGAGCGTGCCATCGCAGGAAAGATCGTGTGGCACATCTTGTGAGAACCGTCAAAGTCGAGGTGCACCGGCTTCATATCGTCCGAGGTGGGAAGCGGCACCTCAATCTCGGCACGTCTGATCGTTGGTGGACGTCCCATGAGCAAGGAAACGCAGACGTCCAAGGTGAAGACGGACCAAAACATGACGAGTCTTGACTTTTGCTGATGAAGAGTTGATTGTTCATCAGTGGGGACACGTATCCCCTGAGGACTGGGTGGAGCGTGATCATAGAAAGCTGCTTGAGGATCGGGGTCGGTTGTGTCAGAGCGATGAAGCCCGAGGTCCTGTGCCATGCGGATGGCCATGCCTGAGAACATCCACAACCCTCCTTCGCCACTGTTGCTTCCGAACTCTGCCCAGGAAAGGACGATGAGCCCAGCAACCACATCAGGCGCAGGGACAGCCAAGAGACACATGAGTTGTTCCTTGGCGGCTTTAAGGAACTGTGCCCCTGTCCGCCACTGGTGACCTGGCTCCGAATCGCTGTCTGTCGTTAACTGGAACATTTCGGCTTGGCAAAACCGGGCCGTCAGGGCCAAGACGGAAGTAATGAGAAACTTGGATGCTTTCTTCGAGTGGACGTGGCTTGTAAGGATTTGTTTGTTTAAAAAAGGAAAATGGCCGTCAAAGGTCTGAAAGAAGATATCAAGCGCCCGATATACAGCGTCGAAAGGTAGCCCGTAGAAGCAATCTTGCATCACATCAGATTGACGGCCCGAGGAAGTGGCGGAAGATGGCGTTTGTTGCGTGCTGGTCGACATATCTCCTTCACCCGGGTCTTCCAATAGTGCCCTTGAGCTGCTATCAGAACGGGGTCCTACGGCAACTGAGAGTCTTTTCAAGCCGGGAGCCACCGCAGTTGGGCCGTATCGTCGGAATATGCGAAGACGAATTTGTTTTGGTCGTGCCTTTGCGGTGTGTGTAGCAACTGAGGCCGAATCGTGATTGCTTGGCAAGGTGACGGCGTCGAGGTCCAGAAGATAGTCTTCAACAGTAGGCCACGCGGGCGACATGGTCATGGTGTCTAGGCCTTGATTTTCGACGTCCAAGATTCCTGCTTGCTGCCACGGTATTGGGGAATGGCCGCGGTCAAACGAATTTGTAGGGTCGTCAAGTCCAAACAAACTTAGAGGATCGCTCTCAAGGTCTGGGAAGCGCCTCGTCCTGACAAGCTGATTCGAGGGCCCCGTATCTGCGTCCAACTGTACTACCAAATGGTCTGCCGGGGACCTGCTAGCTTGAGGTGTATGCACTTCAGTGCTGCTGCCAACCTGCTCATGCAGTTTGCGTCTTTTCCGCCCGTCTGTCGCATCCCAGACACATTCCATGTTGGCTTGCCTACAGGCACGACAGGAACTTCCGCTAGATTTGTCGCCAACATCACATTTCACCTTTCGCGCCCGGCACATGCGGCAGGCCTTGGTCGAGAGACGACTTCGTCGATTGGAGTGGATGAGCTGAGGGAAATGGTGGGCTGTACTGACGCGAAAGGTTGCCGTCAATGGTACGTCACCGCTATCAGGCTGCATCTTGACCGCTGGGATTTGAAGTAAGGAAGGATATGAAAGTTGAAGCTGACACCTCTGATCGTGAGGTCATAATTGGGTGGTCATGCAGTGGTGGTGAAAGAAGCGAGTTTGGTAGAGTGCGAGTGGAACGGAAGTAGCTGAGGTAAAATTATTATTCCCCCCAAAAGACTACCCTGTAGCGTGGAATGACTTGTCATGCTTTTTTCCCGAACTCACTGTTAAGTCTTTAACCACCATCCTTTCTAACTGAGGTTCTTGAACCTATGCCGCCTTATTTATACTTTGTTTCTTACAGGGAACATCTCAACTGCTACTTCCCCATTCGTATTTCGCAAGATCTTCAGCGACCGCAGATCCTGCAAGATCCAGTCAGGAGCCGATGATGCAATCTGCTCATACGTATGGCTAGTTAGCAAGCCGATAATTTTACAACGAGCTGCCTTGCCAGCCGCAATACCCGCGGGGCTATCTTCAATGACAAGCATATCGAACCCTTCGTCAACCATGCCGAGCCTTTCACGTCCTAGGACATAAGCAGCAGGATCTGGCTTGCCGTTCTCCACAGACTCTGCCGTGACGAGGAATTCTTGCGCAGTCGGCAGTGGCAGCTTCCGCCTTTCCCGCCATTGCTGCACGAGTGGCAGGGTGCTCGATGTCACAAGAGCCCAGGGTACAGAATGGGCGGAGAGAGCGGAAAGAAAGTCGATAGCACCTGGAATCTCCTTGGCTAGGTGACCGTGATTGACCGGAATCACGCTTTCAATGGACCTTACGACTAAAAGCAATCAGCCAACTACATAGGTTTTGAGGTGATGAGGATGACTTACAGTCCCAGGTCGCGAAACTTGGCGCCACGACTTGCAACACATCAAGGCTGCGACGGCCATGCGACATTTCGAGGATGACTCTTGTATCAACGTTGATTTTCTTCCCTACACTGGAGGATATCAGCCCACACAGATTCTGCCTCGGCTCTCGAGGCGATGGATCCCTTACTCTGCCCAATGCTTGACGACCGCTTCTGTTGAGTCGATGAGGGTCCCGTCCAGGTCGACGAGGAGCCCATCAAAAATAGCCTCCTCTCTTTGAAACTCTCCAACTTGATTTCCTTTCATATTTTCAATTGAGTATAAAGAAAGTCATAGTACGACATAGAAATGAAAGGGATGTCTGTATTTTGAGATGTTGAGCTTCATCAACACTTTACCCCTTTGGGATCTCCGAGCCATCTGTGGATCGTGCGATGAGACACAGGCATAGGCGTCCACACCGCTTTATATGTTGCGTCAACTCGGAGATGCCGGAATTACTGACTTGGGTGATTTCCACAGTGCCTTTATATTAGTCTTCGAGAAGATGGGGTCTTTTGTGACGGGGTATCTGGACTGTCGGTCGTAGTCACGGTGAAACGACAAACTATGAGACTAAACTCGACAAACCCGTCAGTCAAACAGACTTACAACGTTGAATCCTTGCAGTTACTCATGGGAAATTTGCTCGGAATCGAATCTTGCCCTTGTTCTTCGCGTTTTGGTGATGATCTCGGGATCAGCTCCTTCGACGCTAACAGTCTTCGGAGATCCGGACTTGCCTTTTTTGGGACTCCGAGATTCGTCATGCCGGCTTGGATCAGGCTACAACTACCCAGGCCCCGAGGATCAATTTTTGCCCGAGTTCACCATCGAGGGACAAAAGTGCAAGAGTCTCCTTGGTTTGGCTATCACTGGTGGCCACTTAATTGCCACAATTGGGGTAATATGCACGCTACAGGCTAATGCTATGACACTCTTTCAGATACCGGCAACCTTCCGCCCTGTCTGTATGACATGATCAAGCTACCTCTACATAAGCCGGGCGTCAAACAGAGTGGGCTGTGTCAAAGTGCAAAGGGGCTCAATATGCTTGCGGCTGGTTGTGGTGAAAGTGCAGAGCTTCATGGCATCTGACGCCGACAGCCTCACTATTTAACCTGCGACAAGATGACTACAAAAGCAGCGCACTGGACCGGATCGAGAAAAGTTTAATATGCTAGAAGTATAATCATATCTCAACCCATATCTTTCACCCAAAACAGCGCTCAACGTGAGATCTATCCCGCTCGCCCCTGAAATCACTAACCTTTCTCAGCCTACAACCCACAACATGACTGATTGCTCCACCTGCAACGGAAGCGCAATGGTGACAGTGAACTGCAATGGCTGCGGGACTTCGGGCAAGTTGCGATAACAGTGTGGCTCCTGTAGCGGCGGCGCTTGCACTGAGTGTGGTGGAACTAGAACCCTGGTGATTACATGCTGGAACTGTCATGGGACTGGAGTTTTTCGAGTGTCTTGCGAAGATTGTCATGGAACAGGCACCATTTGAACTGCGGGAATCTCAATATTGATGATGATGATATATCTTGTGTCCCATCTTAACTCGGGGATCTACATACTCCCATCTCCTTGGGGCCAACAGTCAATTAGTGGAGGAAACACCACATTTTCGGCGTCTTCCATAATCAGAGGCAGGTCATCAAATAACTGCACAAAGCTAGAAAACGGAACTTCACTTCTGTCATGTGTATCAGGTACTGCAAGACGGTCAGATCCAAATCTTTGTCATCTTCTGTTGGGTCCTTACCCTCACTCGCTTGAGGCCCAGGTTCCTCTGGCTTTCCAAGAACGACTCTCAGAGCTGTGACTACTTTGCTTGCTTCTCTGGAAAAGTCGTTTGCGCAGCTCCAGATGGCGAGGCTCTTTTCTAGCAGCCTCCGTACTTCGGTCAAATTTTCAGGTGACAGTTTGTCCTTGTGATGCTGAACAAGAAAGCACGCGACGCTGGCCGCTAAAAAGTAGCCATTTTTCATGAAACAAGAGTCGGGAATACCAGTAGGCCGGGACGCATCCGAGACCTCTGACTCCTCAGCCATGAGGTGTTGCAGTCGTAGGATCTCCAAGGCCCCCTCTATGACGATACTCCACGACCAGCCGCTGTCTGTAGGATCCTGGGATGTACCAAGAAACTTCCAGTTGATGAGTATTCTGGCTCTTTGTTAATGCATGTAATAGTTGATCCGCTGCCAGAATGAAGAGCATGTCAGCACATCTGGTTACTCTCTACTTCTAGGGACAGGCCCGCTACTTACCTGAGATACGACGCTTGGGGGATCCAGCAGTGACTCGGATATGGATCGAAATTGGCAAGGACCAGGAAGGCTTGAATATGTCGTGTCTAGCTTCTCATTTGCTGCCAGAATGTCCTCGTGGGTGAGTGCATGAGGACTGGAGACCATGTCCGATACAACACCCATACATACGGCGATGTGAAACTTGGCAATGATCACAGTGCTTGAGGTGAGTTCGTCGATAGGTCTCGCCGGCGGCAATTCAGTCGAACTGGCGTCGAAGTCACTGTTCTGTAGGTTTCGAGGTGGCATGGTATCACTCAGCGAGTGCTTGATGGTACTTGGGAGGCCCATTTGCGTCGCGAAGCCTGTGTCGAGAGAGTAAACCATGGCCCACATCCGGCGTCTCATTTCGCCCTGGTAGGGGGATAATGACTTGAAGTGCTGGGGGTCTCTATGGTAGCCCATTCTAATGGCTATCCAACACTTTAGCAGCGTTTCTGGCCAATGGTTGGACGAAACCGTACCTATTTGAACAATGTTGCCCATCAAGAGCCAGACCCTACTGTTGGAATCCTTGTTCAAATTGTTCTCGATAACGATGTAGTGAACAAGCGTCTCCATGATATCTGGACCTCCTTTGGCAAACTGAGCTTGTAAAAGGCACTGGGCAACCTTTTCTCTGTAAATTAGTATCCTAGGCATTACTGCCGGTTGCGAAAGGCAAGCAACGGGCTCTTGTGCCCTTGAGAGACAGTTCTCCTGGCTCTGAACTTGGGTAGTGAGACAGAATATGCTGTACAGGAGGCCAAGCCAGGAGACAGCAGCCGCTCCAGGATCTCCCCAGAACGTGTTGTACTTCGCCACGGTTGTTGGTGATTAGAAGATACTCAGGGTTATAGGTGAAGACTTACCCTCTTCAAGAACTCAGTTGGGTGTATCACAGCTGTTTGGATAGAGGGTGAGCAGGTATGCTTGAGTGGCTCCATCTATGTTGCGTACATCGATACTCCTGAGCCCGAAAGTAGAATGCTACCAATGCGTCAGATTCCCTCCTTGGCGGTAACGCATCCAAGAGCTCTTGCTTCGTAGCGCGTTTGCACCCTTCAAAGAGGAGAACGGTATGGTCGAGGGGCAATGAACCATCTTCAAATGTAGTCTCTCCCTACGCCGCATCCTCCGTCTCTGCCACCCCGCTCAAAACCGTTGTCCAGTGAGTCGAACTTTTGAAGCCAGTTCCAAACTCGGTCAAGTGCAGGTCCGTGGACTCTGGTGATGGAACCGAAGTCGAACTGCTAGGTGTCGCAAGCCCGCCTAACCCGATAGCAGATGGACTGCCGTTATAGGTAGCAGGGGAAACAGTTTGTGGCTGTCTAGACGCAGGAGATGGCGATGAGGAATCGGTGTAAGTGCATGTGGACTCTGAATGACGTTTCTAGAGGGTATTTCACCATCAGCCTCAGCATCCCCCGTCATTCTTATCTTTGGGATAACTCACTATACAGTAAGAACAAGGCCTTTGGCGGTCACACTTTCGCCTGTTCGCTGCGTCAGCACTGGTGATGTGTCTGCGGAGGAGGCGGCCCTAACGCACTTTCGCTGACGACAGGAATGGCATGATAGCTGCGGCTTGTCCCGGCGGCGGCCTGGATGCGGGCGGAGGATAACTGGAGATCCGTCAGAGAGGCCCATCGTGTGTAGGGTCGTCTGGAGATTGGTGACTGAACAATGAAGGAGTCGGAGGTGTGGGAAGAGGTGAGAGTAGGAGTCTCTCTGAATCATCCGCCGCCTTTTCTATCTCCGCCGTCAGCACCAATCACGGGTCGCGTGACCCTCCGCACCACCCGCCCATCGTCCGCTCCTGTAAAGTCTCGACTTATAGGGGCTACTTATAAGAATGAATTGGTTGCAGGTGGTGAAAGGGAACTACAACACCATTGCATCTGCAATTACTTGTTTCCTTCTTGTTGCCTCCTCTCACTGTCCCATCTTTTCACCTGTATCTTGATAATGGCTAAAGCAGATAACACCACTCCCTCCATGAATGACCCGAAAAACACACCTCCAGATTCTAGTCTCGGTGGCGAGACAGAAAGAGACACCGAAGACCCTCGAGGCCCCATTCCTGATGGACCCCGCGATGGCGGCGCTGCTGCATGGTTGGTTGTCCTGGGAGCCTGGTGCTGCTCCTTTTCCAGCCTAGGCTGGATCAACAGTTCGCGGCCTCCCAAATATAATTGCCACCCTCAGCCTCAGCCAGACTAATTAATATGCTCTTTAACCAGGTGTTGGCAGCTTCCAACAGTATTACGAGGTTGGACCCTTGAAAGACTACTCTAGTAGTACCATTGCCTGGATTCTGTCGCTCCAAATCTTCTTCCTCTTTGCATTAGGACCTATCGTCGGCATATTATTCGACAAGTACGGACCAAGACCTCTTATTGTTGGCGGAACACTCCTCCACGTCTTTGGACTGATGATGGCGTCGTTGGCCAAGACATACTATCAGTTCATCTTATCCCAGGGGGTCTGCAGTGCCATTGGCGTTGCATGTCTATACTCGCCTGGTAAGTTTACTCTACTCTCCTCACTCACGTTGATACTAATACGTCCCGTGTGATGCAGCGCTTGCCTGCATGACCACCTGGTTCTCCAAGAGGCGTGGAGCTGCTATGGGGATCATGGCGACAGGTTCATCAGTCGGCGGCGTCATCTTCCCCATAATGATCAGCCGCATGATTAAGAGCACCGGCTACCCTTGGGCGATGAGGACTGCAGCCTTCCTTATCCTCGGCCTCCAAATCATTGCGATCCCTACAGTCCGTCCGAGAACGAAACCCGTACCCAAAAAGATGCCAGCTGGTCGTTATGCTGCACCCTTCACAGAGATCCCGTTCGTCATGCTGATTTTGGGGATCTTCGTTCTTACTTATGGAATCTTCATTCCCATCGACTATTTGGCCGTGCAGGCCTTCCAAGAGGCACACGTGTCAGACGAAATGGCTCAGTACTTGGTGTCCATCTTCAACGCCGCAAGGTAAGTTGACATTTGCTTGTGTTGCTTCAAACCTCACAAAAGGCTAACCACTATACTTCAAGCCTCTTCGGTCGTTTGGTCGCTGGCTATGGCGCTGATATAATCGGAAGATGGAACATGTTCATCATCGCTTGTGCTCTGTCTGGAATCTCCGAGTTCGCTGTCTGGATCCCTGCTAAGCACTCCTCGATCGCGATCGGCTTCGCCATCACGTTTGGGTTCGCATCAGGAGCCTTCATAGGCCTTTCCGGTACCCTTCCCATCTCGGTGTCCCCTCCGGCTGAGATCGGTTACCGGCTCGGGGTCCTCCTCCTTGCCATCTCTATCCCAGCCCTCACAATGGCGCCCATCGGTGGTGCAATTCTTCAAAATTCGACCAATGGCTGGCTGGATGTCAAGATCTTCGGAGGCGTCATGTGCCTGGTAGGATCTGCGATCACACTTGTCTCAAGGTTGCTGTACACCGACAAGAAACTTCTCAAGGTATTCTAAGGGCGGACTTGCCATTACTGTGACTGCAAGACAGCACAGGCGTCACATTTTTTATAAATGACACGGGCACAGAACTGGCATATGACCTGTTTGACTCAAGGGAACTTATAGATGTAGCATAGCTATGTACATGCTCAATATTTGCTTATAAATACTAGCATCAATCCGTCAGGCACCATTCCTGGCTCCGATTTCATTTTCACATCAATCGTGGCATTCATGCAACACCATCCTACGCATTGGGCTCTGCCCACTGATGAGAAAAGGCCTCAACCTTTCCAAAGTTGGGCGTGCCGTCAGCATTGGCAGTCAAAGGCTGAACCATGGCATATCGCGAATCATCACACGCGCCGTTCTTGTTGGAAGTCGCGTGGAAAGTGATCCAAGTATCCTTGCCATCAGGGCTTCTGAAGAAACTGTTGTGTCCAGTTCCGTAGCTGCCATTGCCACTCTTGAGAACACAGCCGTTGGACTTCTTCCAGGCAGCGGCCTTGGCGGGATCAGTTTTGCCATCCCACTCAAGCAGAGCAACGCAGTAGTCGGGAGTCCAGCAGTAGTTGGCAGAGTAGGCGATGTAGGTCTTGCCGCCAAAGTAGAGCGCGTTCTGACCCTCTTGCACGGGGGTTCCGGACTTCTCCCAGGACTGATCGGGCTGGGAGACGATGCTGAGGTCTCCAACCGACATGTAGTTGGAGCCGAGCTTTCGGACGCAGGTCGACTGGTACTGGACTCCGGTCATGCAAGAGTAGACAAAGTAGTTGCCCCAGCCGTTGAAGCGAAGGATGGTACCGTCAATGCCCCAGTCGTTGGTGAGCTGGGCACCGTAGGACCACGAATCCCATGGAGAAGCTCCACCTGTACATTGATCAGTGCATGTTCATGACTGTGTGACATGACAACTTACCCTTGAGGACATGCGATCGCTGACCCGTCAGATTGTCACCAGACAATCCGGCAGTGTAGTAGAGATACCACTTTCCATCGAAGTAGTGGATCTCGGGAGCCCACACGTTGCAGCAACGCGAGGCATTGCTGTCCGTGTAGATGACCTTGGGAGTGGCCGTCTTAAGACCCTCAATAGTCTTTGCGCGAGACAGCTGAAGGTTGGTCCACTCGGTAGAGATGAGGTAGTAGTAACCGTCAAAATAGGTAACCTGAGGATCACCACCACCCGGGTTGCGGATGGGGTTGGTAAAGGCACGAGCCGAACCGAACAGCCCGAGGGCCAGGGTGAAGAGATTCCAAGAGACCATTGTGCAGATGATACTGAAACGAACCGTCCACCTCAAGTTTCATGTCTGATTCCCGGCTGTCTTTATACACTTGTCCAACGCGGCTGAGCTAGCTGGTGGTCACCGCTCAGACATAGTGCTCACGAGATGCACAAACACGAGCTCCAACACTACTGGAGGATTTATTCCACCTCAACGGACGACTTAAGCTTCTCCCACTAGGACCAGGCCGACTTCTCCATCAGGCTAATGGGCCGAAACGGAAGTTTCACGTGGGGCCCCGGTTGAGTTTGTTCACTCTATCCCATGCGGCCCAATAAAAAGAGACAGGGCCTTGTAGGTCCTGACCAATTTCCAGGGTTACATCTTGTCCAAGAGCATGGAACTCGGGATGCAAACCTCCGAAGTACATAAGGGTGCATAAGACGATATATGGATGCGCCCCAATAAAAATGTCACGCGATTGAAGCCAAGGACCGGCTTTTGATGGAGTGAAGAACTAAGTGCGCAAATTGCGTGTATGGACGGAAAATGGCCTTGCCGTGAGGGGTAGAGAGGCTGGATCGTGCTGATCACTTGCTTGCCCGTTGTCAATGACGTTGCGGGGAATTAAGCATCTATGCCAAGCATTATCCAGTCACCGGGGCATCGGGAAGCGGTGTGAATGGACCGGATAGAGCTGGACTAAGGAAGGGAGTGGCTGGGTAACCAGCTTGTCCTGCTGAATAGGCACCCTTGGCGTCCTTCATGCTTTGAGACTGTATGATGACATTGCTTTTGCTAACGATCCGTGGCAAAGAATGTGGTTGTGACCCTGTGCGTGACAATTCAAGTCTAGCCTCGAAAAGAGACATGTCGGCCAAAGAAATGAAATTAAAAAAAAAAAAAAAAAAAAAGGGAAAGTTGGAAAACTCTATTCAAGCTGATCCCAGATACATCAGGTCAGTCTAGTTGTACAACTACGTCTATCTACAAACCCCAAGTATGCACTAGCCTGGTTGACGCAACTACCATATAGAGCTTCAACCGGCAGATTCAAGACAAAGGAATACATCACAGAGTCACACCCTATGTCAGGAACCGGCAGCAGTTGCTCGGAGCAAGCTCTATAGTCCTTTGTTCGCTGCCATTCGGGAAGTAGACCTACCAACCTCTAAGGACGTCGGTTGAGACTTGAGACAAAAAGACAAGCTCTGCTGACCAAGCGCAAAAAAGAAACAGATGATCGGAGATGAGGGACAAGGGATTTGAACCCTTAACCTTCAGGAGATCCCAGTGCACTGGAATCTGACTATGAGGGGAGTTAGTTGAGTGATTTATGAGATGGGATCCATATGATGCTTACCGCGCTACCGTTGCGCCAGCCCCCCTTCGATGACTAATTCGATTTCGAGAGTCGTTAAGAATCCATCGTTCGATCGATACGCAAAAGAGGCAAAAGATGCAAAAAAGAAAGGAGATGAGGGACAAGGGATTTGAACCCTTAACCTTCAGGAGATTCCGGTGTACTGGAATCTGACTAATGAGGGAATTAGTGACATGTTGGAAGAGATGGATTACTTGAAGTGACTTACCGCGCTACCGTTGCGCCAGCCCCCCTTGGGTTGGTTGCACTGGGCCTTCAGTTGTCGATTCATGAGTCGTGGGAATTCTGGTTGCGGAGACTGTGGATTTAGTTGGCGGTGAAGTGCAATGTCTCGAAGCTTGTTCCTTGTCAAAGTTTGGAACGTTCAGATATGTGTTGCTTATGACTTTTGATAATTTATCCCGAATATTTATTTACATAGATGTTAGATTAGTCCGTAAGTTTCCTTTAGAACTAGGGGTCCTTTAGACTCCTTGAGAAATAATTACCCAGAAAACCCGGTGGAATTTGTCTCGTTCTAGGGTAGGTGCGTCGGAAACTGATCCCGAAGTCTCCCGTTTTTCTTCTCCACTGCCACACCCAGCCACACCATTGGGGAAAGTTTTGGCTTGACATAGGCGAAGCTGGGTGGCTGGCAGCACCTCTTCACAATTATTCGGTTCATAAATATCGCCCCACTAGACCTCCTCTCGTGTACTTCCTCAACCTGGTCTCTGAAGCTTGACAAGAGAAGACAACTAAAAAGCGCACCCGCGGAAGGTTTATAGCTCAATTGGAGATGATTGATTAGCTATTTTATGCAGTGGTAGAAATTGGCATAAACGTCATATCGAACCAAATACGAGCCGTATCGCTGCAACTGGTATGCAACGCATACACAACTCAGTCCCAATCGATTTAAGCCTCGGTGATTACATAGAGGGCCGCAGCAGTATCAAACTCTTCGCCCCGTACCGGATATGGTAGCTGTGAGAATTTCTTGGCGGTCGATGGGAGCATGGAGAAGGATAGATTCGAGGAGTGTGTTTTCACTCCTCTTCACCTACCAACAAGAGGTGAGTTTTTGTTTACAGTTTCAAATGGATTTTACTATTATGAGTAACTCAATATATACGCTAGTCAGAAACACATTTTACTGATAAGAAATTACAAGAGAACAACTCGGTTGTGGGTACGTGGCAGTGCATGTTGTGTAACCGCAATTTCCAGAGCCTGCTTCCGGGTTTCTTCTCAGCTCTGCCGTATCAAGGGTTGAATTGTTTGTGGCTGAATTTGGAAGACTGAGGCCCCCAAAGACGCGTCCTCACAGCCTGACATCCTGCTGTACCCCTCTTTGCTCGCCGACCGTACACCTTACGTTACATCACCTTCACCAACACCTCCACGATCGATAACACACAAAAAGATCAAGTCTTCGACACCGGATAAGTTGAAAGGCAACATGACGGAGGAATCTGACTCCAATATATGGGACTCACGTTTCGACGATGGCACCGCCACGACACCGGTCGCCGCAGCCGGGTCTGTATCCAGAGCTAGCACCAAAGCGGGCGACCTCTTGCGGGATGTCATGATGATCGTCAGGAACGGACTACCCCATGTAGCTCACGAGTTCCTGAGATTCGACAGTCATCTTGGCCAAGGAACCAGCTTCGAAGTCAGCAAGGAGATCTATAGCAATCCGATCGGAGAGCAGCCTCACTTTGTCGCTGTCAAACGTCTCGTCATGAGGCGTGAGACAGACGGTGGAGAGGGGTCTGCAAGGGAGCTGAGGGCAGAGTCTAGAAGACTGGTCAACGTCAAGCGAGAGGTGCGCGTACTCACCCACCCCAAGCTCCGAGCCCATCCTTGCCTCGTGTATGCTATCGGCTGGGGGTGGACTCCCAACACGGGTGGCAGCAAGAGGCCTTACTTGGTGATGAGCTATTCTATGAACGGTACTTTGAGCCAATTTGCCCAACAAAGGAGTCTCAATCTCATCGAAAGGCGGTTCCTTGCTCTTGATGTGGCCATGGGCATCCGCGCACTCCACGACTGCAACATCGTCCACGGAGATGTCAAGCCAGACAATGTCCTTGTCTATGACTACAGCACAAGACTTGAGGAGCATGAGCGCCACTACCAGGCAAAGCTTGCTGACTTTGGGTCTGCCTTGTTCCAAGAGGATCCGAGTCACGAACAAGCCACTTATCTCGGTACCCCAAAGTACAACGCTCCCGAGATCCGCGGCTTGCAGAAAGACCAAGACGAGGACAAGCATGATGATTTAATCCCTCTCTTCCAGAGGTTCAAGGCTGCAGATTGCTACTCATTCGGCCTTTTGCTCTGGGAAACCGTCAACCGTGGCAAGTCATTCGTTGAGTCAGAGAATCCTCTCGAAGAACTTGAAGATATGTTTTGGGACAAAGAAAACGCCATCTTGGAGAAGGCGACGAGTTTCTTAAACGGCTGGAAAACTACTTTTGAGGCGCTTGATAAGGAGGAATCTGAGTCGAGGATTGGAGTCTTCCCCTCGAATCCAACTCGCTTGGAGATACAGGGGATGTTGAACGAGCGTCGTGCTCACCTCGATCCTATTGATGCGCCGCCAGATGAAGAATCGCTCGAAGTTTTGAAGAACACCGTGTCGCTGTGCCTACAGGATAGCATATGGAACCGAGGCAACATGCACCAGATCGTTGAAGCTCTCGCCAAGGGAGTAAGGTAACGTCATTGTTCTTTATTATCATCATACACATACTAATCTGGTTCAAAAACAGCGACCTACTCCCTCCAGGAGGTAGCACAACACTGAAAGTTCTGCCTCGGCCTCAAGAGGTCAATGGTTCCAGTCCATTTCTCAAACCCGGTTACGAGAAGATTAGGAGCATAACTCCCGACGAGGGTCCATACG
Source organism: Fusarium sp. MBC 438 (assembly GCA_030779245.1). NCBI lineage: Eukaryota > Fungi > Ascomycota > Sordariomycetes > Hypocreales > Nectriaceae > Fusarium > Fusarium sp. MBC 438. Next base: position 60,697 of record JAPFTB010000042.1, read on the forward strand.
CTCGGCTGCTCCGCCTAGAGAAAACGTCCGAGCATCTCCGGGTGGTGCCCATGGACGCCCCAGCCGACCCTTCTCTCCAAGTTGCCAGGTTACCGCCTGTCAAGCGTGTAGGAACGTTGGTTTTGACACCCCAGACCCACTGCTATGGGCCAGAAGACATGTTTCGTGTTAGTATATCATGTCAGACATGCAGCCACAGGGGATGCTAATGTTGGTTTAGGCCTGTCTCAACAGACAGCCACCTTGGGAAAATCAGTGCGCAGCATTCGAGTTTCTCCAGCACGCCATCGAGACTGAGCAAGACGACGAAAGACGAGCTCAGGCTTACTTGCAATTGGCAATCATGTACCTGATTGGATATGGAGTTGCCGACGACAGTTCGGAAGCACTCCAACACCTTGAACTCGCTAGTGAGCACAACAAGGTTGCCAGAGCGATACTTGGGAGAGCTCGCGCGGCCCTGGAGCCTAACGAAGACCAAGAACATGACGCAGACGAGGAGCCAGCCCATATCACCTATAGGAACCCTGACATGTTCTTCGATGGTGCCATTGAACGAAGTGGAAAAGCAGATGAGCAGTTTTTGACCCTCGGCCCTATCCAGATCCAGTCCTTCGAGATATTCTCCAGATTGGTCAAAAAGGGCAAGAAATATGAGCCTCCCGAGCTTTCCGACGCATTCACAGATGCATGCAGAGATGGCCACCTGGACGCCGCCCTGGTGCTCGCTCAACACTGTACAGACATCTATACTATCGACACAGAGAAGCCTAACCCGTTCCACTGGCTGATCATGTTTAGCCAAGAGGAGGCTATCAAGGTGCTTGAGATAGTTGCATCATCAGCTACGAAAGAGACGGAGAAGAAATTCCACCTGAAGGCTATCCGCTCCTTGTTGAAAGCAGAACACGACATGACCGTCTTGCTTCCCCACCGCTGCCTTGAACTGCGAGGAACACCTCTTCACTGGGCAATCATGGCTGGATACAAGGACCTTGTCGAGGCGTATCTCCGTCTTGGAACTGATGTGAACAAGAGAACAAATTCACGGACAACGCAACATCAGGACGGTTACCGAGAACATCATCCCAGTTTCAGTCCACTTGATGTTGCAGCAGCGTGCCATTTCCCGCAGATTGTCAAACTGCTTCTCGATCACGGAAGTGAGGTCTCTGGCGGAGACTTCCACTGGTCCTTCTCGCCTTTCCACATGCTTGGTTATCACACATTCCCCTTTGCGAGGTATATGAGCCATGGCAAGCATCACCGGGTTGCTTTACGGGAGACCATAAAAGTGCTCTGTGATGCGGGAGTGGATATTAATGGTCTGGATTCCGAGGGCGAGACACCACTCTTAGTTGCGGTGAAGAACATGGATCTCGAACCATACATACTCGAGGAGTTACTTTTAGCCGGAGCCACGACTGGAAGTATGGACGACGGGAAAGAAGGCAACATTGTCACATCGGCTGTCATGTGCTGTGGACATCGGCGTTTCTCGGCTTGGAAGATACCCCTCCTTCTACCACTAGTCCGAGACATAAACTCCTTCAAGTCAGGTCCGAGAAGTCTGACAGCGCTGCATTACTGTGCCTTCTTTGATGCAGCCCGGGCCGCCGAGGAACTGCTTCGTTGGCCACAAACCAACATTGACGCACTGAATGCCTCTGGCGATATGACAGCCTTCTCTCTAGCCGGACAGAGAGGCTCTCTGGAGGTGCTAGCCCTGTTGACCAAGAGTGGCGCCGACATCGAGAAAGGGGATGCGATGGCAAGTGCTATCTGCTTTGGAAATATCGAAGCAGTCAAGATACTCCTTGACGCTGGGGCTGGTAATCACTTCAACATAGCCACTGGTTCCGATATGACCATCCTCAAGTATGCGGTCTGCAGGGGTTCCGAAAGACCATCCTATGTCAGAAAATGTCTAAAGATGTGCCCCGAGCTCAAGAAGAAAGACATCATCGACGAACAAGACGATAGTGGTTGGACCGCCCTGCACAAAGCCACATACTTCGGCGACGTTGACGGTGTCAAGGCCCTTCTTAGCGCGGGTGCGGACCCGACAAAGATCTCCGCTGTCGACGAGACACCTCTTGACCTGGCAACCTTGACACTACGGGAGTTCACGGACCCTGAGTCACGAGAGTATATCCGACAGAACCATCCGCGCATCCGAAGAGACATTGAAGCGTTGGATGGAACAACATATGACTACCACGATAGGGCCAAACGGATCGAGATGGGCATGGAGGACCGTCTCGGTGAAGTGGTTGAGCTACTCCGACAGGCAGAGCTTGAACAGCAAGCCGGAGGACCCGTTTCACGGCCGAAGCGAAAGATTGTCAGGGAGCCTAGGGTTGGACCGTTTGTAGACCCAGAGATGCCGGACTGGTCGCGAGATGAGTTTCTGGACTTGCTCTATGCTGATGCGAAAAAGCCGGAGTAGTCTTAGGAGGTAGATATTATGTCTAAACGCCATTTTATACGCGCTGCTATTCATTTGGCAAACTTCCTACAAATACAACCATAACCGCGCAGTATGCTGCCGTTGCAGAAAAGATTTCGTAGTTGCGGGAGGATGTTAACCAGCAGAGAGCGGAAGAAAACACCCCAGTGAAAAGAGCAATAACCCAAAGTCTCGTCGGGACTGCTTTGACCACATATAGTATCCCAATAGGGACCACGAGAGTGGCCACCGCGAAAATGGTGGTTAACGCTCGTGAGAGGGCTACTACTTTAGACTGCTTGATGAACTGGATCTGTGGATCTTCTGATTTTGGGTTGGTATCCTAGCCACGGTGTTAGCAACTGGATGAGACAATAGGAGAGTATCTGAAAGGAAATTCCGGATTCCAAGTTTCAGAGTAGATGCTCACTGACCTTGCATGGGCTGAACACGCCGGCATATCTCCCAAGAAAAGTCTCTAAGCCGCCTTTTTCTACCGAGTGTTTTGCCCGTCTAAGATCACTCCAATCGTTGAGAAAGGTTGACTCTGCGAATGCCACTGGCTTATTCCCATCCATCCAGTTCGCCACACTCTGGATTTCAGACTCTTCTGGCTCGGGACGCTCCAGATGAGCGTAGAACGCGGCCAGTAATTCGTCTATACAGTTTTAGCCAATGAACTCAGAGAGTAGTTGTTCAAGCCTCAGTTGTTCTCCTTACTGTACTCTTTGAGCTTCTCTTCTATCTTTCCCAATAGTTCCTGTCGGTCCTTGTTCGCTTCGCGGCGTCTATTCGTAGTAAGAAGATATGGGTTGGTTTGACTTTGTGATAGGTCCAGTTGATCCAGCTTCTGTTCAAGTTCTATCAAGTCGTCTTGCTTGTGAAGTAGGACACGCGTGTGTAAACGGGTAAAGCATCGGAATATTGTGAAATCTGGATCGCTGCCAAGGAATGCTGATAACGAAGGGTAACCACGCGGGAATGATTCAACTAGGCAATAGATTAGAATCTGAAGGATTTAGGAATAGCCTTTGTGGACTATGTGGAAAACATACTTTGTGGCGGATTTGTTGTGAAAGATGGACGGGGAATATCGTGCTGTGATTGATATCTCGCAATTGCTATCCGAATGTCAGACCTGTCAAGCCTATCTCAACTATTTACCAGAAAGAGAGTGTGAAGAATTTGTGATGTGTTCCTTACGTCTTTGTCTGCTAACAAATTGTTGCTGAGGTATCTCACAAGCCGTCGCGCCGGTTGAGGCTCCCGATACCGTCGAGGCTCTTGATGCTGTCGTGGCTGTCATGGTGTTTAATCTCAAAGTGAATTGACGATCTTAAAGAGTTTGCCAAGAAGAGAATCAGCAGTTTTGATATTCTTCCGTAAGCGATAAGATGTAATTTCCACTGCAACGCTATTCACCGTAAACTTGAGTCTTTAAACAAGAGCTCAGCCATCGCTAGCTACGCCTGATCTCTGTGGAATGTGCAGAATTCAAGGGCCCCTCATTCATGCACTGCGTCTCATTGGTGCCAGACACCCAGCGGCCTCCATAACCAGGCAGCAGAAGCTGCGCCCCCTGTGTCCCCCGGCCTGCAGCAAATCAATTGCTTGGCACCCTCAGACTGGTCTCGGGTACCGCCACCGGATGCCTCTGGCCATTATCCAATCGCTGAAGCTGGTACGTGGCATTCTCAAAGTCGTTGGAGACGATCACGTAGGGACCGGCGGGCTGTTGGCGTCCAGCGATCTGGAGGTAGACGGTCTCGCCGACTTGGTAGAGTGGCTCACGGGGCCACTGCAGGGGTGGTTCAGCTGGGGTCAGTCGCATATCTCTAACCTTTATTGCCTCACTCACGTCGGCTTTGGTCCCATATTGATCGACGCGAGAGCGATAGCGTCCTTTCGCGTTCTCCGAGAAGCCGGTTTGAGGCTGAGTGCGTGTCAGCTAGAAGGAAGTGTAGGAAGTATAGTGTCATTTGCCTCTTCGTCTTCAGAGGAATCTTCAGGCCTTGTTCGGCGACGTGGATTATCAGGCTCCGACATGGTCACGAATCTTGGACTTTACAAAACACGAGGAAAAGGCGACAGCATTGGACATAAGACTGCTGACGAATGACTGCTGGTTATATACTTGCGGGGTCATTGTTCGCCAGGCTCTGGTCGGGCAATCTCGCCGGTTGGCGATAACCCTCCTTGTTGGTGGCTGCTGAGAGAAGAGGAAACAACAATTCAGCCGCCCCCTCATGATAGGTAGGCCTCGTTCCATGGTGCGTTACACAGCATAGCAAATAAGTTTATCCGGCTGCTTCGCTGATGCGCATCCTGAGGCAACTTTTCCCCTCATTTTCTTTCTCTATGTATGTCGAAAGTATTTCCCGAAAGCCGGTCAAATGGCTGTTGCCGACATTGTCCAATCGTTCAACAGTGGCATAGAGCCAGGCCTACACACCCCATACACCCAAGTCCACGTCTTACTCATCCACTGGGAAGTGAATGACCTTGAAGGTGTTGAAGATGAGGTTCAAAAGCTCCGAGATGTGTTTCGGACGAAGTACAATTACAACAGTGTCATCTTCCGCATCCCCACTGACAAGTCGTGTCGTATACGTCTCAACAAGGAGATTCTCGGTTTCGTCGAGAACCAATCTCAGCGAGATGGTCTAATCATTGTCTATTATGCCGGTCACTGCGGTCCCGGTGATCATGGTCAAGCCGAGTGGGCGGCTTTTGAGGATCAGAAACAACCCAAGCTTTCGTGGAATGAAGGGCAGCAGCTACTGTTCTCAGCTCCGGGAGATGTTCTTCTCATCCTAGACTGCTGCAATGCATCGCTTATTGCTCTAGGTTCTAAGGATGAGGGGAGTCGGTTCGAGCTGATCGCGGCTTCGGCCAAAGATGGCAAAACGCCAGTGCCAGGGACAAAGTCTTTTACAACCACGCTTACCAAGCTACTCAAACTGCACGCCGAGGAGGGCATCTCGTCTGAGAATCTGTCTTCTGAGTTGAGAGAGCATAGGAAAATCACGGGTATGTATCCATGGCCGATTTAGGTTCTCATCGGATACGTGCTCACGTTACAAATTGCTAGAAACGCCCGTCTTTCACAATTTTGTCCGAAAATCCCCAACAAGCATTCAACTGCAACGTTTGAGTGACGAAGCTGGGTTCATGACGAAGCCCTCCGGCTACGTTTGGTTCAGAGTGTCCCTGTCGGGAGACGTGACAGGCACTCAAATCGCCGAGTGGCTGAAGAGCGCCCCTCCAAAGCATGCGACCGCGGTCAGAATTGAGGCCGTTGTCAGTCGTGCCCGTCGGATTCAAGAAGCCTTTCCAAAGGATTCAGTATTCCAAGATCTGTCTCAAGCAGCCCGAGATGAGATCGAAAGACGTATGCGAGGGTTGGACACTGTCATGGCTGCGGCTGCCCAGCACGCCAAGGAATCTACAACTATCCCGGCCGACGAGAAAGCAGACGCTATTCATCAGTCGTTTGATGAGATAGAGGAGACAGTGTCCACCGTCTGCACAGCCATCGAGACTCCTTTGTTGCTAGAGGATACAGCAAGGAAAGAGTCGAACCATCCTCAAGACACAATTGTCGACGAAAAAAACCCCTCGCTTCTGGCAGCCGCCGACGTGGGTGCTGCGCTTGACCTCCGCCAGGCTATTCTCAACGAAGAAGCATGCCTCTATACTGTCGAGATTAGCTACAAAACGATTGCTTTCAAAACGGCCAAAAGTCGAGGAGGGTCCAATGGCACATCTAACCACAGCCGGTTCAAGTATGGTACTCTAGCCGGCCAGCCCGTCATCATGGAGACGTACGAATACAAGGAGGCGAATGACTTTAGTGGTGAACCACAACCACAGACACTGCACCAAGCTCGCCGGATCACCGGACTCCTTCGCCACCCTAAGCGTACGGGATTTCATATCCTGCCCTGCGCAGGCTTCTTTTGGAACCGCGGCACTAGAAACGAGATGGGTCTTGTGTTTGACTTGCCCCCAACCTTTGACCCCAGGGACGAAGCTGGTGTTGAGACTCTTCTTGAGCTGTACAAGATGCACAAGCTCGTTCCTCTTGGACATAGGATCCATCTCGCATGGGCAATGACTGCTGCCATTGAACACTTCCACCGCGTGGGATGGGTGCACAAGAGTATTCGGAGCAATAACATCGCCTTTGCCGCTCTGCCAAAGATATCGTTGATCAGGGAAGATGGGGAAGATGAAAACTCACTCTCCCCGACCCTTGGCGACTTTGATCTCAGCAACCCCTTGCTTTTTGGATTCGAATATTCTCGAGCTGGTGACGCAGCTACTTACCTAGAAGAGGATCACTCCAGAGCCAACAACCTTTACCGCATCCCTGAGCGATGGAACAAACCAACAGCGCGATTCAAGAAGAGCCATGATGTATACTCGCTCGGTGTAGTCTTGTTCGAGATTGCACTCTGGAAAGACATTGATTCTGCTCTGAGGTCTTTCAAGCAGGACCCAGACAAAATCGTTCCATCTAAGGTGGCCCAGGTCTTGAAGGAAAAGTGCGCCAAAATGTTGCCGCATCAAGTGGGTGCAGTGTTTGCACGCTGTATCTTGAGTTGTTTGGACTTTGATATGAGGGCCAAAGGCTTGAGCGAGTACGAGACACAGAGGTATTTCCAGAAGAACATTGTTGAGCCGATGGGGAAAGCTGTGCAGAGGATCTAGAGCCATGTAGACATTTCTGTTATGCAGTATCAATAACAATCCTACCACAAAAGTTCTTTATCGCAGCTGAACCAGTCACCATCACTCAAAAGTCCCTCCCAAGGGGCCGGCCCTTAACATCCCAATCTATTGTCATGATCTAATCGTCATCCATTCTCCCGTGCTCGGGTCATAGTGAAGATCATACAACGCTTCGTGCCCCTCGCCCTCGTGAACCTGATAGTCCACAACTAAATTCGGCTCATTATAATGACCCATGAACTCGAGGTCAAATTTGAGGTCTGTGCCAGGGCTTACAGCGGACCGAAAGCCGAAAGTGAATGGTTCAGATCGAAGAACTCGTCTACTGTACTCGAGTTTGACGGATTGCAGATACGATACGGGTGTACCGTCAACATCGACTCCGCTTAGTGTAAGCGACTGACGATCGTTGCTGTCTGTCTCGGCCTTAATGACCAGTCTTCGTTTGAGAATGAAGGTGGGAATCGGGAGTTCCAGTCCCCGCATTACTCGTGTCATCAGGTTATCCGCCTCGGAGTAAACGTGCATCGCCGAAATGCTATCGAAAGGCGTATTCTGAAGGTTACAGATAACCAGCTTAGCATTTCGTCTCATCCCACAGATCTCTGGTATACCACTCGCTGGGGTGACTGTTAGAGATGACCCAAGAACGAGGCACAAGTCAGCCTTCTTAGCATGGTCAGTCGCTAGCTTAAAAGCCTCTTCAGGTAGATCCTCGCCAAAGTTAATGATGCTATCGTGAAGAAGTCCACCGCATCGGGTGCATGTGCGGCCGGTTCGATGGTCACGGACAGTCTTTTCGTACGTTGCGACTGCTCGAAAGTCTGGCGGCGTTAGTAGGAGAAGGGAATCAAGGGAACTCTACATACCGCGGATGTATTCCTTCCCACAGTCTCTGCAACATTCACGATTGCTGTTTCCATGAAGCTCCGAGATCATGTCCTAACATGGCGGAGTGAGTACATGGGTTTAATGTCGATCCGTAGCTGGTGATGCTTACCGGCCTAATACCACTTCTTCTATGTAGTCCATCACAGTTTTGACTGACGAGATACTTCAAAATGCCTCGATTTTGGAGTTCCATCAGCGCCATGTGGCTCGGTGTCGGGACCGCCTGAAGAGTGCTCACAGCCTTGGTGGTGCGCGCTCTCCCTTGAGCTCTGAGTGTCCAGGCACCTTCAGGCCCACGGAAGTCGGGAATGCCTGTATTTTGGATGCCATATGAGCTATTGTTATGCGGTACTGGATGGGGTAACCCACCTGCGGATGTTGACACTCCTGCGCCGGTAAAGACGATAAAGTGCTTGCTCTTCTTGATAAGCTCGACCAGCTTGGATGCTTGCTGATCAATGACTTCGGGAGGATCTCGGCGCTCAGGGAGCGGGACTTTTGGTGCGGTAGAGGCCATTTTGAGTGATTCTTCAATGTTGTTGATTCTGATATTGTTACGGTGAAGAGTTTGAACGTGAATCTCACGCTCGAGGGTTCGCGTCTTACACCCTGGGCGTCTATTTTAGCTCTTCTTTTTAGGCAACAACCCCGCTATAAGACTGCCTAGGAAGATGACATCCAATCGACTCCGGGAGGATGGCCAAGATGATTGGATCAGAGACTTGGTCGTATGATTCACGTTATGAGAGTCCGCGCGCGAGAATCCTACTCTATTTCAAGCCTTGGCGCTTATGAATCGAGCAAATGAAGCAAGGCCGAGTGTTGACGTGCCTGTCTAGGCTACGACAACCTGATAATCTATAAATACAATGATGATCCGATGAATCGAGACCAGTGATTGATCAACTGCATCTTGAAGAATGAAAGGGTTTATGAAACTCATGAAAGCATCCCTATTGCCAAGATGCACCAACTATGACGCCCGCTCAAACTTCTCCTTGGCCTCAGAAAGCTCAAAGCCAATAACGCTTCCATCCTTATCCAGCAGAAAGACAATATTATCCTCAACATCAGCAACGGCACCAACCTCCTGCCAGGTAATACAAGTTGGTGTACCCTTATCGATAGGAGCGCTTCTGTCCTGGAAGACAGCAACAAATTGATGCTTGGACTTGTCCTGCACGTTGGTCGGGTAGATTCTAAAGTCCAAGTCGGCGACCTTGATACCGAGCTTCTTCGCTGTCTCCGCCTTGAGATCCACCTCGCCGATGGTGAGGTTCTGAATCTCTAGGCCAGGGCCGTTTTCGGTGATGTTGAGAACAGCCGCACCCCCGTTAACAGCCTCGTAGCTGCCAGCATAGCGCTGCGCCAACTCCTTGGCAGCAAAAGCTTGCATGTATCCCAGAGACTCGCTAACAATGTCGGCATGCACATTAAGATCAAGCTTGCGATCCTCAACAGTACTATCGTGAGCGAGGATGGCGAAACCAGCGTTAAAGTCAGCCGTGAGACCAAAGTAGCTGGCATACTGTCCGATTGTGCCGCTCTTGGTCAAGACATCGAGAACGGGTGAGATGGCAGTGGATCCAGCACGGTAGACCTCCCAGGGACGGCCAACGCCGTTGCGCAGGTTGGATGTATCCATGTTGGGGTGCAGCCATCGTCGGGTGATTGCAGGGGACAGAAGGGTGGAAGACAAGATGGAATGACCGGCACGAGCAAGGTCCTCGATCGAGCTGACGAGGGACAAAGCACTAGAGCACATCGGTTAGGAAATACCTTCAAGATCAAAACACAGGCACTTACCCAGGTTCGCCGATTTGCGAAAGGTTCAGGCCCTCAATGGCGAATACGTCCGTGTCGTCAGGGGACAGCAGACCACTGGACTTCATATTCAAAGGGCGCAGCAGAGCATCGTCGAGGATGGAACCCCAAGAGTCCTGTCTCCTTCCGTGCTGGCTTTGCCTCTCCATGGCAAAGGCGAGTAGCTGGAAGGCAGCGTATGACACAACTGGAGTCGTATCGGGGAGGAAAACGGGAGCCTTCTTTGCAAAGTCGCTGACAAAGGCTACAACCATCAGTACTCAATCCTGCCATCTCATAGTTCTATCAATACTTACATGCATAATCACAAGGCTCACCAATGGCACACGCTTGGGCTGGTTATGTTGTCAGTGTATGTCTTGAGGCATTGATCATTATAACTCACATTGACGACTGAGTCCAGACATCTGACCAGCCAAAGATCCAATCGTGACTTCTTTCCAGGGTACCGTCAGTGATCCCTTGACTTTCGCCAACTCTGGCAGGTACTTTGTGATAGGGGTCTCCCAGTTGTCGCCATTCTTGACCAACCACGCATAAACGGTAAACACCATCGACAAATCGCCCACGGGGAATTTCGTTGTCGAGGTGAGATTGGTATTTATAGCAGCCTGATCTTCGGGAGAGGTGTAGTGGTACTCGAAAAATACGGGATCATCGCGTAGCGATTCAGCACCCCCAAAGAGAACAACGGAGAAGGAGGTTGTGTTCAAGATAGGGCCATAGTCCTCGCTTCCGCCATTTTTGATCAGATCGTCAAAAACTCCAGCAAACTTTGATTGAAGCTGTGCAATAGTCTTGGATGACTTGTCAATGGTGAGTGGAGGGTAGTATGCGCCTATGAGAGGGCAAGCCGAAAAGGGAATGTCGTTCTCATCTTGTTGAGCAGAAACTGTGGTGGTGAAACCGCCTAGGACCGATGCGGCAGCTGCCAGAGGGATAAGCGAGCGCATTTTGATTGAGTTTGAAGGTGATTAAAGAAGAAAGAGGAAAGGCAGATGAAGACGAAGATGAGATGGAGAGGATGGAGATTGGGACATTGCTGGCTTGATGGTGTCTTATTATATGTGTCGAGCAGACCAGAACTTCGGCTTTCACGGAGAATATTTCGATGCTTGAATGAGGCTTAGAAGCCGAAATTAGAAGATTGACGATCAATCCTTCACTAAATCAAGGGTTCCACGGCATTCACTGCGCAAAACGCTGATACGCGTGTCAAGATCTTAGCCCGTACGTTAGTCCGTATCTTACTCCGTATCTTAGTCCGACTCGGAGTCGGGATTGTGGGTCCCAACAACCGGCCGGAGTAGGGTCTATGATTTTATACCTTGTCTAAATCCGTTACACTCAAAGAAATCTATCTCCCATGCCGAAATTGCCAGGCATGTCAACAGGGTCTGTGAAAAGGAAAGTGCTAATGTCAAACTCTGCCCCCTGATACCAACCAGCCCCTCCCCAGGCATTGACATCCGGATATCCAGGTAGATTTGTAACAGGCATACTGTCGGCGTCCACTACCACTGCATTTGGCTGCTCCACAACCTGTGGACTAGGAGTGGTGGCGATTGCAAGGTCATCACCAGCTTGAGTGCGGTACCACTGTTCCAGCCGACGGACTCGTTTGGCCAGACCTTCAAACGGGTGTAGGTTAGGAGCTGTAGTCTTATCCCCATCTCTCGCTGCCTCTAGCCGGAGCACAATCTGCCGAAGTGTATGAGGCATATCCAGGAACCGGCGAAGGTGTCCGGTTGACCCGGAAACACTACCTTTGACAGCAATAAGGTCAAGACGAACTGCCAGCGAGAGGCCGCAATAAATCATGATCCAGCCCATGTTCGACATTGCCATTTCTTCGTCGTGTGGAAGAACAAGCACCACGCTGATCAATGAGCGAGCCGCCGACATGCTAGCAGAAAGCCAGTCTATCATGGCAGGTTGACCTTCTGCTGGGGTCTGGTTGCGCTGAAACTTGTCGAGCCCAAAGGGAGTTCCTCGAGGCGATGACTGGCTGAGGAGAAGCTCTAGCATGTGAAGTTGCAAGAGTAGTGGCGCTAGTGACATGTCAACTATGTGTATCAGGATGCTGAGGAGAAAGTCTGTCCCAGGAAACTTACGACTGTCACTGAGAGGAAAGGGCAATGTTGACTTGATCTCAGCACACTCCTGAGCAATCCGTTGAGTCTCCTCCCAAAAGGGTGAAAGGTCCTGAGCGGCAGAAGGCTTGCTGACGATGTCATCGACCTTCTCGATAAGAGTCTGCACGCGGATGATGTAGACAAGATACTTGTCCGTGGGGTGCATGTTGAGCAGGCCAAGATGCTCGCAGCATCTGGAGATATAAGGCGAGTGAGACATGTGGCGTGCCTTTTGAAGCACAACAGAGGAGCTGCCGAATATGTTAGCAAATAGGTATGGAAAGCCTAGTCAGGCTGACACACGTAGATGATAGGTAATATGCACCTGCCAGAGCACGCATCTCGGGTGGGCCCCAGTCTGGTTCGTCCTTGTCCTTACCACCGCCCACATCCCATAACTCTGGTCTTCTGGGTTTATCAAGGCGCATATCGCTCACAATACTTGTGGCGAGATGCAAGTGCTGTGTATATCTCTTTGGTCGAGGTTGATAGTGTGCCCTAAAACCAAATTTTAGTAGGGTCATTTTTTAATTGATGAGACGGGTAGCATACCATGCAAGATGTATGAGAAGACCCTGCAGTAGATCAAGGTCGTTGAACTTTCCACTGACCATCTTGGCAGCCACAACCTGGTTAAAAAGATCACCAAGTGCTTTTTGACGGTTCGTATCTGCATGCGAGGCCGCTGCAAGCGCAGCTAGACAGGCACACGGCCGATATGAATTGGTTATGCTAACAGTGATATCCTTTGGGAACACAACAAATGGGAAGTAAGGCGTCATTCTCGATTGGAAATAGTCGAGAAGGTTGTCTCCATCTTCTAGAGATAGGATCCCTCGTTGGAAAGGGTCGAGTGGAGCATCTTTGTTGAAGATGTCACCTGGGTTCGCAATTGAGGCTGAAGCGCCAGAGTTTGATGGTGATTTGGAGTCTCTCTTGGGTTTAGATCTCAGATCCAATCTAAAACGCCAGAGACAATCAGTCTTGGTAGATTCGTATCTGTTCAACATTCTCACCTGTGACGACTGCTGTTGCGCGGCCGACGCCTTGCCGGGTTAAACACGCATGTCTTGCCAAGCCGAAGACACCGGTCGCAAAGATCGGAATCCTGAGTTTTGTCACACTTGATCTTCAGGTTGAAACATGTCTGGCATGTTTTCAGCAATGTTACCGACGCCTGATTCCCGTTTGACGAGCTCATGATGTGTTTGGTGAGAGTAAGAATGTGCAGGCCTGTTAGTCGATCCAACTCTCTGGGCTTGGCGAGGGTCACGTGGGTCCTAATATTAGCCAAGGCCTTGCTTATCGAGGTAGGATTCAACGGATATAAGCAAACGTCGATATGATAACGCATACTGAAAGGCTCATTGTTGATTGAATTGATGGCATTCAATGGATCTTCTAGTAACGTGGACGATAACGGACGGAGCTTCCGTGCGATATGCTAGACAACCTGTGGTGTGGTCCCCTGGCTCTGGAAGAGAAAAGGGTTTATTGAAGGCTTTATACAACACGCAAAGCTATTATAATTACAGAGAAGTAATACAGAATGGCGATGATTCTATTAAGACTTATTTTTTATCTCAAATGCCTTATCATGGATAAACATGTCTTAAATAATACTTTTTTCAAGGTAAAGAGGCCCTCATATGGGCTGCTTCGATAATTGGCTGCTCAGAGCCGTCCATCATATCATATCAACAAAAGCGGCTCCCCATTGATTGAAAAACACCTAGAAATATTCCAAACCACATTATCCTGCATCCGAGATTGCTCCCAAACCGCCTCGACAGAATCAAGCATCCCGCCGACTGACGCAAACGCCCGCAAATCTACCAAGCGACGAAAGATGAGCCTAAACGCCTCTTGCTGATCCCTGGACGCCATGCAGCTCACGACGAAGAGTGGCCAGGCCAGTGCCCGCAACATGGAAGGCGACGATATCTCTTGCAGACTGGAGAGAGCTAGTGCGACGCTGTCTCGGACAGGCTGGCTCCGAGGCTGCCAGCCGGAAACGATGCCTGTGAGGTAAATCTTTGCCGCGAGGGCCCAGATTCTGGTTGCCCGAGCGCCATTGAGACTTTCTTGATTGTAGTATATCTCAGATAGGAATGGGGCTAGATGACTCGGTATTGTTGGTGTCTGAGAGAGACGCGCCAAGCCATCGTCTAGATTCTGAAAAATTGGTTCCGCTCGACGCACAAGGTCAACAATTAACAATGTTCCAGCTGCATCCGATGTTCTCTTCCAAGCACCGAGAGCAGATGACTCGGAAATAGACACAAGCACCCAGTTTTGGCAGCCGACGTAGCCTTCGAGGTTAATCTTGGCATCTCCAGTGCTGTCATCCAAGAATATGTGATGGTACTGAAGCAATCTGGGCGACTGTTCAAGTGCCGTGCTGGAAACGACATTCATGTATAGGAGCATGGCCGTGAAAAATCGAAACGCAGACTGACTCGGAGTCGCTGGGGTCGGTTTGATCATATTGACGACAGATGGTTCAGGACGACGCATCTGGTCAAGTATAGCGTCCAGACTGATTTGTGATCCCCGCGTTCCGTGATGCGTCAAAATGTCCCGGAAAAGCGCAATCGCTGGTCTGAGACGTATATCCCAGTCAGTCGTTCTCCCAACGGCCACGTCAAAGACTAGCACATGGATGATGCTCTGCGTCGCGTTAACGCTCTCTTCCAGACTGGCCGCTACTCCCCGTTGCTGGAGCTTCTGCATATCTTTCTGAATAAGCGTAATTGTTCTTTCCGCCTGGGCGGTCAGTTCATTCCACACTAAAGACTTGCAACTGTGGTGGTTTTCTCCCAGGTGGGCATGGTCGAGAGCGACGGCGAAAAAGTAAGAGCTCAAGCTCAGCGCTGCATGCAGCACGGCGCTGTTTCTTCTCAGGAGGTGAAGCACCCAGTGACGCCCGTTGTCGAGGATGGAAGGGCGATAGAAGGGGAATAGGAAGGGGAAGACATTGTCGAGGTATATGATGGTGAAATTGATCTCGGCTTCTTCATCTGTCGTGAGGCTAGGTCGAGAGATAATGGGGAGAGAAGAAGCTGGACCATTATCTGGCTCTTGAATCGGAAACCCGGCCTCGGTGCTCGATGGCCGCTCAGAAGTCGAAGAAGCCTGACTCGGTGCTGTTTTCTTATCCGTAGATGAGTCGTAGTCAAGGGCAGAAGTATTGATGAAGCCGTCCCTTGCCTTTGAAGCGTGCCTTGACCTCTGGCCTTTCTTAGCCCGAGTCTTGATGGCCATGCTCATCTGCTTCTGTCTGACATCCCCGTCCATCCACTCAAGCTTGTTGTCGCTGTAGAGACAGTCTAGACCGAGGGCATCGCAATCGCCACACGTGGGATGAACCTCGTCGCATTTCTTACGGCGGAGTCGGCAAATCCAGCAGCCGCTATTTGTGCTCTTTCTACTCATGCTGATGGTCTGGGGATGATGATGCGAGTTAGCATGGGTTGGGTCGTGGGTAGAGGGTAGATGAATGGCGGAAAATAGTAAATCATATGGTCAATTACTAATGTCCCTGGTGGTTTTGCATTCGAGACTATTATGTGTGTCTAGGTTAGTGCCTTCAGACATGTCAGTATAACGCTCGTTAGAAAGATTTCATGTTCCTGCTAACGACATATCATTTCTCTCCATATTCAGCTCAAATTAATCAATCATGGAACAAACTCTCAGTGCCAGAGATTCTTCAAAGCCTATTCACTATCCATCTTTGATGTCCAAACAAATACAGCGTGGTCATGTTAATCATGTATTGCACAATCCACTGTATCACGTCGAAAGTTTCCCGGGATGTGCCCTCCTAGACATGACTGATAAAGGCCCTTACACTACTTTCCCTCCCAGCCTGTAAAAGCGTCCTTGACCTTCAAGGTCTTAATCTCAGGGAATCGGCGGTTCAGGCTATTCTCCTCAGGGAGATTCCAATGACCCTGGATAGCCATCAGGCCCCAGCGCGAGACAAGTCCCTGTAGGAATGGTTTGGGCAGGAAGCTGTACAGCTGTACTTGTCCCGGGAGTTCGCTGATCTCTCCTTTCTGTAACTTCTCTACGGGGTCATAGCTAACCGTAAACTTGGTTCCTGTGCCGTCGTTAGTAACAATAACTTTAAAAATCGGGACATGGATTTCCTTGCCTCTAGCCTTCTCAGCCAACGCAACGACCTCGTTCCAGGTAGCTTTATCGCTCCAGGACACGGTCTCCTCTTCCAACTCTGGGAGATCTAGAGCAGCAACAACAAACTTGGCCAGGTCATACGTGTAGGAAAAGGTGATTATGTCGTTGCTAGTGCCCGGGATGGAAGCCGCCTTGTTCTCTACGTCGATCCCGAAATGAAGATCAGGTTTCATGTAGCTCTTGATGTAGGGCTGGCCGGTGTGGTCAATCAGGAAGTGACCGCAGATGAAACGAGTCCACTCCAGGTCAGTGTCGGCGCGAAGGAAATCCCGGGTTGCCTTGCGGGCCTGGTCGTGATGACCCAGTTCACTTCTTTCAAGTCAGATGGGCTTTTTATCAGCAATAAGACTTGAGGCTTACTTCTCTGGAACGACGGTGCTCCACTCGCTGGCAACGAAACGCTTCGTCGTCTTCGATTTGGCGGCCGCTTTGGCCAAGTTGATCTCAGCAACTCCAGACTCTGGAGACGCGACCTGAAGAGTTGAGATGACAACCTCGATCGAGTTTTTCTCGAGAAAGCTAGCGATGTCGTCGATATTGTCGTAGTTGACAACCTCGACGGGGAAATCGACAGGATCTTGAGGGGCCTAGCTTCAAGTTAACCTTGGAGGCTCGCCAGGTTGCCAGAGGTTCGCTCACCTTGCGAGTCAAAGCGACAACACTGTGCTTCGTGTTGTCTTTCAAGGTCTCAACGATGGTTCGACCGACATGGCCAAGACCTCCAGCAACTGCGACTGCGACCATGATTGCTTTTTAGCGAATGGAGGAGATGAATTGGAATGACTTTGATGCTTGTCAGAATAGGTTTACCAAAGCTGTTAAATAGCACTATTTGGTAACGCGAGTTCATCCTTGGAATTTATATCAACCGATCTTAACCTTTGTAATACCCAACAACGTAGGTTATACAAGTGATGCCATCCGTTGTGAACCTGACTTACATTGCGGCGACAGATTAGTGAAGCGCGCGGACATCCGAATGAGGGCATCACCGCGCGGAACCTCCTAATTAGGAATGGGCGCGCGGTGATTCATCCGAGACTCCAGGCACCGCGCGCTTAGTTCCCGATTAAGGCATCACGAGCGGGCGACGCACTGAATTAACATGCTCGGCGCCCATGACTATCGTCGTAGCTCCTGGATGAGGTGCTCCGGGCGTTCCATCCATCACTTGAGGCGCTACGTTTTCAGACCATAGCTTATAAATCTGAACTTTGAGTTTGCGTCTGTAACCCGCCAGCGCCCGTTGCACATGGAATATGAGATGGTCTGGTACGTGTAGACGGAAGAATAATGCAATGATGTCTCATAAAAAATCACTGATCGAAGACAGGAGCTCTTAACTCCGCATACTCACCAAGCGTATCGGTCCAAGTTCCAACAAGATGACGAGGGTGGAAGCTCTTATCAGTGACTGAAGTGGGATCGTTCCGTCCTTTGAATAGACTGTTTCGCCGTGTATATCATTATACCTGTCGGCCGGTCGCCTAAGTTCTGGGGAACTTCACCGGCCTAATCTGATACCTGTCTACCATTCACAGCCATGGCCCCCTTTTTCTTCCACCTTGTATACTCACAATGGTTCATCACCCCTCCGCTTCCTCAGACGACCTTCGCCGGCAAGACGGTCATCGTGACTGGTGGTCACTCTGGTCTTGGCCGTGAAGCTGCCCGGCACACCGTTCGCCTGGGAGCCTCGAGGGTAATCATCGCAGGGCGCAACCCCGACGCCCTCGAAGAAGCCCGCCAAGATATCATTGCCACTACCGGCTCCTCGCCCGAAGTAATTGATACTTGGCAGCTCGACTTGCGCAGCTATGCAAGCGTCGTGTCGTTTGCCAAGAGAGCCAGCACGGAATTGTCTCGTCTGGATATTGTTCTTGGGAATGCTGGCATGTCAACGACCGAGTTTAGACTGGCAGAACAAGATGAATCAACCATCACCACCAATGTTGTGTCTACCTTGCTCCTTGGCCTCCTCCTCCTACCCAAGTTGAAGGATACGGCAACCAAGTTCAACACTCAGCCACACATCAGCATCGTCACAAGCGAAACCCATTACTTTACCACTGCAGCCTCCGAAAGAAGAGCACTCACTAAAGCGAAGCATCGCACCCTGTTTGACATCCTGTCAGATCCGCAGACGGCAAACATGAGAGAGAGGTATATGGTGTCCAAACTCCTGGAGATCCTCGCGGTACGAGAAATGATCAAGACGTTTGCACCGCCAGGCTACCCTGTCATCATCAACCTCGTGAACCCAGGATTCTGCTACAGCAACCTGACACGAGAGGGTCCACAGATTTCCATGGCAATAATGAGAGTGTTGATGCATGCACGAAGTTCTGAAGTCGGGAGCAGGACACTGGTCCATGCGGCGAGTGCGGGTGAGGAGACTCATGGCGCGTATCTCAGTGATTGCAGATTGAGCTCGGTGGCGGATTTTGTGACGAGTGAAGAGGGTAAGGAGATGCAGGCGAGGGTTTGGAATGAGTTGATCCAGAAGTTGGAGGATATTTCGCCGGGAGTAACCAAGAATTTGTGAGGAATGCAAACAGTTTTTTCCTGGGATTGTTAGCTCCATGAACCGGAGGGAATAGTTATGCTGTGCTCTAGTTGATGCAATCTTGTTCTTTGAACTACCATATTCCACCGAGCCTGTAGACAGGCTCTATGACTGTTGATTATTTATCCCTTTGATCATTTGTTACCTAGCCTTTGAGACCGTCTGATGGGTACTTTTCGCGCTTGAGCGGGCTCTAACAATCTTTCTGCCGACTTGGAGATCACAGGCATCTTCCTGACCCATGTCCCATCTCTGCAACAATCCACTGGGTCGCGGACTTTTGTCTTGCCAAGAACTCTTGTCATGGCCTGCCAAGGCACTCATGAATCTCAGAGATACTTAGGACCCACGTAGGGATCCATGGTGCATGCCGTAAAGGAGCTAGAGCATGAGAGGCTACGGAATCAAATAACTCCCGAACACACCGACTATTACAAACACACACAATGAAGGAGGGGGGCGGCTCATTCCAAATTGGGAACACCGCGCGGTGGGATCCCATTTGGTCAGCTCGCCTCATGAGCAAAACAACACTTGGCCGCCAGGCTTGCCGAGATTTCAGTAAATGAGAGTTGGTCGAGATCTCTTCTAATGTAGGCGTGCTAGATGAACAAATCGGCCTTTATCAACACACTTAATTAGCCGCCCTGTTTCTGTCAGTTATGGGAACTTGGGATTCGTTCAACTCACACCGTTTTGCCAGCCAGCCATGCATCTTTTCATGATAGGCGCCACTGGCAGATCAGGAGGCTTTGCCCTCCAGTACGCCCTCGGCCAAGGTACGCATGGCTTCCCATCCTCCCGCTGTAATCAGCTATCTAACGTACTCACTTCTAGGCCATCATGTCACCGCCCTCATTCGCAGCACGTCTCGCCTAGCCTCCCACGAGAGACTCACAGTCGTCGAAGGCTCAGTTCTCTCGGAATCCGACATGGACCGCGCCTTCGCCACCTCGAACCACCCATTCGACGCCGCGATCCAGTTCCTTGATGCCTCCCGCAAGTCGGTCAATCCCAGGTCTGAATTCATTGGCCCCGTCCGCATACTCCCCGACGCGGCAGCAAACACGGCGCGTGCTCTGCGTAAACAGCAGCCTCTACCGAGCGGACAGAAGCCACGGCTAATAATCATGTGTGGTCGAGGTACGGGCGAAAGTATCAAGACGGTGCCGCTGTACGTCAAGTTTCTGATGGACCACAGTAACCTTGGCAAGACATACGCAGAGCACAACGCAGTCAATGCCGAGATCGAGGACATGTGCGGGCAAGACCTTGTCTGGACACTTCCGATGCCGGTTGCACTGTCCAACGCTGGTGTGCAGCCTGTGAAGACGTTTGGCATGACAGAGGGTGGGACGAGTCAGTTCATCACGAGGGAGAGCTGTGCTCGTTGGATGGTGGATCTTGCGGTGGGAAAACTGGGGACCGAGTTTGATGGAAAGCGAGTGGTTTTGTCCAAGTAGAAGCTTGATCTTTCATCTTTCATTTGTGGCTGACCGCAAGACTGTGTCTATAGCTCAGCCGCCACCATCCTTATTCCATCCTTTCCCCTTCTAGGCATAACCATTTCTAATAGTACCAACTCTATTCCTACCATCCGTTCCTTAACCGCGGACAGCTTGATAATTGTCAACAGGCGCATAGTCCTTCACCTTATCCCAGATCGCCTGGATACCCTCCACAGAAGCATCAGTCAAAGGCCCCTTATCACAGAATGAAAGCGTCTCCTCCAGCTGAGACGGCCTACTAGCCCCGACCACCACCCCGTCACCGTATTTACCCTTCAACTCGCTGTGATGCGCAATCCACCGATACGCAAGCTCCGCCTTAGAGACTCCCTCCCGCTCGGCAATCCCTTCCCAATCATCCAAAGCGTCCATCAGCCCATCCTTGACGTACATCATATGGTACAGACCATACATCTGGTCAGGGCTAAACCTCGTACCCCCGGCCCTAATCTGGGCCGCTGACTTGGCCAGAAATCCTCCTGCAATGGGCGAGTACGCGTAAAATGCCATATTCAATTTCCTGAGGAGAGGGAAAAGGTCTTCTTCTATCTTGCGGGTGATGGCTGAGTAGTTCCCCTGGTAGACAGAGGGCAAGACGTAATTGTTCTCCTTGCAGATGTCGTATACTCTTTGGACATCTTTGGGAGGGTAGTTTGATAGTCCGAAGCGGTTGAAAATGCCCGCTCGATATGCCGCGTCCACTCCAGCGAGAGTCTCTTCAAGGGGGGTCTTGTAAGACGGTGCGTGGATATAGAAGATATCTATCTGTGAGACACGCAAACGCTGCAGACTCTGTTCCGCGATAGCCAGCATGCCCTTGGCCGAGTTGTCAGCCTCGTCAATCGCCCAACCGCCTCTCCATTTCGTGTCTATTGTGAGACCATGGGCTGTACCGGCCTCTAAGCTTCCGAGCTTGTCTTCTGACCCGGCGTATGCGATTGCGGTGTCTAGCTTAGAGTGGCCATGCTTCTTGAGAATGGTAAAGGCCTCAAGGACGTGCTCGTCCGATTGACCCCAGAAGGTTTCGGGATCGGCGAGATGGGCGGTGCCGAGAACGATATTGGGGCGGTCAACCATGGTGCGAGAGAATCTGATGTGGTAGGCGATGATTGGAAGACTGAGTAGAGGTTCTACATATACTCCCTGAGCAAGTGCCCTTTTTCACGCATCATGACAAGCCACGGAGTTAACGTACATCACCGGGCTAGGCGTAAGTCAGTTGCAGGCTATGGGGCTCGGCCCGATTCCGAGGTCTTGGAGATAATATCTAATATATCACTAATCTAGCGTGATGTTTGAGTTTACTGGGGTTTCCGGTGTTAATCTTTATCGCCGACTTGAGGTGCAAGATCTCTGACACAGTTAATAGTTGTATCACTTGTATAAAGCCAATCAGTTTTAATTAATGTTCCCTCTTGGCACTTGCCTTTTTATCTCAAAACTCTGTTCTCCAAGTGAAACGCATCATCATGCCAGGATCTACGACGTCCATCCCCGTCGTCTTCGGCGCCATGACCATTGGGAGCAGTGGTGTGGATGGAATACGCGTCTCGGACCTGACAGAAGCCAAACGGATGCTCGATGTCTTCCAACAACACGGTCACACCGAGGTGGACACAGCGCGCCTCTACGGCCGCGGGTCGACAGAAAAGTATCTCGCCGATGCCGACTGGCAAGGCCGAAACCTCAAGATGGGCACGAAGCTGTACCCTAACGCACGCACACGAAACGCTGGGAATTTGAGTTACACGCTACAAGCTGCGGACGTGCGAAGGGGCCTTAAAGATAGCCTTGAAGCTTTGGGAACCACCAAGCTTGACCTGTGGTATCTCCATGGACCGGACCGAAGCAGCCCCCTAGAAGAAACCTTGCGAGAGGTAGATGCTTTGTATAGGGAGGGATACTTCGACCGCTTCGGTATCAGCAACTACATGTCGTGGGAGGTAGCCGCCATCTGCGAGATCTGTCAACGCCATGGATGGATCAAACCGACCGTGTACCAGGGCGTATACAACGCCTTTCACCGAGCCATCGAGCCCGAGCTTATGCGGTGCCTTCGCTACTACGGCATATCACTCTACTCGTTTCAGCCACTGGCAGGCGGATTCCTCACGTCGCGGTACAATCGTGGCATGAGCGACACCGATTACGTTCCTGGGTCTCGATTTGACCCCTCGCATCTCCAGGGAAAGCTGCACCATGTGCGATACGTCAACGATGTCTACTTTGATGCTTTGGAGGGGCTCAGAGCTGCCGCTGCAAAACATCAACTGACCGAGGCGGAGTGTGCGTTTCGATGGTTATCGCACCATAGTGTCATGAGCAAGGAAAAGGGCGACAAGATCATTATTGGAGCGAGTAGTGCTGCTCAGTTGGAGCAGAACCTGGCGGATTTGGAAAAGGGGCCGCTGCCGGATGAGATTCTTGAGGCTATCGAGCAGGGGTGGCTACGGGTGAAAGGGGTTGTTCCCCAATATTACCATTGACGACCTGTGTTGCAATGAAGCCGCTTTGAGTTGCTTGTGGTTCCATGCGAGTAAAAATAAGGCGATGATGACCAGAGATCGCAGTGCGGAGCTATGTCGAGCCGCCCATTATGGGCGAGGTGATATCTTCTGGGTCAGTTATCCCATCAAGACTGGGCTTCAACTATGATCAATAACGCATTAAAATAACATACATTATATCAATTTCACCCTCTGCAATCTTTCCCCTTCATTCGAAACGTCCTTGTGGGTTGTCACTCGCCCTGCCATCCTAAACCTGCCGTTGTCCGCTGGACGCAGGACAAGGGCTCCCTTCATGCCGTTAGGCCTGAAGATTTGATCGCCATTGCGAGGTTGAGACTCATCCAGCCATAGACTATCTCGAAACGTAAATATTTCTCCCTTGCTCGTTCTCAAGGAAGTCCATGCTAGCGCTGCTATCTCCCTCCAGCCCTCAAGGGCGCGTGCGGCAAAATCTTGACCCCTAGAGCAATACTCTTGCATGTCCCTCACGTCGAATCTTGAAGCTAATTCAAACAAGGTATCTTCGTTTAGGCGTTTTGCGGACGTTTCCGGAAAGTATATTTGCGTGTTGGTTACTTCCCCCCACCTGTACATGAAGGGATCGATTTCCTCTTTGAGCTGGCGTAACGTGTCCCGGAGATCCATGGATGTTCCCACCAACTTCATGTCTTCCGGCCTGGCCACGATTGAAGGACGCTCCATGCGTTCTTCACAGACGCCGCAGTCGAACCCTGTGATGGACATTTCCCTCCAATCAGGCGAGAAGGTTGGATACATCCACCAGGACGGGCTGGAGTATGGATAAAAACTCGATTTTGTCACTGATATGTTCCGTTCACTAGCACCGATAGCTGGAACCCATGAGGGGACTCGAGGGAGAGGTTTCGTATACCGCTCAAAGAGGGCAAGGCTGCCGGTCTCAGTAAAGATATACCGAGCGTACTTCCAGTAAACTTCCTCGGAGGGTATGCTGTAGTCTGGCCAGAGGTAGTTCGGTAAATTATGGAGCGGGACCATAGCCACTAGGCCGTATATCTTATCCACAGTCTCACTGCATGCAAGCTCTGAGAAGTCTTGGATGACGTCTAGAAGACGCTCTGCGGGAGATTGACGGCGACCCACGGTGAGTTGCTTCCTGAGCGACGAAACGCCAAGAAACGAGGTGTGGGGACGGTTCGAGACTTCCACAGACTCCTCGGGTTCTAGACGGTCCTTGTGCGTGAACTCGTCCCAGGTCAGGACGTGCCGGTTCACCAGAATGATGGGCCCATCCTTTGCAAGCACGGCTTCTTGGACAGTCCATAGCCTCTGGAAATAAGTACAGTGACGAAGCGCCGACGCCACGGCAAAGTGCATCAGTTGTTGCTTTCGAGGCTTTCCAGTAGGTTGTCGACTCAGACGCTGAATCGGATACTTCGGGCTACGGATGTACACGACGTATCTCTCGAGCGCATCTTCCCGAAGCTCCGCACTCATCGGACAATCCTCATCGTCAAAACCCATCCAGAAGTATCTGTCGTCGTAGATCCATGGCTTTAAGAAGTCTGGCGGAATAGGCATGACTCCAAGCCACAAGAGGACCTTCTCGGCCGTGCTGTAGATCTGGTGCATGTTAGGCACCTGCTTCGCCTTCTCGTCCTTGTCATCCTGGTTGATGCAGATGGCATCTACCCAGATAGGTAGCTGTAGGAGAGTTTCGTCTTCAAACATGGATTCTCGAATCTGTCGAAGTCCCTCAAATAGGTTCACCGTCACCTCAAATGTGTTGCCGTTGAGGCATATTGTACGACGGACGTTGCTGTCACCCCAGACATAGGATAGGGCCGCGAAGTGTTTCTTTCCCTTGCGAAGTTCCTCAACTTCAACTTCACATTCAATGACGGAATCCCATGGTCCAGGTTTAATGGTGACAAGCCGGATTGACTCACCATCGAGAGGCTGATAAGAGAAGGGCTGAGAGGGGCTCTCCATCACTGGAGCACGACGTAAAGTTTCAAAGGAAACCAGGATCTCGAGCTCGTCAATATTGGATCGAGCGTAGACACAACTAGGAGTCCAAATGGCCGGGTAGGGGTTGATAAGTGTAAATCAGTAGTTGTCAGATCATGTCGGTTCTCAACCTTGAACCCCGCTGACAGGGCTCTTGCATCACCTGAATGGGCCTGATATTCCGGCTATTGGCATGCGCTAGTCAGCAAGACCCTTGCGATCTCATGATCTCTGAGGCCAAGGCAAGGGGTAACTAGATATTCCCTGAAATAGCCAATTAGTCGCAAGATACGCAATCATGGGAGGAAAGCAGACCTCTCGGAAAATCTCATGTTTCCCATTTATTACGCTGACCATCTATCATTAGTATTCTGACATGCCGTAGACGCCTTAGGCCCAAGGGCGAAAAGCGTTCAACCTCAACTCATCTATCAAATAGTTAGCCAAGCCGAATAGATAAAGAACAACAGACATGATTGGTCATAAACTCCCGTGGCCCGGCTTTTTCATCCACGTAAGACCGGTAACACCAGGAATTTTCCTAGTTGGAATTGATGAGATACGTCAAGTCCAGAGGCGCGATCTATTCCATCTTCCCAGGCTGGGACGAAAGACACGGAAATTCTGGCCTTCCTTTATCAAAGAAAGCATATTGGTAGAGATTTCCGCTGCCCCACGTTGTCACCTATACCGGAGACATCGGAGAATATGCCGATGAGGGGAACATATGGAATGTGGCGTAAACACTCTAGTCTACTCCTCGTGATCGGAAATAGGCTTCTCTAGGTCCGTCCTGCGTGTTGGAGGGTCGGTAAAATCTATCTATCATGGACGACTGGGCGGAGCAAGGCCTTAACATTGACCTCAAAACATAGGTCTCCAGGCCCCGGACGGACGGTGGCAGAGTTAAAAAAAAAAATTTGTAAAATAGAGTTCCAAAAATATCCTATCCGCTATCTACTGTTCAATTCCTTCTATATATCTCCTCACATCTTTATTATTTTGCCATTTTTGATGGCATCGGGTTGACTTAGTCTCGCCCCGGGAATACCGACCCCTCATCCGCTTACTACGTCAAAAGAAGACAAGAGATAACAAATCTTGCATACAAAGGGCGTTTTACAACAAGTCATATGCCTTGGCAGCCCTTCTTATCGCGAGCCGAGGGCGGGGTAAAGGAAGATTGGAGTGAGCAACTGACGCTAGATCCACATGACTACCACACCTTGAGATGCGAAGTCGGCGTTGGATGATCTATCACGATTACTGCATGGAAGCTTAAGATAGCAAGCCACCGGCCCGGTCATCAAACGAACTATATAGCTTTTGCTCGTCCATACTCTTCACTTCTGCACTTGTATCTACGCGTCGCCTGTGACATCCTCTACCATGGCTCGCCAAGCTGATCTTGCCGTTGAAACGGGGGAGGTGAGGACCGAGGCTTTTGAGATGGAGTCCCAATCACTACATGTCATGGGCAGCATTAACGAATCTTCCACCGACAACATGGCAAACGTGGCTACCATCGAGCCCATTCCTCCCAATGGAGGCTATGGATGGGTTTGCGCCTTTGCCGTGTTTCTGATTAATTCCCACACCTGGGGCATCAATGCTGCAAGTCCACTCATATGCAAGATTGAAGCGCTTTAACTAACCTCTTTCTAGTCTTGGGCCGTCATAATGGCTTACTATGCAACACACCCAAAGGAGATGCCAGCATCGTTCTTCGAATTGTCCCTCGTTGGCGGGCTTTCCATTTCCGCGGCCCTCCTCACCTCTCCTCTCGTGACTGTCGTCCGCAAGCGCATCGGCCTGCGCTTGACCCTCATTGTTGGCTCAGTTCTTCTCTTCATCTCACTCATCACATCTTCCTTTGCAACCAAGATCTGGCAACTTTTTCTCAGCCAGGGCGTCTGCTTTGGACTTGGAATGGGCTTATCGTACATCTCTGGCGCTGCTGTGCTTCCTCCATGGTTCACTTCTCGGCGAAGCCTGGCTGTCGGCTGCGCAACCGCGGGTGTCGGTCTGGGAGGACTGGTATACAGCATCGGTGCGAATCAGCTCATCGAAGACATCGGGATCCGTTGGACTTATCGCGTTCTCGCTTTCTGCGGCCTCGGCGCTAATCTTCTTGCTGCCTTTTTGCTCAAGGAATGGGGCGGCAGGACGCAGCCTGACATAAGGTCGGAAGAAGAGCGTTTCAACCCTCGCGACTTTGGGCGGATCGAGATTCTTCTTCTTATTGCCTGGGGTTTCGCAACCGATTTGGGCTATGTCATTCTGCTGTACTCGCTTCCCACATACGCTTCCTCCATTGGCCTTACACCATCACAAGGCGCCATATCTAGCGCCCTGCTGAACCTCGGCATGGCCTTGTCACGTCCACTGATCGGCTATCTCAGTGACTCGTTTGGTCGCATCAACATGGCCGGCATCCTAACGTTTCTCTGCACCATCTCTTGCTTTGCAATCTGGCTTCCAGCAACGACCTACGCACCGTTACTTGTATTCTCACTCATAGGCGGCGCATTGTGCGGTGTATTCTGGTGCACTATTACTCCAGTCATGGTAGAAGTGGTAGGCATTCAAAAGCTCGCAAGCACCTTTGGATCACTCTGCATCGCCATGGCAATACCAACCACCTTTGGCGGGCCTTTAGCCATGCAAATAGCAGGCAGTGGAGAAAATCTAAAGTTTACAGAGGCACAGCTGTTTGTGGGCTTCATGTTCCTGACGGGGACATTGTCTGTGTGGTTCCTCCGGTGCTGGCAGATCTTTAGGGTTGAGATGGAGCAGGGGGATAACTCGACGACAACCGTTAGAGCCACGCGATATTGGGTTTCTTGGCTTACTCCGCGGTTTATGTTTAGTCCTCGACGTGTATGAGCCTTGTGAGCTTATCGGCAATGCTCAGCTTCTTAAAGGCCGAGTCAAACTTTTGGAAGGGTTCTTTAAAAACCTTAAATATGCTCATATTATAACACATTCAGTCCTTTCCTGTTGGCTATACTTATCAAAACATGCCTTATTAAGAGAATTAGGTTATACATACTCTCAATTCTGGTGTTAATCGTGTCTAAGGATACCCCAGCATTCTTTGTGCGGCTTCTTTATGACTCGGTACATGCTTGTCACATCTCTTACTGCGTGTTCGCCGCATCGACAGATCATAGCCAGTAATGGGGCATCTACCTCATATCAACTCCAAAAGATACGCGAGAGCCAATCATATCCTACGAAAAAAAGGTAAAGGGGGTTCAAGTCTCCGCCAAGCGTGCCTTTCGTCCGACTTCGTCCGTGTCGCGATCCGAGAGGTTAGAACCGAGGAGCGGCTCTTTGACCATGGCATTAGTAATTCGACCAAGAACAAAGCAGAATAGCGGATGTCCGAAGTCCGAGTTGCGAGAAACAGTTTATATTTAAGAAACTCGGTTTAATGGCATTGGGAGTCTGGCTCAATCAGTTTCAACACCGCACTGAATACATCCTAAACATACATCACTTTGTATTGTCACCCTTTGCCGCGCTGCCAAAACAATATTCATCATGCTCGTCCTTGTTCCTGGAGTCACTGGCAACCTCGGTCTGCATCTGATCGACAGCCTCGTCTCTCGTGGACATCAAGTCCGTGGCCTCGGGCGATCCCCAGCAAAGCTCACCGACGAGCAGCGATCCAAATTGGAAAGTTTCATCGAGATCCAAAACTACTACGACATCGCAGCCTTGGATGAAGCCTGTGCTGGAGTTGATGCGATTATCTGTGCCTATGCAGGAACTCCTGTGATGCACCTGGATGCTCAGCTGATTCTACTACGAGCCGCTGAGCGTGCCGGCATCACCCGTTTCCTCGCCGCTAGCTGGAACTGCGACTGGAGAGAACTCCAACTTGGGATGCATCAAAGCTACGATGCTTGCATCGCCTTCTATCAGCAGGCCAAGCTTACTTCAACCATCAAGCCAATCTGGATCCTTACTGGCGGCCTCACCGAGGTTTACTTCTCCGTTCCCGGTCACGGTAACTTCTCTCCTGCCTATAACGGCCCTTGGGACCCAGAGAACAAGACTGTTGATATCTGGGGCACTGGTGATGAAACCTGGGACCTGACCACTGAGAAAGACGCCGCAGAATTCTCAGCCGAGGTTATCCAGCGCGATGATACCCCAGAAGGTGGTTTCTGGGAGCTGCATTCCGGTGCATACTCGCCCAAGGAGCTAGCGCGGATCTATAAGGAGGTCAGAGGCATTGAAATTGCGGAGAAGTACCGAGGCACGTTGGATGATCTGAAGAAGCTTGCCTACTCCATGAGGAACCAGAAGCCCTACAACGACTACTACAGCTTCATTGGCCTTTTCTACCAGCTCTTTCAGCTGGACGGAACGTATTCTCTCAAGAATATTGACAACCATAAGTTGAATGTCAAGACTACGTCGATGGAGGAGTTTCTCCGCCAAAATCCACAGATTTAACAAGGGTATCCCGAGCAAACACATAAGTTAGACCGAGAAACTGCTTCATGACGTCGCGTCTCTATACACCAGATCTTGCTATAGACTACTAGAAAACAATAGAATGATAGACACCTAATATTAGGCACTATTAAAAATCCTTTAGACAATGTTTGGTATGTCTTTGCTCGGAGGTTGCAAAATGCGACTTGTTGTCTTGACTTGTTGTTCTGGCTTGCACAACCTCGACCCGTGACTGAGATCGATGAGATCGATGACTTTGAGAAATATCCTTTAGTAGTTATGACTGTTAATGAAAAGTCTTTTAAGTTAGAGAGACACTCGGCTTTTTTTACCCGACAATTTTATGTCCTATCTGCCCCTTCCATCCAAATATTTACCATCACATTCAGCTCGACTTAGCACACTCTTTTACGCTTTTTAGTAAATTCCACATCAACTTCCCTACGAAAAGCTTACCTATCCCCCAAATGCGAAAGGTGAATAAAGGTGAAATGCTTTATCTATGTAACTGACGAACAACGTGACTATTATGGCGTCTTACGGGAAATAAAACTCCCGCTCTAGGGTATCTTGGGTGACGTGCGAGTTGCGGCAGCTCTCCGAAATGACTTGACAGGGGGTGAAACTTTACTAAGGAAAAGAAAGCGACGGGCCGAACTTTATCTTGAGGGAAGCCGTTGAGGATTTTGACAGCTCCGACTTCCCGCCCGATGGCCCATCTGATCCTCAAGACTCTCGGGAACAGCTGCCTATCCATCACGATCCATGATCTCTGCTTCCACGTGGAATAGCTCGGAACATTAACCATCGTCCGAGCTCATTACTCCGCTTTCCGGTGCGATCATCCGCAATGCTACTCTGTAAAGCCTTGTGATCATCAAGGTCTAGCCCCCAAATGGCCCCCAACGAGAATCCCCCAAGTCAAACCCCCCACTACCACGTTCAACCTTGGCATTGTGTCATTGACACCTTGCATCAACAATCATCCACGTAAACTCTTCCCTTTACCTCGTGTAAGGTCGGCACTATCCGCTGCTATTAGTATAGAAAGAGATTAGCTCCAACGCTTTCAGTCAAAGCATCACGGTATTCAACGCGGGGAACCTTGACCTTGGTACGGGTGGGAAATTGCAGTACACTCTGCTTCCTGTTGGAGTAGTGATCGACATCGCGGGGGCAACTCTGCTCTTCCCTCGGCCCATTCGCAACAATGTCATTCCATGCTGAAATGGTAAAAGTTCACGTCCTAGAGGTTGAGCTATTATTCCGTCGCCGGAATGATCGTCCCTTTCGGCGTTACTTCTACCGACATGCGAGTTATGGTGAATGCGGACGCGTGCTCCGGATGGCCGGGGTTTATAATGCACTCATAAGGACATTGGACCGAAATTACGTGCATATTCTCATCCAGGTCCTGAATGGCGTCAAGTATAGGTCCCATTTGTATAAAACTGCACAGAATCGCGCTCTAAGAGCAAAATCTATCTCCAGCACATACTTGTCTCTGGAGGAATCAACTCCAATACACTCTTTTTTATATCTTGGCACGTCGTTTAGGCAAACATGCTTCGACAAGCCGTCCATTCCTTTTTGCTTACTGCCCTCATGGGTCAAGCTGTTCTTGCGGCTCCTACCAATGCCACCTCTTCTGCCAAGGTTCACTGGCTAGGTGATAAGCCCGACTTTGTCTCGGGTGTCACCTTTGGTCTTCCGTGGCCGAGGTCCAAGCACTTTCCTGAAAACACCCAGTTTTCTCTTTCGGGTCAGAGCGCTGATCTTCAGTCATGGGTCACTGGATACTGGCCGGATGGCTCGGTGAAGTGGACCGGTCACGCAATTGCAGGGTCCGATAGCCCGGTTGACGAGTATATCGTCAAGGCTACAACTGCACGGGGCTCCATCAACTCAACCGCCTCAACCGGTGCCGGGAAGAAGGGTGGTGTCGTTGTGACCGAGAGCGCCGACGGAATTGAAGTCGGGACTGGCAAGGTTACCGCAGTTTTCCCTAAGAAGGGCTCTGTCATTGTCAAGTCCATCGAGTCTGCGGATGGAAAGCAAGTCGCCCAGAACGGAAAACTTGTGCTTCACTCCCAGACTGGAGTTTCTCACGCCTTCGAAGACGAGACCGATACGCCTATCAAGTCTCTTCGTTTCCAGAGCTCCATCGAAAAGGTCACCGTCAGCGAGCAGACTTCTGTTCGCGCTCTCGTTACTGTTAGGGGCAAGCATGAAGCTGCCAGCGGATCTCACGACCCTTGGCTCCCCTTCGTCCTCCGGTTCTACCTGTACTCCAACTCTGAGTCTATCAAGATCATCCACAGCTTGGTGTTTGATGGAGATGCTTCCAAGGATTTTGTCTCTGGTCTTGGCCTCCGATTCGACGTCCCGCTCAAGGGTGAGGAGCTGTACAACCGTCATGTCAGAATTGCTGGTGTCGAGGGTGGTCTGCTCAGCGAGGCTGTTCAACCCATCACTGGACAGAGGAGAGATCCCGGCCAGGCTGTCAAGACTGCCCAGTTTGATGGCAAGGTGCTCCCTGATGTTAGCACTTGGGACACCAGAGTCTCTTCTCGTCTTCACTGGATCCCTGCCTGGAACGACTACAGTCTGAGCCAGCTTTCGCCTGATGGTTTCACCATCAAGAAGAGAACCAAGTCAGGCCAGAGCTGGATCAACGTCCCTGCTGGCACTCGCGCTGAGGGTCTGGTCTATCTCGGTGGAGCTACTAAGGGTGGCTTGGCCGTAGGACTGCGAGATTTCTGGAAGCGATACCCCACTGGCTTCGACATTGCCCAAGCCGGCTCTGATACCGGAAGCATCACTCTCTGGCTCTACAGTCCCTCTGCCGAGCCCCTCGACCTTAGGCCTTACCATGATGGTCTGGGCCAGAAGAACTACACCGATGAACTGGATGCTCTTGAGATCACCTACGAGGACTGGGAGAAGGACTTCGACACCCCCTATGGTATTGCTCGAACTAGTGAGATTTATCTCGTCGCTTTCGATCAGACACCCTCGCGTGAGAAGTTCGCCAGCTTTGTCAGCCAGATCAATAACCCCCCTGTCCTCACCCCCGAGTCCACATACATCCGGGAGACCAAGGCGATTGGCACATACTGGGCCCCTGCGGACTCCACCAGCGCAGCCTCCAAGACCCTGGAGGAGCATCTTGACTTCCTTGCCAAGTTCTATCAGTCTGAAGTAGAGCATCGCCGATGGTACGGATTCCTCGACTATGGTGACTTTATGCACGCCTACGACGTTGACAGACACAC
This sequence comes from Fusarium sp. MBC 438, assembly GCA_030779245.1. NCBI lineage: Eukaryota > Fungi > Ascomycota > Sordariomycetes > Hypocreales > Nectriaceae > Fusarium > Fusarium sp. MBC 438. Next base: position 93,248 of record JAPFTB010000042.1, read on the forward strand.
CTGGCGTTACGATGTTGGAGGTTACGCTTGGGACAACTCTGAGCTTTCTCCTGATCTCTTCTTCTGGCAGTACTTCCTTCGCACTGGCCGAGAGGATATCTACCGCTTCGCTGAGGCCCTTACTCGTCACACTGGAGAGGTTGACGTCTACCATCTCGGTAACTGGAAGGGTCTGGGAACTCGACACGGCGTGCAGCACTTCAGTGACAGCGCGAAGCAAGCTCGTATCTCACAGCCCCAGTACCGAAAGTACTTCTTCTACCTGTCCGGTGGTGATGAGAGAATTGGAGAACTATTTGAGGAGCTTCTCGACACTGACAAGACGTACGGCGTTCTTGATCCTGTGCGAAAGGTTCGCACGGACGGATGGAAGCCTACCCCCAACTCAACCGTCGCCTTTCAGTTGGGAACTGATTGGTCATCCCTCGCTGGTGGTTGGCTCATCGATTGGGAGCGCCGTGGACCTCGATGGGAGGAGTCCAAGGCTAAGCTCACCAAGACGGTTCAGGGCATCGCCAAGCTGAAGAACGGCTTCGTTACGGGATCTGGTCTGTATGACCTCGGGAAATGGGAATTGGGCCCGCCTCCCGCTGATCCCGACAACAAGGGAGTCGTCTCCATCTCTCACTTGTCTGCTGTCTTTGGTCTTCCCGAGGTTGTCTCTGAGCTCATTGAGTACTACGCGGATGATTTGCCCAAGGGCTTCAAGCAGGCCTGGCTTGACTACTGCTACTACTTCAGCGCTACCAAGGAAGAGCAGAAGGCCCGCTACGGTGTTGAGTTTGGCAAGTTGAACCTCTACCAGGGACACTCTCGCCTGACTGCATATGCTTCGTCTCAGCTCAAGAACGAGACCATCGCTGACAGAGCTTGGAAGGAGTTCTTTGAGACTGATGGCTTCAAGGCTACTTCTCCTTGGGCTACTACTCCCATTGCCAAGCATGACGGTCTTATCCCCGGAAATGAGGCCAGTTGGGTCTCGACCAACGATGTTGCTCAGTATGGATTGGCTGTGATTCAGAACCTGGCTTTGGTGAAGGATGCCCTTGAGAATTATGGTGCTTAATGTTCACATGAATTTGTTCATGACTGTTCAAACAGAACACTCGATATTTTATTGATTCTAGTTAATCCTCATTTCTCCAACGAAACGTTAAACCATCAATGACCTGTCCCTCGTCCAACTCAATCTGGCATCTGACAATCTCGTACGCTTCCGTCTCATAAAGACGCAGAACCTCCTCATCTTCTTCACATGTGACTTCAAAGGCTTTTCCTTGTACTGTGTTTCTCTGACTTGGATAGTCGACAAGTGCCTTGTAGTTGCCCCAGCTTCCGAGAACTCCACCATGAATCTTGGCATCGTAATATACAGGATCCGTACCTAGAAGATCGGAAAGAACCTCACTCTCTGCTAGAGTACCGTAGAAAAAGTACAAAATGGGGTATTCGCTCTGAGCTGGTTGAGGGTTGTCGTCATGATCCTGTAGTCGGTGTTGCGGCATTGTTGAGTCGATGCCAAGAGTTGGATAGATGGAGTTGGTCGACAGCTCCTTACGGGCAACTGAGATTCGAATGAAGGTAGGGCAGAATGCCGAGTGAATGTTGGACTTAGATAAAAAGGCCTCAATAGCCAGTTTTTCAAGGCCGTTGACTTTGCAGAAAGAGCTGCTCTGATCCGATGAGTCTAGTGCCATGATAGTCTCTTGTATCGAAGACATGCTCGCAGCTAGAGCCACAGCTTCAATGGTTTGAAGAGGCCCCTCGAGTTTGACCAAAAATTTTGAACTCTGAAGCCTCTGCTTCTGCTTCTGAGTCAGTGTCGATGGGTGACGTGGCTTGCGAGCAGCGGCCGTACACGAGTACTCGTATGCCTCTCTGTCGAAGCCTTCTTGGTCTTTCTGATCTCGGATAATTTCCCAGTGACTGTCGGAAAGGACAAGATAGTGTGGGGTTGAGCGATATTCTTTGATTTTATCGCGAGCTTCGGATGCAGAGTAGCCAAACAAAGACTGCCATCTGTAAACTGTGTTGTTGTCGATCTCGTCGGCATCTGCCAGTGAAACGGAATGGGCCATAGCCTCCAACTCTTCGAGGACATTCATTGTTGTGATGATTTTGTTGTGATGATTGTGTTGAGGGCGATGTTTGTGTAGGAGATGTGAGTCCTGACTGGGTTTCCTAGAAGAAGCCTTGCCTTTATATGCCAAACACGTAGTTGAATTAAGCTTTTGATATGTGACCCAAAGTGCTGTTACACGGCTATAGAGGATCGACCTTTCGCATATGTAGTGAAAAAGAATGCATACGCCTGCAGGGGCAGTGCATGGCAGGCTGCACGATGGATGATCTAGCAGATCCATGGCCCATCAAACCAAGTTATTCCATTGCGTGATCGGTGCCTACTTGAAGAGTGGGTAACTAGACTTATCGATTGCCTATTCTAACTTGCACCAGGGGCTAAAAGGCACGATCTTCGGGCTCAGTTAAGCCATCGAGGGTTGGGCTGCATGAATAACAAAGAACAGATTTTCAACACATCATAACATCATGACCCGATGTTAACACAGTGGCCTGCCTCAAAGGCACATATGCAAACATTGTCGGAAGTTAAAGTAAACTTTAGTCCTACCTATAGAATTATATAAAGTTTTCCTTGGGGAAAGATTCATAAAACTTTAAACATCGTGACTGGTTTGAATAGAAGGGCCGTTTATGAGTCATATTTTTCATTCGTACATGCTCTTTGAGATGATTCAATGAGCCATACTCTATGTACCTGGTGGTATTTACACTTTTCTAACCTATTCCTTCATGATCTTAGACAGCCTGACAACGCTGGCGCTGACCTCGTTGGTCTTGCCGGGGGGCAGATCACCAGCTCCCATAATCATGAGCAAGTCAGGGTCCTCCTCAAAGACAAGAAGGGCTCGGGTGTAAGCAGCAGGCTGAGGGACCTCCCACTTCTTCCAAGCGTCAGGGTGTCCCAGAGCCTGGTTGGTGAAGATCTGGGGCAGGGTGCCGCAGCTGACAATAATGGTACCGTTCTTACCACCGCAGGAGCTCCACACGACGTAGGGAGAGCCGGCGGGTGTGGTTCCGTCATCAGAAATCAACTGATGGTGGGGAGCCTCAAGGAATTCCAGAGGGTCTTCAGAAAGGCGGTAGTACACGGGGAACCAGTAGCTGCCGGTGGTAGGAGCGCCACCGTACTCGTAGACGTAGATGTACTCATCATTGGGCAGCTTGGCGACGGTGGGCATACCAGGTCGGGCGTAGTAGTCGGCATACTTGGTGTCCTCAACAACATCGGACCAAGTGAGGAGATCGGAAGTTCGCTGGTGCACAAGCTTCTGGGAGTGAGTGGCGTTGTCTCGCTGATCAGAGTAGTACAGGATAAGCTCTCCCTCGTAGGTCCTGTCATAGGTCAGTAAACTGTGCACACTGCTTTTTCATGGCGATTGCAACGTACATCAAGAAAGGCTCCCAAACAGGGGTGAGACCATGCTCGGGTCGGGCCTCGCCACCAGCAGCAACGTGGCTGACGAATTCCCAAGTGTAACCGAGATCACGGCTAGCATAGAGCTCGATCTGGGTGTGGCTCAGGTTGGTAGGAATGCTGCTACCAGAGATGAGGACAGTGCCGGCCTCAAAGTCACCAATATCCTCCTTGAGCTGGTACAGGAAGGGCTGATATCTCAGACCCCAGTTGTTGACCTGGTCACGGACCCTGGAGATCTCCTTCCAGGTCTTTCCACCATCGACACTCTTGACGATGGGAAACCACACCAGAGGAGGCTCGGGGGAGTAGTTCTCCCAAGTAGCCAGGAGGGTACCATCCGAAAGCTCAACAGGTCGAGAATACAGGACCTGGGGGTCGGTGTAGTTGCTTGGAGGATCATAGATGACATTGTTGCTGAATGTCTTCCGAGCTGCCGCAAAGGGCAGCAAGAACGAAACGAGACCGGCGAATCTCATGATGGACCAAGACTGAATGCTACAGTGGTATTGAGGCTGGTGAAGAAGTTACCAAGTATCCGGTTCGAGCCTGTATTTATATGCAATTCCCTCACGAAAACAAGATCCACCAATACCATGCCAAGCTGCCAACTCGTCAACACGTCTGACGTCGACGCGGAGAAACTCTACAATCTGGGGCCGTCTGGGGAAATTGGGGCAATGATTGGAGCGCGAATGATGCTTGCACGAAGAACCGAGGCGCGCCAATCGGTGTCCGTGGATCACCAGTGCCGGTGGCAACGCTGATCGGCGGTGGTTCCTGGGTTCGGGGGTTAGTGCCGGCAGTCAGGCAAGGATCTGGATGGTACGCCGACCGGGACCCCGGGGTATGCGGGGGCTGGAGAAGCGGTCACGAGGTTGAGTGAGGGGAATAGAGTTGAGGTTCGGGATTGTCTTGACCGAAATCAGGAGATTCGTAAACGCGGAATTGCTTTGGATTGAAATGGACTCATACTGGCACCATGCTATTCAAGTGCTAGCCCACTTGCCTCGGCAACCTCGGACGGCTTGTCTACGAATGAGGCTATTCTCGGTTCAGATGCTGTCTAGAATTCTTACGAATGCGGGGCCCAGCTCGTTATATTGTTTAGTTGTGTGAGCTTATGGTTTGCAGCTAGTATTCTTGACATCCTCTGTTCTAAATAGTGTCCACGAGATCTAAGAAAAACAAAATAGGAAAGTAAAAGAACAAAGGAGATTTAGTTTTTAGGAAATTCCTTCATGATGTCAGAGAATATTTCGCTTAGAATTTGAGCAAGTTTAGTACAGAAACATGATGGCATCAATGAAGACTCAAACAACAACGCCGTCAAACATCACAACGCGTTCACCTTGACTTTTTTGGCCGGCAGCCAGCCCTCTTGATAGTATGGTTTCCATTCTCTACTCAACTGCTGATGATGCAAAGCAATTAAAAGGCCGACAAAGAATCTACTTGAATATATTTAAGCTATGATGGAAAGTCCGAAATATCTATGACGTTCGTTCCCGTCGACAACGCTCATGTCCAGTCGTCAGTCAGCACCTGCAAGTATCTCACCGTAGACACCGGATGATCGTCCCATCCATCAATGTCGAGAATGACCTTATGATTCTTCCTCCCTAGAAATTCAGCCACGTCGACTCTTACCTTGACCTTCAAACCAGGCCCCGAAATACCCCTTGGTAGGAAAGTCACGGTTGATTTCCGACGGAGCAGGTAGTCGACAAGAGCTACGTCAATGGTGCTCGATAGTATGCTTCCTTCTTTGGAGAACGACCCCGAAGTCTCGACCCAGGTTACAAAATCCCCATGATCTGAATCTGTTGGAACCCCCCACAAGAGAAAGAAACAGGAATAGGCATTTGATAGATACCAGACTCCACAAATATTGAGGTACCCAACTTCTTTGACTCCACAACCAGAGGGTTGATGGTAAGCAATCATGGTGCCAAGTAAGTTCGCCCGGTCCTTGATATTCACTTTGAGCTTTTCCATCCTCGGGGCCACGATATACACCTCTGGTCGTTGCCTGGAAAGACCTGCCCTAGGTCTAATGGCGGCAAGGAGAATGCGTCTCGGCGATAGCTCTTGCGGATCATATGCAACTATAAACTACGGATCAGTATGTCTTACATCGGCTGTGGTTGCTCCGAACAGCACCTACCCGCCACCTCTGTTGATTTAGAGAGCTCGCCCCTTAAACCAGTGTCCAAGATCAACGGCTTAGCCTCAGGATGTAGCTGGATTAGCAAGCGATTACGGACTCTGGTGTATGCTGTATCCGAAGCCCCTGGTGTGAGAGGCTGCACGAAAAGAGCAACCCGGGAAAGAGGATCCTGAGCGACCGCACAGCTGAGAACAGCCATAAACTCTTTGCGTTTCCATGTTGGTCTCAAAAATGCGTGTTCTGTAATATCACAGCGCCCGAACAAGACGTCAATCTCCAGGCCCCTTGCTGTTGGGATAATGTCACCTCGTTCAATGAGGGTGCCTTCTGGTCGTTGGTCTGCAAACCGAAATGCAGACGGCGTGTTGGGGAGATATGGTCTGTGGAGTTCTTCTGTTCTGCGCGTTGTCCAAGTCAAGATGGATTGGTCCGGACTTTTTTTCAAGATCTCCTCTTGAAGCCGCCAGAAGGCGTTTTCACCTTCGCCATAGAGGAGAGGCATGTTGATGTCGAACAAACCCAACAAACAGTATGACGTGTCCTCCGGGCGTGTTGTGCTTCGTTTAGCTGCCCATGACATTTTTCTAGAGACGGGCTCCTCCGCCAAGTCTGTCTTGACTTGGTCAACGTGGCCGCATCCTGGGCACTTTGATCTATAGTCGATGGAAAAACCAGGAATTCTTGGAGGGAACAAGATGTGCGTCCTCTGCAAGATGTTTTGAGAGATTCCAGTGATTTTCTCAAGCCTGGAAGCGATTTTGTCCCTGCTGCACATGTACTTCCAATCACGGTCGAAAAAGAAGAGTCCGTGGGGGGCGATGAGTTCCTGCAAGGTCCAGCCGCGAGTAAACCAGCGACTTTCGTCAAACTTTTCCACGACTCCATTCTCTTGGAGTGTGACATCGTCCATAAACACGTAGCACCTGGCCGACTCTTTGTACCACTTGAACATGGAATTAATAGCCTCGGACAGCTCTGCGCTACTGGATTTGTCGATGCAGCAGGTATCGACCCAGATGTAGTCTAGCTTGTCCTGTTTCGCTTTCTCACAGGCATTGAGGATCTTTTGCAGTCCTCTCCTGGGATTCTGCAAATGCTGGTGGATGCCATTCCGAGCTTCTTCAAAGAGGAATTCATCATCCTTCCACGTGTGAGAGAGGATGGCATAGCGAGGCCGGTCTTCCACTGATTTTCCAATGAAGGATACGAGCTCGAGGTGTGTGGTATGAAGTAGCCGCATAGTCACGACTTAGATGACAAAGGGAGGCAAAGTGAAAAAGGTAGAGCCGTAGCGCCTATTTTGTAGCCACTGCGAGTCTGACTGGAGCGGTCGGATGGGTCTTGGTCTGATGAGTTGTTCGAAAAAAGGGCTCAAGCTGAAATCAGGCTGCCAAAAAGACACCCAAAATCAGCCGCAATGCTTACTAACCAACACTGCATTTCTGATTGCTTGTATCACATTTTCAATTAGGAAAGAGGTTATCAGCTATCATGCCTATGACAGTGATAGGATTCGAGTCCTTTTGTACAAGACTTCCTTATCCGCTACAGATTATGGTGGGCCCAATCAGAGCACCGGAATCGTCAGTGCACCTACGCAGACAGATTCCTCCCCTGGCTTCTGCCCTCTGTTTCCCCAAAACGAAAACTGCGCCAATAGTAAATGACTTGCCTATTGTGTCCTGGTGTACTTATCCGATCATTGGCCGGATTTCAACCCTATAAAACACACAATATCAATATGTCATGGAGTTCAGAGGTTTGACTCAGTATCTAGCGAATTAGTATCACCTTAACACACCCATCAAACCTAAGGGCTGTCTACCAGCCAAAAGAAATACCCTGGCAGCCCGTACCTTCGATGGTTGCTTAAACTTACGGTATTCCTTGGAAAGCCAAGCCACAATCAATGTTGCGCTGTTGTCAGCAACTACCACGGTGAGAAGCCCACCCATTTGTCGGCTCGGATGGACGCATAACCAGCGCTACATCCTCCCCCACGCCGTTGTTCAAGAGCAATTTTTACTGGCCGATAAAATTCCTTCCTATCAATTCTGGGAAAGATCTTACGAGGTGTGCCTCATCCTGGTTCATGGCGTAAGCACTACATCCAGGTGACGGGCGTTGGTGGGTATATATACCATGCCACTTGCTGACGCCTGGAAGCAACAAACCTAAACCCAACAACCACACCAGCACAACTGTAATCAATCAAGATGGCCTCAAATACCAAGCCAGTAAAGGAAAGCCCTCTCTCCTTTATGGAGAAGCTGTCGCCAGAGGTCTTTCTCTACCGTCCGTCGTCGTCTACCGATTCCGGGGATCCCGCTCACCCAAAGCTCATCATCGTCGCGAGCTGGACCAATGCCTTGGATGGCCACATTGCCAAATACATTGAAAAGCACAAGACTATCTACCCATCGTCTCCTATCATTCTAGTCAAGAGCACGAGCAAAATTCTTTTCAACCCTCCACTTCTCAGAAAGGCTATCGAACCAATGGCCCCGGCCGTCAAGGCGTGTCTGCCTGCCGACGCATACTCCTCTTCGTCAAGTCCGAGCCTTCTGATCCACATGCTCTCCAACGGTGGCTCTTCCAGCATCTCAAACCTCTACGACGCGTATGCTGCATCGGCCGGCGAGAATGAGGACCCCCATCTTCCCCCACACGTCACCATCTGTGATTCATGCCCCGGTTGGGAGTCAGTAAGCGGCCTGGTTGCTTTTTTGCAAGTCGGTCTCTCCGGCGTGCTGCGCCTCGTAGCAACACCTTTCATGTACCTCGTCGGCGTCGTTTGGGTATCAGCAATCACGGTCGGATTGACCAAGGATTGGATTACTATCTGGCGCAAGACGCACAACGACAAGGAGAACAAGAATCCATACGAGATACGTCGGACCTACATCTACAGTGAGAAAGATACTATGATCGACTACAAGGCGATCGAGTCGCATGCAGATGAAGCAGAGAAGGCGGGCTTTCAGGTCAGGCGAGAAAAGTTTGAGGGCTCGTCTCATGTGGCCCACTCCAGACACGACGAGGCGAGGTACTGGGGTGCTGTTACACAAACATGGGAGGGAAGCTGAACATGGACAGACTTGGGTTGTTATTATATATTGAACTGCTAATTCACTCGTTGTAGTTGAGCCTTTCTAAAAAAATTTACTGGCTCTTGAAACAACCATGAATCTACCCCGGGTAATGGAACGTGTATCCAAGCCTGTAAAATGCCTGCCTAGTCGCTTTCTCATATTCCACACTCTCAAGTTCGTCCATAGACTCCGGAATATGGACATCTATGCAGAGTGGACATGGTATAGCTGAACCAGTGATGCCACGCGGGAGAGCAAATCCAAAGAACCCTTCGTCCTCGTAATCCCGATGTAGGAGACACCATCTGTCGCTGGCGCACAAGAAACACTCGCCCTTTTCGGCCCGAGATATGACGTCGGAGACGGACAAGGCTCGGAATAGAATCTTGCTGTCGGGGCCAGTCAGCCAGTCCTTGATCTTAATCAGGGAATCTTGGTTGTTCGTATCTGGCAGAACAAATGGGCGGTCTGGGTTCTGCCCCTTCTCGGGACGCTTGAGATAGGCGCGGTACTTGTTGCAGGCCTCCTCTGTCTCTAGGAGGCCGCATGGGTTCCATTTTGGAATTTCAGGGCAAGCCAGGATGCGCTGTGCCCCATGCTCCTCCCAGGATAGAGCCTGAACAAGGCGGTAGGTGTGGTGGTTCGGGTCCGTCATCTCTGCCAAGCAATGATCTCCCACCACATCTCAAGAGGCAGTCGTTTATTGCCTTGCTTCGTGGCAATGTTGCCGGGTGAGCGTTTGACGAATTGGATTGTGAAGCGCGTCATATCTAAAAGACAGACTTCATTTCGCTTGACAATGGTGTCTAGCTGAGAGGTAGTGACTTGCTTCATGATGTCGACTGTTTTTGAATGATATCTTATAAAAGAAAATAAAATTGGTGGATGTTATGGGAAAGTTGTCTCGGGGAGGAAAGGGGACCTGGGCTTGTTTATATAGCAAGTGCCTGAGACTAAAATCAGTTTGGCCGAACGCTGCTTCTATGGGTTGCTTAGAGGATGCTTCTATCTTGTTTCTCGTCCGCAGGTTAGAAATGTTGTATCCCCGTTGAGAGGTTTAACCTTTCATAGTGCAGCGAGGCATAAGTTCCCTGACCAGGTAGCAAAAAGGTTAAAAAGAAAGAGAAAAAAGGTTACTATGCTAGCATCAGGATATGATGCTAATGTGCTAATCATGGGTTCCTAATTGCAGTTGAAGCCTGGCCCTCGATGGGACAACTAATTCTTTTCGATCTTGCGGGCTCTGTTAACCCATCGAGGGCCGGGCTGTAGCTATAATGAAGAACAGATTCTAATTCATTTTGAATTCTTAAGTCACGTATCCGTCACACACTTGATCAACGAAGAAATGAAGTGGCACGCGGAAAGTTCAAACCTAATGCTGCAAAACATAAGATGGGATGACTGAACCATGAGATCCCCGAGTCACCGGCTCTGCGGCGTGAGACCGAATCAAGTTCAATGCCAACAAGAAACGCACAACAACCTTATTTGACACTGCCCCAACGGTTGCTTTGTTGCCCTAGTGAAGAACCATGTGTTTTGTTTCATCTCGGGCTCTTCAGATACAAGTCCTTCGTAAACCAGCGCCAGTCAAGTCAGTCAACCCAGTCAACCCAGTGGCCGACATGGGCCTCTACAAGAAACCATACTCAATCTCGATAGTCGCCGCTGCAACTTTGTTAACCCAGTGGGCTTGCTATGAACCACGTCAGTAAACATGCACCCCGAGAGATGTCTGGAAGCCTACCTCAGCTCTCGCCCAAAGCGCAACAACACACCCAGGTTCCAGTGACTCGAGAAACCCGTATCCATCACCAACTGCATCCTCATCATCAATCTCTGGCTCAACATCCAACTCCCACTCGACTTTGTAGTTGCGGTATTCACTGCGTGCCGTTAGATTGTTGCAGACTGGCCACGTGAGTTCTCCATCCTCATCCTCGACAAAATCCCACCCAAGCTCCTTGAGATCATCCCTTGCACCTTCGGGACCCCACCACGTCTGTTGAAGAATGCTCTCAGGGACAACACGTGACCCGTCGTGGTTAGCATCAATGGGACGTAGAATGCTGGCCTCGAACCATGTGTGGCTGTTTTCAAAGGTGCCCTCTCCACCAAAAGTTGCCCATCCTTGATCCGCTGCTCTCGTCTGGAAGATGATACGCTTTGGAGTGACCATTTTCAATCCGGTGGGGATGGGTTCAGTGAAGAGATAAACAGCTGCTACGCTGTACTCATGAATGAATCCCCCCTCGGATTCTGCCTCATACTCCTGCTCATGATCCCTTCGTTTTGCAATCCAGGGATTATACGAAAGCGAGGTTATTGGCCTCGCGAGCTCCGGAAGTAGCTGATCAGCTAGGAGTTGGCGTGCCTCGATGGCAGCGGCGAGCGTAGTGTGGGTGGTTTCGGAAAACGGCAGCGGGTTGGGCGTTTCCTCGGACATGTTTTGGAGAAGCTTTTGGTTTTGCTGGCTGTAACCCTTGGTTCTGGTGGGATGAAAGTGTTAGCATGGGGAATTTGACGGCCAGCCTGAGATGTAGGTTATTTGGGTACTTGCTGAATAGATTGGATTAGCCAGTGTCTGTCTAGTGGGCCTTTTTACTTTGGAGTATCGATTTGGGTGGTGCGTCAGAGCTGTTCTTAACAGATGATACAAGAAAAGGTTGAACCTACCCAACCTGAGAATCTGACAGAAGCCCAAATGCTTGGGCAGAGCGGGGTCAAGTGCTGTGTAACGCATATACTACGTCATAAAAACATTTGTGTAGGTAAATTGTAGGGGACGAACATGACTGGTCGCTGGACTGAAGCAGGCTGCGCGACATCAAGCCCAGGTCGAGGATGTCTAGGGTAGTGGGTTTCTCTATTACAGTTCGAGCCTCATAAGGCGACCGGATAAGCAGGCAACCATGGACAAGACGTGATGTGATTGGGCGCTTCAGAGCATACGGTGGTTCGAAATGCGGCGTTGCGCGTTTTTCTCACTCCTCAGGTAAGCACTGCGGTCCGAGCCGCAACTTGTGTATGCCTAATCGCAACAGACTTAGTGGAACACCGTCAAGGGCTCAAAAAAGCCGACAGATAGCATGGCCAACCGCGACTTCTTCTACTTCTACGCACCCACCTGGGATTACCCGCCAGGCGGCCCGATCAAGCTGGGCAATGTCATCACGTCCGTCAAGAACCCCCATCGACCCCTCTTCTGCTCTCCACCACCCGAGGAATCAGACGTCTTCAAGACCGAGAAGAAGAGTGTCCAATACACCAAGGAGAAGCTACGGCGTGGCAGGTTTTCCATCTTGACCAAGTTTCTCAGCGTTCTCGGATTCGGCATCGATATAGGCGCCGAAATAGACAGGAGGTGGGTAGTCGCGCCTTTCTCGACACATTCATGCTAACAACGTTAGTGACGAAGAAACATTTGTCTTTGATACGCTCGAGACTACACAGTTCATCCCAACACCATCATATCTCCAAACTTGCGTCGAATCCGATAATGTCCGCCACTTTCTAAAGGCTTCAAAGTACCGCAAGCCCGTCTACATCATTACAGGTCTCAAAGTTGTCACAGGCGCTCAAGCCAACACGATCAAGTCTCGTTCCATGGGCGGCAGCGTTGGCGTTGAAGTCGACGCTACTGTATGGACAGCTGTACCTATTGGTGGCGGCCCCGGAGTGGAAGCTGAGATCGGCAACAAGGTAAGTACGAAATGGGAGGGCAGCAGTGACTTTGTCTTTGGGTTCCGCGTGAGCAAGGTCCACGTTGGCGAGGTTGTGAGGGAAGAGGATTACCGCAAGGGAGCTATGTTCGAGAGAGAGAATACGAAGAAGAAAGAACCGGAACTATCTGTGCTGGGAGTTGGACAGCCAGATGCGCGGGATGAAGGCTTTGACGTGGAGGAGCTGATGGATGATGAGGATGTGATTTTCTGTGCTATCCCGAGGGAGGGAGAGTCTGACGACGACTGGTAGTTCAGAGGAAACCCCTTGCAGCTGGTCTTTTGCAACTTCAAGGAGCGACAAAGGCCAAGACAGTTGAATGCGTCGAGTTATTTGCATTGTATTTCCATATGTGCTCGCTACGTCTTTAATGCCCTTGAAATCTCATAACTGACCCAATCCAACTCCCCTCCAAACAGATTATGCTTATCCAAACTCAGATGAACAAAGAAGTACCCATCCCTAGGTTGATAACTCGGCCCCCGTACAGCGCACCTCCTTAGCAGGGCCTCCATCTTCTCCCTCCGCTTCAGGGCCAGTGCCTCACCCTCAGAGAGATGCAGGCGCGCATACTGCAGCAGAAACGCCGCCATGCCTGCAACAATGGGAGTTGCGTATGATGTGCCGGACCGTGACATCATGTAGTCGGCGTTATTGTTCTGGCAAAGCAGCATGGGCCACGCCGACTGAACCGACTCGCCAACCGTCGCAATATTAATGGCATTGGGCTCGGCTGTCGGGCTAAAGTCAGACCCACTCCCGTTTGTGTTGGTTGAGTGCACGCAAATGACTTGTGAGCTACTCGCAGGGTATGCCCGGCCTAGTCTACCGCCCGAGTTGGCAGCGGCAGCAAACATAAGGACTTTTCTGGATATTGCCTTGTCGATTGCGGCTTCAAGGGCTTCGTAGCCATCAAAGTCGGATGATGGCCACCCAAACGACATGGAGATGATATCAACATCCCATTTATCTATGGCATGGTTGATGGCCTGTGTCCACCATGATTAGTCTTGTGAGAAAGAAAGAGGGGCCTTGTTGCTACTCACATTAGCCACAATCTTTGCGTCTGGTCTCGTATTCTCCTTGTCCGCGATCTTAATAATGTAGAGACTAGCATCTTGAGCATAGTCCAGAATAAGGTTTGCTGTAAAGGTGCCGTGCCCGTGGGTATCTGGCACGTTCTTCTGAGATTCGTTATAACAGTTCTTCTTGCCTTTGAGGTTTTCTTCTCGGGCTTCAAAGACGAAATGGTCTCTGTCAATGCCAGTGTCGAGAACCGCGATCTTTACCGGTTGTGACGGAGGGTTTTGAAGGTAGTTGCCAACGAATTTCTTGTAGACCTGTTCGTATTCAGATTTCCATCTTATGTACCTGTCGGTCCTGCGAGGTGTAGTGTCAGCGGCTGTACCATAGAAAACAAACATCTGTGGCCGAAGGCGTCTGTAATCTTTTGTGTTGGGGTACTCACTCTACCGCAGAATACTCCCCGTCGTTAACTTGATCGTCAAAGAATTGGAATGCCTTGTAGTCAAAGGGAGAGCTCGACATCGAATCCGTATCCGGTGTTGAAATTGAAGCGAAAGAATGTAGTCGTGAAGCGTGATGCATGTATTTCCACCCATCAGGTCCAATAGCAAACTGGCCTGGGGAAAGTAGGGCAAATGGCCCGGGCGATGGAGAGCGGATAGGCAAGACCTCCCGGGGAGACAACAAGCCAGTCCGGCCGTCTGACTCTTGGGTAGACATGGGCTGACCCCATTTTCCAAAATCGAGATTGCGGGCGTATTGGTCGACCTCATCCAGTTGAATGTTGCGGAAGCCGTTGGTCAAGTCAAGCTCGAGTGGCCGTACAACCTTTTGATACATCCGTGACCTCAACGTTGCACTATCAAGGGGCTGTCCTTCTTCATCTTCCCATAATTCTGCGTCCAGACAGTTATCGATGGCCTCCAGAAGAGGTGAGTCTTCAGGAATCTGGGATCGCCACCCTTCTTCGTTCTCCTCATCTCCCTCGAACACCTGGTCCACATCCATGAGCGTTATGCGACCGCTCTTCGTCTCGATTAGTTGGATGTCGTGCATGGCCGCTAATCTTTTGAAGGGTTTGACGAAGTACACCTCCATCAAGACGACAGCCAGCGCCACCACTTCTGGACAACAATGCCCTGAATCTAGCTCGTCATCCTCGTCCTCTAAGTCGTCTCCACAGGATTCGGGGCCAGCCTTTGGTAGTTGTGCTTCGATGAAAGGCCGCAAGGGAGTCTTGCAAGATGTGGTCTGGAAGAACTTGATATTTGAGGACCCCCATCCAGGCTGGAGCCACGAAGTGCCGTGAAGGTGAAGGACAGTGTAGCCGATGATGAGAGAGAGGATTCTCTTTGTCTTCTCGGTAAAGAAATCCTGTCGGTCCTCGAAACATTGTGATAGAGAGATTGGCTCAGCGTTATGATCAATTTGAAAGTTGCTCTTCTCGAAGCCAATCTCGAAAAGCTCGCCACTGTTCAACCTTAGGACAAGTCGTTGTAGTGCCTTTGTTTTCGTCTTGATAATCGGCCTGCATAGTCTCTCCACTTTTGCATACTGCTCGACGATTTTGCCTCCACGGCATTGAGCCTCGTCAACTGAGGGGCCAAACCGAATAGCCCTCTCAGCCCTCTCTTTGATAGTCTGGACGCGAAATTCGTGCCAATCTCGCTCCATGGAGAGGAACATGTCTAGTTCGATGCCCCCACTGGCGTCATCCTCGCCACGGCCTCTTCGAACTCGTCTCCGAGCAGGCTTGACTACCTGCTTTTTCGCAGGGCTCCGATATGTCCCAAGTTCGAGCTTGGCCTTGAAGTCATGCGGATCAGGGCATGAGCAGCCCTTGCAGTTGATCAAGGCGTCATAAATAGACTTGGCTGCCTTGCAAACGGCATATGGTGGTTCGGTAATCTCAGTGGAAGCATATTTGTGAACGGATTTTAGTGAAGGTTGCTCGGGCTGTTGCTTGTCGAGTTCATCCGCACAAACTTCCAGGGCCTTATCCACCTCGTGTCTCTGCTCTTCGGAAAGGCCCGGCCTCAACCACCGATGGATGAAATCAAGTTCTGTCTTGTCATGTCGCCTCCTTGCCTCGTCCCAGTGAAGAGGAAGCATCTTGAGTCGAAAATCCGGTGTGAGAGGATATGTAGGGAGTTCATGGAGACCGCTCTGAGGGACAAGGGAGCCGAGATGGCTCAGAGCCTGACTGACTAGTTCTCCATTGAGAAGTGACGATGCTTGCCGCGCGCGTGTCAAGTGTTCTTGTAGTCTGAAACAGTGTAGGCTCAGGTGGCTGTAGAAGACTTTAACCTCTTCGTTGGTCTCGTTCATCCGAGCTATTTTGGCCATCTGCAGGACGGTTCCCACTGTGTCGAGAAGGAGGGCTTCGTTGCCAGCGCCATCTTTGGGCTCAGGGGATATGGCCATGGCGTCAACACTCAACTTAACACCTTTGAGAAGCTCCGATGGCCACGCCGGAGCCGGCTCGAGGACTTGAGTACCACCGAGAGTATTGCGCGCGCGCATCTTGGTGAGCTTGAGAGGAGAGGGCGTCAGGTGCGGCTGAGTCGAGGTGGGGCATTGGTAAGCTGAAACTGTGAAATCTGGGAAGATGGTAATACCAGTCAGTAACAGGTAGATAGGAACAATCAGCGTTGAATCACAAAAGACAGTATTTCGCTTCATTCCGGGGTTAATTACTGACACTAACACAGTTGATAGACTATTTAACCACCGAGTCACCATAATTTAGGTTATTGTAGCGACCGCTTTGTCGTAGCTTTTAGCGAGACTAGTTATCGTTTGTTAGTGTTTCCCCTTGAACTTACCAATCACTTCCAACCTCGGTGCCTGGTAGCCCCGCATTTGCGACAATAATAGCGGTGGGACCTGGCGCGCGCGCTTACTACGGCACGACCCGCATCACCAAGACTTCGTTCAAGCTGTACCGCGGGCCTAGCTCCCAGAAGAACATCTCAGGCTCTGCCTACTACCCTTGATCGGTCAGGCTGGTCATCATGGTGGATCTGGACCCCAACCCGGAGCTCAAGGGACCGACTGTGGCCGGTTGTGCCAACCAGTGCCTGGAATCTTTCCAGCAATGCCTTATCAGCGCGTCTTCAGTCCATCCACGAGAGGTCTCGATGGTGGAGGACCAACTTGCGAGGTTCTCCAGCTGGGCTTCTAGCATCGGAGTATTCGCCCCGGGGTCAGCTTCCATGGATCATCGCTTGCGATACGCCTCTGAAGTCCAGAGTGTCGTGACTGGTTTGCTAGAATCCCTCAACTACCGTGTTCAAACCTGTAGGTTTCTCGTTATCGTCCAGCCTCGCATCAACAAGCTAACAAGAATAGGCTCGAAATCCCTTGCCCAACTAGCAGACTCATCAACGGCAGATGCCTCCACGACAGCAAACGATCGGTTGGCGCAATCATTTCTTGATATTGCCGCTGAGATCACTCGTCTCAACAAGATCTCCAACACAATCCGCCGAGCCAGCAAGGATACTCAAGCACTGAAAGCGAGCAATTTCCAAATCAAGGACGACGAGGGTGAAAACGCCGAGCCACTCCTGCTTAGCCATTTTGAGCATCACATTGGCGACTGGTTTCCCGGCATCAGCGAAACCATCCGGCAGAGGCTGGCTCGAGCCATGCTTCTCCGACGAAAAAGAATCTTGTACAGGCGGCATCGCCAGGGCAACTCTTCTATCCGTTCTGAAAACACGATTTCCCAAGCCTCCGTCACATTACCTGATGCTCAGCCAGGAGCAGTGTCTTCGTTGCAAACTCCATCGCAGAAAGGAGGCGAAAAGGCTGCTATCAACCGGCCGTCGTCCAAATTGGCACCTTCGCAAGTCAAAAGCGCCACTACCCTGGCTCCAGAGAAGTTCAAAATGGTTTCCTCAAGTCCATCGGTCGTCTCAGCAAGCAGGACAATCGCGTCAGGAAAACACCAGGTCCTGACCTATCCACCCGCCCCCGGCTTCGCTGCCAAACGGAGGTATGAGAAGCTCAAAAGTCAACGAATAGTCGAGGCAGCGAAAAGCACGGAGCTAGGTCTCCGAGAGCTGCTAGAGTCAGACCTTCAAGCAATAGGAGAGATCACTTGTCCTTATTGCCTTTATGCTCTACCAGCTGCTGAAGTCTTTGATGAGCGAAAGTGGCAGTGAGTACCCATGGGCTATTTTGAGATTATGCTGATCAGCGTTCTAGAAATCATGTCAAGAATGACCTCGACCCTTATGTATGTCTCTTTGAGGGGTGCGATCAGTCCGATGTTTTATACACTCACAGCGATGAATGGCTTAACCATTTGCACCAACACGGCAAGGTTTGGTGGTGCTCTTCTCATCGAGAGATAGGCCCATTCTCTGCGCTTGGGGACTACATGAAACACATGCGAGAGGTGCACAACACCAAGCTCAGCGACAGGCAGCTCCGTGTGGTGGCAAACAGGAACAGCCGCAAGACAGTCAAACTGTTTCCGTCATGCCCACTGTGCGGGAGAGAAGAGTCTGAGGTTGATGGCCGTCTCGAGGATCACCTCGCCGGGCATCTGAGATCTCTTGCCCTCAAATCACTTCCAAGCTACCAAGACGAGATCCCAGGCGATGTTGGGGGTGAGAACAACAGTATTGACGGGTCACGACCACGGAGCAGAACTACCATCAGAGAGATGGAGGAAGAAGATGAGGAGATGCTGCCAGATGGAGCAGGAAACTTCTGGGACCAGTGGAATCGCCAGCTCTCTTACAATATTTCAACAACCTTTCTGGGAGATGTTTACTTTGAGCTGGATCTAGGCGACGATGAAGCCCGGGCTGCCAGTCTGTTTTTCGATAGCATGGTCTTCAAGGAGTCGTCCAAGAATCTTGATGATGACCCAATTCTTCGGTCAATGCTGCAACAACAGCTGGCAAGAATCGAGGTTATTGATTCTGAAACAGACGATAGCTCGGGTCTCTCAGTGGATCAGGAGATGGCCACTTCTTCGAAAGCTCCCGTGGACGAGACATCTGGGCAGGCCGAGGTTGACAATGCGATCTCACAAGAGCCTGTCAATGTTGAACCTTTGCATGCCCAAACAACTACTCCTGCGCACGACACCGAAGTGGAAATCCGGGAGGAAGAGCCGATCCCTGAAACACTATTTCAACACACGACACAGGGTCCCCCAGCTACGGAGGTGGAGATCCCAGCGGACCCAGAGAGCGTTAATTTATCAGACCCTCCCATGGACGAAACGTCTAGACAGAATGAAGTTGATACCGCGAGCGCACCAGAGCCTGTTGATGCTGAAGCTGCTCATGTCCAAGCAGAATCCGTTGGAACAGTTAAGGCTCTCCATTTTGAGCCTCGTCATGTTGAACCTCGTCCTGTTGACCCAGTTGCTGCCGAGGAGCCCTCTACGGTTTATGAATACTTGCGCATATACCGCAAAGCAGACGGCGAAGCTGAGAGAATCTTACAGATTATCGAAGAAGAAGGGCTTCAGGACAGACTTGCATACTGGGTGGACATTACGCGCCGATCTATCCGGGATCGAGAAGGCGGACCATCTGACGCTACCCGACATGCAGAACAAGCGGATGGAAGAGACGTCGAGGCTATCTTGTCAGGGGGTAGCAAGGGTTCTGAGTCTGAACTATCAATACAGTCTCGCCCAGGCTCAGAATCAGGTCTTCTAGCGTTGCCAGAGCTGGCCGGTTTGCCTCCAGGTATTATAGGCAAGGCATTCAAGCTGGCGAAGAATGAGAAAGAAGCTATGCAACACATTATCAATGCTAGACGCACCGATGCCGAAGCAGTCGCTGCTGTACAGACGGTAGACGGTGTGGATGAAGGCGACGGTGTGAACGAGGAAAATACGGAGTATCCCATCCCCAAATTCTACGAAGCTATGGGGTTTCCGGACATGGTCGAGGTAAATTTGCCCCCAACACCATTCTTCATTCAAGCGCAGCCGACTAATAGTAACTAAGGCTCGTTTCCGACACAAACCAGAGGTATACGAGGAGTTCATCGACATTCTCAGATCCTTGACGCGCGACCAGACACCTTTTCAGGACGTTAAAGCTCAAATTAGCGCACTCTTGGAGTCCGCTCCCGATCTCGTGGAAGAGTGGGAAAAGTATCCACCGCTTCGAGACCCGAGTACGAAGCCAGGTAGCCAGACGAAGCCGGATGTCCGACCAAAGGACAAGGATAGACTATGTGAAAACGTTCTCATCGACGGTCACTGCCGCAACAAAGATCAAGGCTGTGAATTCAACCACGATGATGACACTGCCTCTGTCAGTCAAACTCAGCCGCCGGGTGCGCCACTGATTGATTCCATGTCTCCGGACGAGAAGGACGATCCACCCGCTCGCGGGAGGGAACGGAAGTCGGGTGTCTATATCAATGGGGAAAAGGTGATGGATCTCAAACGTCAGGAGCGCCCACTCACAAAACACCAATCTTCATCATCCTCCCTTAGAAAGGTACCGCGTGGCTCCTCATCCAGTCAAGTACCTCCAGGGCTAGGCGTGGCTTCTGAACACCAAGAATCTTCAACCTCACCGCCTCAGGCTTGGAATGCGAGTATACCCCGTGACGGCAAGGCTGTCCCACAGGACTTAAGATGGGCAAATATTCCCAGGGCTCAGGAGGGCGACCTGGAGGAGGGTGACTACCACCCGTATCCCCTTCCTCAAAGTGCTCCATTCCCACCGCCGCCATCTCCTTCAAATCCTTACCCCGATGATGCCTTCGAGGCCGACGTTGAAGAGTATATATCACGTCGTAAGAACGCTCGACGGAGGACCCGCCCAGCTGTCTATTACAATGGAAAATACTCTGAGAGTGGCGGGTTACCGGAGTTAAGTCGCGAAAACTCCCCAGGGGGATCTCGCCGTGAGCGTATTGTCATCGTCGACAGACCGCCCGCCCCCCACACTGCACCCAGCGCCTTGCCCTATTCCGCAGTACGGCCTCGGCCAGTGATAGTTGATGAGCGCCCTCGCCCTCGCGTCGAGATCGAAATTGTTGATGGTTCCCGACCGACACGTCAACGTCGTGCCTCCGATGTGCCAAGCTCTACCCGCAGCTTGAACGAGGAGTCAACCCATCCCCGGCATACATCCCATGACCCTCGCTCTGTCCATAGCATGACTGACGAATATGCACGGCGACGGCGAAGACGCCGAGACAAGAGGCAAGTCGAAGAGGAAATGGGAAAGATTCGGGCTCGCATTAACAAGGCAAATGCTGAGATCAGCGATCGTCCACCGGTTCCTGTTAAGCCCCTAAGCCGTTCTTCCTACCGGTGGCCAGCCGTCCAGGCCATCGATCCTGAGGCAGATCCTCCCTCATATATACGATGGGGGGACATTGAGCGCGAAGAGGAGGCTCCCCGGCCGGCTGCGAAGGAAGAGGGGCAAGAAAACGGGCCCTCGGTCGGGGAATTTGATCGCGAGGAAGAGCTAATTAAGGCCGTACTGAGACTCGAAGCCGAGCAAGAGCGCTACAAAGAGGAGGCTCGCCGACTATCTCAGAAGGAAGAGGGGAAGGGGAAGGGAAATGAGGGAGAGGGAAAGCAGCCCGAAGTCAAGTTTCCCAATCGTGAAGCAGAGCTTAGGGAAGCCCTGCGGCAGCTGAAGTCGGAGCAGGACCGTCTTGGAGAGAAGGCCCGCCGGGGGGAGATGGATGAGAGGGAGGCGTACGAAAGCCAGCGAAGGTATATGATGGACCATTCATGATGATGTGGCTAGGTGTGACTCTTCTGCTTGCAGAAGTATAAAAAAAGGCCACTGTGTTAACATCGGGTCATGATGTTATGATGTGTTCAAGATATGTTCTTTATTATAGTTGTAGCCCGGCCCTTCCTTGATGGATTGACTGAGCCTGAAGATCGAAGGTATATGATGGAGCGCATGGTGCCAAGGGACCGCTCTTCTACCGGCACTGGTAGTCGGCGGCATCGGGTACTCTATGATGAGGGTACCTACCAATACGAATAGTAATGAGTTCTTTGTTTCTTACAACGCCATCATGATTAGCCGCCGGTGACAGGCATCACCCGAGACTGCTACACAATTCCTCAAGTAATCCAAGTGCTGGCCATAGTAAAGCCCATTTGAGACTGATGTATGTCCTAGTAATGCAGATATGTACAATTCGAATTAATATAGGCTCCAGCCCAGCTAGAGACTTGTTTATGCTCAAAAATCTATAATACAGCCCTTCCTAGACTTTTCTCTAGTTGGTGTTGACCTTGATGGTGTAATCATAGGTCTTGAACACAGCGTTGGAACCTACTATAGTTAGCTTTATACCACATCTCGAATAATAATCCACTCTTACCTTCAAAGGGCTCGGTTCCGGCCTGGAGGCTGGTGATGACCATGTCCTTGCTGACGCCCTGCTTGGAGGTAAGGTACTTGAAGAACTCGTTCAGATCGCCGTTGAAGTTGCCAACGTTCTTGGTGGCGACAAAGGAGAAGACGGTGGTGTCGCCGTTAGGGCCCTTGAAGAGCTTCCAGCTGCTGCCAGCAATAGAGACAGTCGCAATAGCAGAGCCGGTGGAGCTGATGGGGCCGGCGCCGCCGTAGGCACCAACCCAGACCATAATCTCGTACTTGTTGTTGGCCGAAGCAGACGGCGCAAGCCAGAGGTCATAGGAGACATCGGCGATCATGTTGCTGCCAGTGTACCTGTAGACTGTGAGCTACTTTGAACGTGGCTCATCGTGGATGTACTCACCTCCAGGTCCACTTGGAGGGGATCGACTTGATCTGAGATAGCTTCTTGTTGACCTTCTCAAGGGCGACATTGGAGTAGGACTTGACCTGTCCATGTCCGCCAGTCCAGCTCCACTCAGTCGACCAGACGAAAGAGTTACCGCTCTTGACCTGGTCAAAGGTAGTGCACTGGTGTCCAGAGGAGGCCTGGCCCGCACCCCAGTTGTTGTGGTAGACAGTGTAGCCGGCGGTCGAAACGGTACCCCAGTTACCGCACATGGTCTGCGCACGCTTGTCGAGGGTGGGAGTAGGGGATGCGGTAGCGGACACTGCAAGCAGAGCCGAGACGAGATAGGAAGTCAACTGCATTTTAGGAAGATTAACGAATGTAGAATAGAAGTTGGATTGGAAAGATTGACTAAGTGAAGGTGGTGGAAGAATTACAGAGAATGGCAAAAATGAATGAACTGTTAAAGATGGTTCACTTTGGAAAGGGACTAGAGATATTTAAATGACGGCTTGACAAGGAACAGTCGTGACATGATTCCGTCTGTATCTCGGCCGGTCATTACGGATTTGAGGCTGAGAATGGGAAGAGCCTCCGGAACCAACGCTTCTAGACTACCCGTCTTGGCGTATAGTGCCCTACGACTGTAACCTGAAACAAACATGAAGAGATGAGACGACGCGTTTTGTGCCTAGTTGCCGAGTTTTCCGAGTTGAATCGAGCGTTGAAGTTGTCTTTCCACCAATCAGAGAGGGTCCGTCTTGCAAATTACCGGCGGCTCGGACCTGGGAGGGTCTGGCTCCACATATCGGCTCACTCCGAGGCTGGATGTCTCGATCTCTTTATGTTCAGGAGTTTCTTATCTGTAGAGATTTATAAACTTGAGCATTGTACTGCATAGCAATGGATCTTTGTGTATTGACATTGACTCGATGCGATGTGAAAGTTAATCATGCCCTTTACCGCAGACGGGACCCACTTTAAGAAGGATGAGAGTGTAGGGTAGCTTCGAGAGTTTCGACATTATTATTGAGGGCTGAAGTGAGGATGTCTTTTACTATCATCGCATCAGTTGAGTAATTAAGTCACCTCATGTGTCAATTTCCCTAGTGCGGTAAGTAGTAAAGGGAACAACGATTGCAGCCGTTGAGCACAAATATATGGACATGGCTAAGAGAGCCAAATGTGTGTCACATTGACATCGGCAAAATCAAGGGCAGTCAGAGAACAAAAAAAGTATCATTGGCTAGATCATTACACTCTATATCTTCCACACTCATATCAATCGTCATTTCAACTTTCTTCGGCATTCTATATCCCTATACTCATAAAGCACTTTTGATGACAACTTAAGCGCCAGTATTGCGCAACTGGTGACTGTCATAAGGAGGAGCCGCTTCGTCTGCAAGAATGGGCTCCCGAGATCCCTTCCTCATGCTTCCAACATGCTTAAAAGCGAAAAGAGTAGCCCTGAAGATTTCAGAGGGGTTGATCATGGCGAGCCATGCGTGAATGCCGAAAGGACCTCCCTGGTAAGACTTCAAGGGCCGTCCGGGGTGTTCCTCGGCGTCATCGGCGCTGTAGCTATCCAGGTAGACTCTCCATGGGTAAGCCCACATGAATAAGAGCGAAAGAGGAACCATCTCGATGCAGATGATCATGTTGGGGATGCCGACGTGGAGATCGGCAAAGGTGAGGGTGTTGGTCTCTTTGAGAGCGCCCTTATCAGTGAGAATCCAAAAGATGATCTAGTCGATGTTAGTAGAATCCTTGGCGGATAATTATCAAGCATTACTTACTCCTTGCACAAATGTCAGAAAGACAATGATCTTGAAGGCCAGCAGCTTCATGAGCGGCTGGTGATGGGCCAGGTGCTTCTTGAGGAAGCGGTAAAATTGCAGGATCGAAAGGACCGAGGCGACCAGGGAGATTGTCGAAATCAAGCGGAGAACAAACTTGACAGACTTGATCTTATTGTCCCATTCGCAGTAGACTCCAACTGCTGCGGTGATGTCGGTAGCGATGGCGATAATGAATGAGACAACTGGCATTTGGAAGATCAAGAACCAACGGGCCCTAAACCACTTGACTCCACCAAGCTTCTCGGCAGCAAAGAAAAGCTCGCGTTGTTCGTGATGCGGCGAGACGTAGTCGCAGAGGAGCAGGAAGAAGGATCCCAGAGCGAAACCCTCCACGAGATCCAACCAAGGATGGATGTACACCTCTGCTTTGGGGAAACAGACGGAGAGGAAGCAGATGAGTGAGTACATGGTGATCAGAGTTCCGATGCGCATGATTCTGTGAAGATTGTTAGTTTAGGGTCTATTGCCAAGAACTCTCAGCCACTTACTTGACCTGCTCCGTTGGATTCGAAAGATGCGTAGCGTGGAGCGACTTGAAGATAAGCATGACACAAATGGAGATTGCAGCGCAAACTCCAGCAATGATGGTGCTGAGTTGATGGAAGGAGAGGCTTCCCGCAACGTTATCCTGGGCATCTGGCGATTGTTAGTAATTTGTCGGTGACGGTGTTGAGTAGCTCTCGCATACCTATGCCAAGGTCGTGTTCGGTGCATCCATGGTCGGATGATCGCCCGTAGAGGATATTCATTGTCTTTGAGTGTGTAGTAGTGATGCTTGTGGGTGGATGTTGTCGTGGATGTCGAGTGTGTCTGTCTTGGGAATGGAAACTGAAGAAGGCCAAGCCCGATATTTAATCTTCGAAAACGACCACCCTTCACATGTCTTGACCCGAAAAAACGGCTTGACCCCGACCATTCTCGTCAAAAGTAGGCGCAGCCCTGTAACCAAAGAAACAAAGCCATCCCTAGTCGTGGCTGTTGATGCGATCCAGTTGCCGAGTTCCCCTCGGGGACATCCGTCCACAACGTCTCACCAACCAATTAGAAGTCATAAACTTCATCGTTCTCGTTCAAAGGCGTTTTCTCGCTAACGCAAAACGGTCAAGGCGTGGCTTACGAGTTTGATCCTCGGTGGACCCTGGGCTGACAAGGGGCCGAATGGATTTCCTCGTTCAGCATCACGGGATAGCGATTGGCTGAACCTTGGGCTTGCCATGTCGTTAACTCGAATGAGTTATCCTTGTTGGGTTTAGCTGCGCTTATTCTGCGCCACGCGGCTTTGTTCTTGCAAGTTGTGGGGATGCCGTCAAGACGGTCAGCAGCTCGAATGGGATTTCCAAATGGACATAGTCAATGCCGCGTCTATCATCATTTTCGTATTTCCTTTCGAAGATCATCGGATTAGAGTCGCGATTGGCTAGAGTTGGCGGCCTCTTCATCTCATCCTCAGCTGGATATTCATCAACACTCTGTGGGTGGCTGGGTGGGGACGTCAATGCCAACCCAGCGGCCTAGGGTATCTAAACGATCGTTTATCAGCAAGAAGGGATCTCGGAGATAAGCGGAGATGGGCATGGTAATACAAAAAATAGTTTATGAGGCCATTCAACTTCATCAACCAGAACAAATTCTTCAACACTGGCTCGTATATAATTGTATTCACCCGCTTTGTTCTGTTGGTCACGCATGCCCATCATCAAGGTTGGTCGACGCCCAATTGTAATACTTTCTAAATAGCCATGTTTGACCACGAAGATGCCCCATCTTCATACATTCGGATGCAGTGCACCCCTGATATTACGATATAGATTATCTTCAAGACTTGAGTCAAAAGTGTCCAGGGAATCACATTTTGATCATCAGCCCCATCCTCGCTCATGATCCTAAACATGCACGACGTCACTCCCAACGAGCAGAACTTCCCTTTTCCCCCATCTCACAGTGCCCTTGAGTTAATCAGATACGTAGATAACGAAGCTTTCGGCACTCCTATGAGAAATAAAGTACTTGAATAGATGCACCTCAGGCGCAGAGCCAATCCCATCCAGCTTCATAACGATTCCTTGAGCGCACGTCGTATATCCTGCCAAACCTCTTCCTCTGGCCGTCCATCAAATAACCCCCACGGGGTTACATATCGGTAACCTCTCCTCTCCTCGCTCATCCTCCTAAACACGCGGGACATTCCCCAAGATGAGTATAACCACCCCTTCTCGTCATCCCACAGCTTCGGGTCTCGGCTTGCAAAGTCAAGAATGTTGGCTGCAATCCCTGCACTGATGGCCGTGGCGTACGAAGTCCCAGAGATATACTCTTCTACCCTCTTCTTATCTTTGTCCTTGGAGCTAGACTTGATTGACATTCCGAGCACGGCAAAGTCTTTACCCTTTTGTGGCGTTGGGTTTGTTTTGCTCGGGTTTCCAAAGCCATCGGTTGAATGGACGCAAATGATGTCTTCATAACAGGCTGGGAATGCAATATGCCGATTACCGCCCCAGTTAGATGCTGCCGCCATCACCACCACCTTTTTTGAACTGTTGCGAGGTGGGTCCAGTACTTTGTCCAAGGCCTTTTTGATAGTGTCGTCCTCACCGTCCATTCCGATCGATAAGGAGATGATGTCGACATCCCATACGCTAGTTGCCCACTCGATAGCCTTGGCCATATTGAACTACCGTCAGTATGCCTACTAGTCCTATAGCTGCGGTGCTCATACCTGTGCAATCTGACCAGAGACCTTCAAGTCGAACTTTTTTCTCTGTGACACTTTGGCGACGTAAATCTCGACAGCTGGTGCAACTTCCAATACCAGTCGGGTAACATGGGTTCCGTGGCCACAGCCATCGTCACAATCATTAGGCTGATCGCTTGTCCAGTTCCTTGTGTCTCCGATCTGGTGTTTTCGGGCACGGATCCGAGGATTATCTAGGTCAATGCCACTATCGATGATGGCCAACTTGATCGGCCTCCTCTCGCTGGGCGTGCTTTGGGTAAGAGGCTCGATATACCTCTTAGTACTCTCCGCAAGGTCGCTCAAGTAGCCTTTTGCGGCTATTCGATCCGACTGGCTTGATTCTCCTTGATCATCGTAAAGGGATGCTCGGCCATGTCCACCCGAGTCGTCTTCGGCGGGGTCTGTGAACTGCTCCTCCTCCACCGCCGCGACTGCTTCATCAGGTGGTGATACACCTAGCTTGTGACCGTTAACCGAAGTCGAGGGTGGTGGCCCAACTGGACTTTGGGGGACAAATGATAGTTTCTTGGCGGGCGACTGGTTGAACATTGGATCCTTGGTCTTCCGTTTTCGTCGCTCGCGGCTCGCATTGAGGCTTGATCCACTCCGCTTTGTTTGCTCAAAATTGGCAATTAGCTGGAGTTTGTGAACCACCCTTTCGTAAATCACTTTCCTAACGAACCGGCTGGTAGCTGGAATATCTGTACGGTTGTCAAAGTTTCGCAAAGTTGCCCAGAGACCCAGGCAGCCTTCCACAACCTCTAAATACTGGGAGGCAAATGGATCCCCACCCCGGTCGCGAAGCATCCTCTCAACGACATCCCCCAGCTGAGACCAGCTCAAGATATTATCCTCATCTTGTGGTTTTATCGATATGTTGATGGCTTTGCCATCTAGGATTTCCAAAAGGAGCTTTGCAAATGAAAGGACAACTGGGTTCCCGCTGTTGAACATCTTGGCCATATCCGATGCGACATCATGGTCGAGGTTTGATCGAAGCGAGACATACAGGAGATGTCGCTTCCCGCGCTCAGTATTGGGAGGCAACTCCCGAAAGTGGACGTTATCGGCGATCCAGCTGTAGGAGGCCAGTTCAAGCCCCTTGTCAAAAAAGTCCATGAGGCATCTCGAGAGCCCAAGGGCCACCTGGGCTTTCGTCGCCGAATCGAACTTTGTTTCTGCTGTCTTGTCAAGGTATGCCTGGACATCGATGGGTTTGAAAACATCTTGCCTGAGTAGCTCGCTGAGCGATGCCCCATCGAAGCTATCGCAAGGTAGATGGACGGCAGGCAGGCTTTCAGTTACGTCAAACAGCCCTTCGCAGTCGACCAGAATGTGGAGCATCCTCCTGTCGCGCATTGCTCGGCTGATGCCGTCACATATGCACTCCTTGGCCACATCACGGACGCTAGTTGAATTATTCAGTCAACACCCACCCACAAGACACAAGAATACCACTTACGGAAAATCGCCGCATTGAGCCTTTTGCCATATGAGATTGCCTCCAGGACAGCAAGACATGAACATGTCAAGGTTATGCTGACAGCCTGGGCGACCACTGTACAGGTCCTCCGATACGTGTAACCGGATTTCATGTGTTGTGTTCTTGACACAGCTCAGTTGTCGAAACTCCTCGAAGATAGACTCGACAACACCCGCCACGCGCTCTTCCCAGCGTTGATTTAATATCCCACATCCCGGCTGCTCTGTCGTTGGCTCTGGGGAAACAAACGAGCAATCCTCCCGCGACTGAGCCCCGCCAAACAGCGTCTTCAAGATTTCATTCCATCTCCTCAAACGGCCTATGGCCAAGTCTCCAGTATCTCCTGAGGGCAGTACGAATAGAGGATGTAGCCCAGTTGCAATACTAAACTGCCGTTGGTCGTTGAGGGTGGATAGTGAGGCGAGAAAGCTCATCAGCTTATGCAGCCGTTCAAACTCGACACCCAACGTGACAACTTTGTCCACACTTTCTCTGAGTACCACCAACTGGCTTTCCTCGCTACTGGACGTTCCTGGCTCCCCATTCAGATTGGCCGAAGCAGCCTCACTCTCGCCCATGGTGAGTTGTAGGTTGGCCATGGTGTTGAGCGAGCGAAGGAGATTTAGTGCTGCGCGATCCATCTCGTCGAAAGCCTCTTTTGTGACATCGACCACACGAGGGGTTGCTCTAAGAATGGGGTCCAGATCCATCTCGATCAAGGTGGCATCGTTTCCGCGCTTCTTTGGTCTGCCATGAGGCTTTCCGAGTCGTGAGAATCGCCCAAGTTTTCCCGACACGCAGGCGCCGAGTGTTTGCAGGCAATTCCATCCATGTGATTTGGTGACAGAGACCAAGTGGCCATCCTCAGGGGGCTCTGAGACGGTCATGTTGTACGCATCCAAGGGGATTTGGCTGGGAGTTTTGAGACAGGAGAGGGGAAATTTTTGAAATACAAATCAGGCTGGCGCTTAGCCACCGACATTTCTCGCCTTGGCTCTTGTGCATGTACCTGTAGCCTCTCAGGTCTCTCAGGCCTCATCGGAAAATTTTCTTCTCCGATTCGCACTTTCGGCTGAACCCGCATTCCGGTCGTGCCTGAAACGCGTTGTTGTTGCTGGGCAGTCGTTGGGCGCTTCCCTGATTTTCGACCTGCTAACGAAGAAGCCACCCTACCAGCCTGCGAGCATGATGGAGATGGAGCATCCAATTTATGATGTTGCCGTCGAATGTCAGAGACTTTTCGAGCTGCAAATTGCGCGATTCAACCGTGCCTGCGATAGAAATGGAGTAGCTCTGATTGTAGAGGTTAGCCACCAGTTTTCTACCTGGGCAACCTCGATGAGAGTGTTTGCCGATGAAGATTTGAGCCTCGACCGCAAACTCCAGTGCCACGCCGAAATTCAGGATCAGGTCTTGCGAGGGCTAGACTTGATGCAGGCAAACTTAGCCTATGGTAAGCATTTGGCACCTTGAGCTGTTGTTTCCATATTCTTACAGCATTCATAGTTCATTTGCGAGAGGCTTCACCCGAAAGAGAAACTTCTGAGAGTCCAAGTTCGGATGAGTCTCCCCGCCTCAGCATTGAAAATGTCGAAGTTGTTTCCGAAGCTTTGAAACGACTCCATGAAATCGGGATGATTATACGACAGTCATCAACAATGAGCCACGCTAGACGGGCTCGGAAACACACGGAAGGCTTAGACTTCAGCTCCTTCACTCAACTAGCATCTTTGTCTCTCGCGTCACTCTTCAGTACAGCAAGCGCGGAACTTCGCGAACAGCTGACTGTTTCCATGACGGATACATACAGGTTGTTTCTCTATCGACAGGCAAAGGTGGAACCTCAAGACAGGAAGCAAAAACCCAGACCCCTCCAGTTATCTACAATCCCGGAAGATTCAGCTGACGAAGGGGCGCCGGGGGAGGCTGTGCGTGACACAGGCTCAAGCGGAATTATCATGGTGGCAAGGCCGGGTGCAGTACCTAAAGTTCCTCAACATCGGCCCATCGCGCCACAATCCAGGCCCACCACGATAGATAGCAGAGAAGCATCATCCAGATTGGGTAGATTCCATGGACCCTCGGCAAAGCGCAGCACAGCGTCTATCCTAGTCAGTCATGTCGACTATCCAAAACCAGCCAACCACAACAGCACTTGTGACTGGTGTTTCAGTCCTCTGCCGAAAGATGCCTTTGATGGAGACAAGTGGGAGTGAGTTACCCTCTCAACGCCTTACATATACCGGCCCTGTTTAACAAGTCAAAGGCAGCACGTCAATGAAGACCACAGGCCGTTTGTCTGTATATCAGAAAAGTGCATGAAGGCATCTTCATTGCCTAGATTTTCCACACCAAGAAAGTGGCTTCAGCACATGTTGAATACCCATGGCTCAGAGTGGCATCGCGTGGTGCATCCGCCTTCGCAATGGATTTGCCCCCTGTGCCACGACACCACTGTCAAATATCCCAGCCCAGATGATCTTAACAAACATCTCGACAACGATCATGACAAGGCGTCCTTTACAGATTCACAGAAATGGCGCATTGTGCGGCAGAGTCAGGCATCATACCTGCGGCCGCGGAACGAGTGCCCAATTTGTGGCTTATCAATTCAGGACCAGGAGGATTCTCTCCGGAATACGAGAAACGACAATGACACGAATAAGAGAAATGCCTCAGATGAGAGTATCGTTTTGGGAAGCGACAAAAAAAGGCTGAAAACCCAGGCAGGTAATCAGACATCGGCTTTACCCATTCGAAATGACCCCAAAGGTTCTTCTTCGACAACAAGCCTTCCTCCTGAAGTGATTGCTCGGCACATTGCTGGACATCTCCGGACAATCATGCTTCTTACCCTAAGAATCATATCGATCGATGGGCCTGTGGAGCTTTCATCAGATAGGGAAAGTATTTCAGGAGAGACCGACAATCACTTGTCTCGCATCGCCTCCAGCCAACGGGACGTATGCGAGGGAACCAACGTCTCTGTGACACCTTCACATGATGGAAAAGAAGTTGATGAGGCCAGTGACCTGCAAGATACTCAAGAAGGGGTTCCAGATCACGACAAGGTTATCACCTGGGATCATATTCGCAGCGTGGAAGATGACACGATTGATCGCTTCCTACATCAGGCCGTGGAGCATGGCGCGTTCCAGTCTCACTTGAGCCAAGACACAGCTGTAGAGACTCCTCATAGCAACATTAAAGTGGAGAAAAAGCCCGAGAAGGAACCCAATTTACCTTCACAAAAGGCTGAGAAGACCTCGGGGTGGTTTTCGGTAAACACAGCAGCGAATCTGTTGGAGCCGTTCAGGAGTCTATTTCAACCCCCAAGGCAGATTGCAACGCAGCCCGAGCAGGCTCTGCCACAGTCTAAAGAGAGTCTCTTAGATGACGGAGAAGCA
Source organism: Fusarium sp. MBC 438 (assembly GCA_030779245.1). Taxonomy (NCBI): domain Eukaryota; kingdom Fungi; phylum Ascomycota; class Sordariomycetes; order Hypocreales; family Nectriaceae; genus Fusarium; species Fusarium sp. MBC 438. Next base: position 124,974 of record JAPFTB010000042.1, read on the forward strand.
TGTCACATCTCGTGGATGGCTTTTGAGAGGCTCCCCGAACACAAGCAGCGCCTTGCTATGAGAGCCTTCCAGTGGACTTTATGCTCATATGAGCCCATGAATACCCAGGAACTCTCGATAGCAATGATGATTGACCCCCACTCAGACGACGTCGACGAGCTCGCAGGGGAAGATGAGAGACTACTCCGAATAGGGGGCATTGGCGGTTTGTGTGGCAGCCTCCTGAACTACGACGTCCAACGTGACGTCTGGCGCTTCAAACACCCTTCGGCGGCAGAATACTTCAAGACAAGATGCTGTGGTATTGACGAAGCATTTGCTTTTGTCGCCATGGCTTGCCTAAAGTTTCTCACTACGGACCCCTGCGCAGTGGGCAAGGCGAGGTGCGAGTGTGGTGGGAATGCGACACCAAGCTTCCAAACGAACACGAAACAGCCGCTTTGCACATTCATCAGAGCCTACGCGCTCGGATATGTGCAAAAGGTTGAGAATCACCCTACCTTCCACGACGCGAGGTTGACGGTCCTTGAGAAGCGCTTCCTGGGTTCACCACAGTCTAGCAGCCCTGCGTACCAGATTTGGGCTAAAACATGGGGCGAGATAGCCTTGGAAGATGGAAACTACCTCAAACCAGTCTCTTCCCCCTTGTTTTGCATGGCGACCTTTGGACTGCAACGTCTACTTTTGGATTGGTGGACGGATCCTCGGACTAGTCTGAATCTTTGCAACGACCAAGGAAATTCGCTTCTTGATCTGACAGATATCTACAGCCATGATGCAATACGGCGTCTAATTGTCTCTCGCAATGCCGTCTCGTCGCCTGGAAAATCTGATCCTCCAAGCATGTTTCCTGAAGACAATTATGGCTCCTTGGATCTTAGGCCGGAAAGATCAGCGCCAAGTTATAACTCCTTCCGCAGAAGACCGTGGGCCACTCGCAGGGCCAGATCCTCAGTGAGTGCAACAATCACGGCCCTAGACCCGGGCCCTATGCCTAACTTTCTTTGCTAATTGTATAACCCCAAGCTTCGTGGTGGAGGGGGTTCCAGTCGGTCCCGACGGGGCCAAGATGATCTCAGCTTCCTTTTCGTTGTCAACAAACTGCTCATATCTGAACCTGAAGAGGATTCTTACGGGAACTTTGTCCCACCCCGGTGGCCTGAGCGATACACCGGAGAGATTCCGAGCACAGTCATGCGCTACTACGATGGGGAAGTGTCAGAGGCTGTCGGATACCAATGGCATCGAGACCCTGACGCTCCTGCAGGATACCTGCTCAGCTACGACGAAGAAATGAACTGGGTGATGGACACCTCATCAGGTCTCAATTGGGTTGCCACTGAGTACAAGCGATGTGCAACTTTTGCCTGCAGCCCTTCGGTGCCTATCTTGACTAGCAATCAGGACCCGTTGCTGTATCCTAGCAGTTGGGAACTCCTGAGTGTCCACCATCCACGAGAAGCACAGTTTGGTATATCTCAGATTGCGACATCTGACAGCCCTGTGGAAACGGATGCACAGAATCCATTGCGCTACGTAGCTGGAAAGTCTCCCGACTGGATGCCGGCACTGGTCCCTAGCTCATACTCTAACCCCTATTCCAATGCACCGGACTCTCGTGGTCTGGGAGGCGAGTTAGCCATAATCCTAGGTCTCATGGCACTCACTGGGCCCTCCAAGGGTCCCACAGAAAATGAGGCGACTGATGTTTTCTTAGAGAAACGATGCTGGCGCCGCTATAGGTGGCGGGGAAATTATGAACCCCAGGGGCGTGAGTGACTTCATTTCGTCCGATGTGTAATATCGTTCAACGTGGCGAGCTAACAGACACTGTGTAGATCCGGCTACCGCTCAGGATGTCCCAAATGGATTTCTCTGTGCTGTCTTTCTAGACCCCGAGAACCCGCGTTCTACTGAGGAGTCATTGCGAACGTTTGAGTGGCAGACAGCTATTGTTCGCGGGTGATAATCCCATTTCTACATTTACGCCACATTGAATTAAACATGAGGTTCCGTCTACACGTTCGAATCTTGTCACGATAGGCAGTGTGTTCCTCAAAATGCTCCTAGCTGCCATTAACAACCTAATAATTGAGCCTTGACCACCTCTTGTTTTTTGAGAAGCCGCACATGTGTCCTGGTACAGTTTCGGCGATACCAAGTTGCATCGTCGGCATCTTAATGAAGCATCTCATCAGCAGTAAGAATAGTAGAGTCGCAAAGTGGCGTAATGTGTAAAGTGCAAAACGTTTATCAGGGCATCGACAAGGCGGGGCCCAATGTGTGAGGTTTGGTTGTCGGCTGTGGCGTTGGGTTGAAAATAACTACGTATTTGTAATTTCATGCCAATCAACGTGGCGTCTCAGCTGAGCTTTCGATTAGAACCCCTCTTCCAAATATTGTCGCTACTCTTTTTTCCTCGAGTTTCATCTTACATCACCACGACAGTTTACCTACCCTCGCGACCACATCTTTCTCTGAATTGAAGCTACAGGTGCCATTTTGGGGTCTTGAACAACCGCCCACAGCCATGTCTCCCCCCCTCTGTCAGAATCTTGTTCAGACGTATCACCTTCCGCCCAATTTCTCCATCGGGCCTGCGCCACGCGGCCCCATTCAGCTCGGCAGCATCCTCACCAATCTTAAAGATGTAGAAGTGCTGAACTCGGATTGCCGCGTACCTATTGATGAAGCAAAAGTCTTCTCCCATACCCAACATGGGTTCCAGGCAACGGCTTCCCGCATGAGAAGAGGAGAGCTAGGCACATGGGCCAAAGCAGTCGGCTTTGAGGGCCTCGGTGGCGAGTTTAGCGGTTCAAGGGAGACAAGCAGAGAGTGCAAGTGCAAATTTCGCCGCCTTGACACTTTTTACTTCTCTCCCTCGCCAGCCTACCGTCGTGCCAGCATGAAGGAACTTGATGTGGTAGAGTACGTTGAGGCTACGGGCTGGGCACCAGTCTATCTTGTGACGGGGCTCAAGGTCGCTGTCCAGCCGTCTGTCCAGATGAGCACTTCGAAAGGTTTTGCCGCTCTTGGGGAGGCAGGGGTCTCAGAAGTGACTGGGCTTCCAGTGAACATTGGCCCTCGCGTTGACTTCCAAAGCCAAGACCAATCCTCCGAGGGTTGGACAACATCCGACGACTTCATCTACGGAATCAGGGTTGAGAAGCTTGTCTTCAAACGGCCATGGCTTTCGCGTCAACGCCGTGACGAAGGTCCCCTACAGTCCAAACTCTTCACCAAGGGAGCTCAGTTGGTTGGGGAGGAGTCTGACTCTGACGAGGAGGATGAAGATGAGATTGCCGAGGTGGAGCTTGGTGGAGACTTGGATGGCATGGAAGCGGTGCCACAGATGGAAACTGGGGAAGAGACTTTGTGGGTGTTGCCGGCTAGGTTTGCTTAGTTTAACTGCAGTCTCTTGAGATATGCGGTCGGTTCCAGAGGCGCCACTCCAGAACCATTTGATGGCAATGTGGAGGTAATTCAGGGGATCCTTGAGCTTTAGTCCTTCTAGTGTTGAACCTAGAAATTTAGGATTAAATTCTCAGTGTCCTTCAATCTACAGCGCTATAGCTATGCACATTCATGTAGTGAACTCCATGACGATTCCAAAGAAAGTCATCAATCACCAGAACAAAGAACACATTTATTGATACATGTCTAAATCAAAACCGAATGTCGAAAAAGACACACGATCAATTGAATAGAGCTATGAAATCGAGGAAATGCAAGCGAAAAAGAACTCAATCCTGCAGTCCAACGTGACTTGGGAAAATGCTAGGAGACCACCCTGGAACTGCCGCAAACATACATTCACCACCATGATTCTCACAGATTGACTGGATCGAGTTGAAAGCATCCCTGCACAACCTTGTTATCTCGGTGTCTAGAAGCGAGCGCAGGACAGGTTCCTCGACATGGTTCTACCAGAACAAAACTCAGTCAGCGGACTTCAAGCTATTGATGGGTGCGATGCGAGGAAACGAGTATCTGCACTTACCAGCACCGCCTTTTGCAAATGAATGTGGAAATCCGTCACAGACCAAATATACCCTCCGTCCAACACCTCCTCTGCGGCCGTGACGATTTCGTCCGGTGCTGGGGTCTCAGAGTCTTGGCGAAGGTGGTTGAGAATCCTCTTCTTAAGCGTCTCAATCACCAGCACGATATCATAGACAGACGCGACATGTTCTTCATCCGCTGCGCTGCGTATGTGGCAGCGTTGTTCTGGATTACTCAAGTACAATAACGCGACGCCAAGTGCGGCGATGACTATGAGGAGTTAGCATGCACATCGTACCCAGCTAGAGAGGCCATCAACTCACATATCATGAACAACCAGACCTGGACGAATATGACGGTAATTGTCAGCGCCTCAGTATCGCTCCCGCCTGGATCATCATTCTCTTCTTTGTTCGGGTGAGCGTCGGCTAGAGAATGGGAGGGCTCGCAATCGCCTTCCAGCAATGCACAAGTCGACTCTTGAGGGGATTGTTTTTGAGAGAAGGGGTTGAGTCTTAGGAATGCCGAAAACTTGAACGCCCCAGTGGTTTGTTTGGCCTGCATCAGTTGGATAACAAGTCTCTTCATCTCTTCCTGCACCGAAAGAGGGGTTTGGTGGCTCTGGTCATCTAGGGAATGTTCAGCTTCGGCTAATTAGTTTCTCACGAAAGGCTGAGGGACATACAATGGAGCTCGTCCTTCCATCGCGGGTGAAACCACGAAATCAGTATTTCATCATAGAGACGCCGGCTCGCCTCGTCTTCAATGCAAGTCCTCCAGGAAAGGTAGTCGATTGTTCCAGGGTCCAGGTCGATCTGAATGTCGCGACGACTCATGACAGTGGCCATCGATTTGGACAAACTAATGAATGCGAATATCTCTAGTAAGGTGGTTGGAGAAGTTCCCTGCATGACTTGCTTGAATATCCGAGTTCCTAACCGGCGTAAGTCTCTTGGGTTTGGGCATTTCAGTCGTAGTTCCTCAATGAATGCAGTCATGTCTGCACAACGATACTTGGTGGCATGTTGGCAAAATTGTTGATAGCGCGACCTAAAAGCGCCATTCAGGTCCTTGAGGACGTCAAATTGTGGCATCGTCGGCAGTCGGCGATGCGTTGAGCACTCAGACTCTAGGGAATACGCGCAATGTAGATATTCCGTCTTCCTTTTGTCGTCGTCCATTGAAGCCCATTCTTCACGGCAAGTTTGGGCTTTGGTGAACAGCCGTTCGAAGTCTCTTTTCTGGCGGGCAAGATGAATATCGATATTTACCACGCCTCTGATGTCTTCATCTTGCAGAAGGTAATCTGCATGATAGTCTTCATAGTGCGACTTGAGGTGATCCCAAGATGCATCAAAAAATCGAGTCCCCTTACACTTTGGACCAATGCAGGTCAGTTGACCATCACAAAATGGCCTCAGCTGTGTAAGGAAGACGATAGGACTCGGGAGTTGCGCCTGTGCAGCAATCCGAAGTTTCTCACGCCTGTCTGAACATTGCGTTCGCAGTTTGTCGATGATTTCAGGTGGCTCAATTGTCTTCAGCCCTTCCAGCGCAAGGAAATTTCGCTTACAACGATCCAAGAGGGAGACACAACGAGCCACGTGGGAGAGGAGAGAATCGATGGATTCCTGATAATTCAATTCATTGAACCCCACTGCATGCCTAGACCAGCAGCTTTGAAAATGGTGCCAGGCATAATCAAGATCGAACTCGCTGGTGAAACTCCGCTGGCACAATGGGCATTCCACATTGCCTAATGTGGTTGGTTGTAGTCCACCCAGGTAGATTTTGAAAAAGCGCGTCATCGGTTCGTACGTAGCGTCGCAAGCCCGGAGCTTCTCCCAAATTTGCAATTTGTTGACTAGGTCCCAGGCCTTCTTATCAGCGCTGATGACCTTCTCGTTATCGTCGATGGTTTCTTCGTTGTCGCTTTCAGTCGCGCGGGCCCGGAGATCATCCAGGGCCTGCCTAATGACAACCGGGATCAATACTTCCTCCTCAGCGCCGATGGTCTTCTCGCCGTCGTTGATGGCTTCATCTGAAAGGTAAGTTAGCTTATCCCTACTTATCCAAGGATGGTAATCCATATTGATAGCTTACCTTCGTCTTCTAACTCATCCAGAAAGTCCAGCCCAATCTCAAGACCTTGGAGCTCATCCCAAGCATCGGGTTCTCCACCGTCTGGTCCCCGAACAAACGGCTCGCGTGTTGATGTTCTTGGGATAGCCTGGGGCATGATCATCCAGGGCGATCCATGCCTGTCTGAAGGGAAGCCCTGGGTCCATTCTGGAGTCACCGGACCCCAAATGCTGCTCCATTGATAGCCCGGTTGCAGATTGAATGCTGTTTCTGGGGCCGGCAGGTCGCCAGGGGCAGATGATGGAGCTTCGAGGGGTGTTCCGGCAACAGAAGAAGTCGTAGCGGTCGAGAACGGCGAGGGCTCAATCAAGACGGGTGATCGGGACTTGGCGCGCTTCGCTTTTGTCAGGCCTGGGCAACCTAACTTTCTCTCAGAGCATCTCTGACACCCATGTCTGTCCGGTATACACTGTTGTATACGTCTGATGAGCATGTACTCCTCGGCGTCTTGATAGAACAAACCTTTTGCTTGGCTTGCCGACAGGTGTCGCATTTCTTCGTTGCAAGCTTTCGCGGGCATCGGCTCAGTCGTTTGTATTGAGACAATTCAGCGGGTGACCTTGCACGTATCCGGTGAAAGATCCGCGGGCATTGGGGAGCCATGAGAACCCCCCGCCGAATAGCAGCTCGATCAGATTTGGTGTTCAAGAACAATAGCGATGAAACGACACGAGGGAAGTCCAGGCTTATAAATTAGGAACACTGGGGTGGCATTTTACACCCCTGATTCTCAACCTCCACTGCAACGACCAATGAGTTTCCTCCGCATCGATGACAGTCGGAATGACGTGGCGACATCCGCTCCCGCCCGCCCGTGAGCAGCGTAGTCAAGTGCGGCGAGGAATGATTCGTGGAAGGCCCTGGCTAACTGGCCAATTATGTTGCCGCGCACTTGGCTTCCCCTGCTTTGGTGATCGACAGCTTGCATGGCTTGCAATTGTTATTTTCAACCCCTGACACGTTGAAACAATACCTCCCAAGTGCTATTAACACGGATTACTATCAACCCTTGGGGACAGGATTGTTTCTGGACAAGCTCAATGGGTGCGCAAATAAGGGTCTTTTAGTTTATTTTCGCAAGCCCTGAATCACGCACCACCTCTTTCCATCGCCAAAAGTACTGCACAGTAGACGACACAGCCTGGTTTTAAGCCACATGTAGGGATGGACGGATTGCGACGGAGACAGGGAGGTGCCCGACCAAAAACACTTGCAGCATGTGGCAAATTAATCCCATCAGAGAAGAACTGCGCAAAACTCCCATTCGTGACAGTGAGTGAGCCCAGCGCTCAAAGCAAAGAGGAACCAATGGGAGTTTACCGCACATATCCTGCCGTCAGTACAGAGGAAATCCGATGCTGGATTCAAACGTGCGATTAGATGCACCGAGATCACAGTAGATTCATAGGATGGGCCATTTAAATATGGTTGTTTTCTTTCCATCTGTTCATCTTCAAGTCATCTTCACCCTTCCCAGCACCAACTGCTCTTTCGCTACTCCACGCAACAACTTTTCAACGGTATGTCAACATAACTTGACCTTAGCTAATAAGTACTAAAACCACCTGCAGAGGGTTTTCATTCGCCTTCAAGTCCGATAAACATGCTCGAGTCGTTACAGCATAACGAGAAAGTTGGTCTTTTGTGGTTCGTCCTTATCGCGACGGCCATACAAACCATCGCTACTGTTGTCGAGCTGGTTTTTGACATTCTGGGCTACTTTATAGCTTTGCGCACTTAAAGCCCTTCGGTGGAACCAGTGGGCTCTTTGCAGGTGCATACATCGGCAACTGGATACAGTGGGAGAGGAAGCAAGATAGAATGGGCATGTAGATAGATCAGGGATGACATCGCCTAGCATTCTCTACATTGATAAGAGCTCTTTTCTTTTCATTTCAGTGCCCTTAACTTGTACTCTTATTGCTCAAACCCTGGAATCTCTACTCTCCGCTTCATGGTATTTTGATGCAAAGTGGTAGACCGCAGGTTCGACCGATTAGAATATCTTTCAATAATTCAAAGTTCAATCTCAAAATAGCTGCAGTAAATACTCCCCGAGAAAAGTGACAGCAATCGTGTGTTTGATAAATTGCGAAATGGCTTGGACGACTTTGCGTGATAATCGAAAGGTATCCTCCTCACTTCAAGCAACAGACTATTTTGGCGTCAGTGAGTAAATGCAGCTCTCATGAGCAACCAAATTTTCTTCTACTCAGTTTTTCCTACCCCACAGAATCCAAATTTACTCAAGAGCTTATCAGGCGTGTGGATATGAGGTCGAATGTAGTCCATTTTTCCATAACTGTAGGGTGGGTGGCAGAGCAGGCAGCATTTAGAGCCTCAAAATCTCGTACGTCTCGGCAGCTAAACCTTCCGCTACGTTAATTTGCGGCTCGTCGAATGGGAGCTACGAAAAGAATCCACAGCGGGCAAGGGATACGCGGTCAGATCACGTGAACACGGAGAGGCGAAAGATAACAAGTCCGGCGCTCCGTAAGACGTGCTAAAAGGCCACGAGTCGGCAAATGATTCAATTAGAGAGATTCATTGATAGAGACGCTCCCAACCCCGTCTTGAGACATACCTTTCCCTCCTGTTAATGCGAGTTCGACTGGCGATTCGGCAGATGTTGTTCAATTTGTGTTAGCTTGCACCTGTCTACCGTGGTCTCCACTTGGGTAAATGCCGCGCCCCAGAACCAGACGCATCGTCGATCCACGACAGACTTGCTCAGTCCATTTCATCAATTGCGTTACCTAAGTTAACCGTCGCTTGGGTTTTATACAGATGCAGAGCAGCCCCCAGAATGTGGGCGCGGGTATGGCCGGGGGTTCAGCACCCGGGGGTATTGACGACCCCAACAAAAGAGCTGTGTGTATCTACCATCGGGGACGCGGAGCAGGTGTGGCTAACTCGGCTTGGATAGTGCGACCAGTGCCGAATGCGCAAGGTGAGGCTGATATCATATCTCTTCGTGATGTCGGGCATCACAGCGCATGACTAATCGCACTTCTCATCTTCGGTTATGTAGGTCCGATGCGACAAAGACTGGCCTTGTTCCAACTGTCGCGTAGCAAACCGAGCTTGTACATCGACGGGCATTGGCCAACGACCGAAGGAGGCACGTCAACGTGTTCTCATCTCATCTCAATAGTACGTTCTCTCCTACTCACGACTACCTCGTCGCCGTGTTGACCACTCCAGTGAGCGAAAGATTGATCAGCTCGAGTCCCGACTAGCCAACATAGAGCACCTACTCAAGACTCTCGTCGCCAGAGATGCTGGCCCGGGTGATCCGGCACGACAGCAAGTTTATGTTCCATCTCCGGACGTCCCGGACAGCGGCACTGTCACCTCGATGGGAGACTTTGACTCGGGCGATGAAGAGACAGCAGATGGTGGGGAGTCTGGTCTAATCTCCCAAACCGCCATTGCTAGCGAGTTCCTCGCTCACGCCGTACACCGCACATCTCTCCACGACGCCCATCCTAGCGTAGATGCAGCCGTTACTAACCTCCGCCAACTTGTACAGCTCCAAGGGAGCCGTTCGATCAGCACCGGGCCCAAGTTCCCGCGCCAACTACCACTACCTCAGGGTGGGTTATCCAAGTTGCCCATGCCGCCTATAGAAGTCGTGGTTCCACTGCTCAAAGCACTTAATGGTAGGTAAACCCCAAGGCCATTCATAAAGTGATAGAATAGTGATTCACATGAAAATAGGCGGCGCAGCCAGCTTCTTCGCATTCGGAATGACGCTCGTCGGCGTTGAGGATTTCTCCAGCCTGTGCCGGATGATATACTTCCCCACAGAGGACTTTCCTCAGGCGGTATTCGCTATAGTCAACGCAGGCCTATACGACTTGTTCATGGAAGAATGTTGTCTATCTGATGATGTCGAAAAGCGAGACAGGTATCAGGGGTACGCCAAGATGGCTCGAGCCAACTTCGAGACTTACCTAGCCAACCTACCCATGTTTTTATCCGCCAGGATCGAGAACGTTCAAGCTCTTCTACTGGGGGTTAGTTTTTGCCCTCTTTTCTACACTCATTGCGATGTGTAGTTGAACTAATAATCCGCCAGACCCAATATGCCATCGATGTCACGCGCCCCTCTGTCGCCTGGCATCTTAATTCGATCGCTGCTCAGCTCTGTCAAACTGGCGGCTTTCACCGTGCCGATGTTGCCGGTAACGAGTCAGCTCGAACAAAGCAAATCAAAGGGATCATCTTTTGGCAAGTTTACTGTTGGGACCGGGGGCTGAGTCTGCGAATGGGCCGCGCTTCCGTCATCGACGATCGCGACATTACTATCCCCCGTGTGTTCGATTTCTCCGGATTTCCTCTGCTTGAAAAGCCAACTGTGCCAAAGTTTTGGCTGGAGAGAGCTACTCTGCAGGGCCAGATATACACACAACTGTAGGTGCCCTCCCCGTGTGGCGATGAGAGCAGCAGCTAATTCTGTGCACAGGTACAGCCCGGCTGCCCTGACAGTTCACCCCTCAGAACTGGGTCGTCGTGCAGAGGAACTGGCTGTCGAGTGCAGAAGACTTGGCGTATTGGGAAAGAATGTCCAACAGGAGGCGTTTGCCTACCTAAAGAAGATCAACGCGTCAGAGCTTGTTGATGTCTTTGTCCAAGGTGATGAAGTACAGTTTCTCGCAACACTGACACTTGTCTACCGAGCTATTCCAGCCCCTCCGGGCTCTCCTAGTAGATTTTCCAACGAGTGTTTGGAAACTGCACGCCAAACCATGAGAAGGCACAAGGAAACCGTTGCATCGTTGAAGTACGGGGCTTACATGAAGGCGATATATGTTCACCGGTGAGATTGGACTTGTTGTGCCCCTTTGAGACGAGCTAACCGGAAGCAACTAGAAATCTGATGCTGGCCCCCTTTGCGCCCTTCTTTGTCCTGTTCTGTCACATCGTCGAGACCCTTTCTGGAGATGACCTTGGTATGCTTCAAGAGTTCGTGGCATCACTGGATCTGCTTCGTGACGCATCAGAGACAGCGGAGAAGCTATGCCGCATCTTTCAGGTCTTCCGAGACGTGGCCATGGTATATGTGGAGGCCAAGTCGCAGCGTCGGGATGACCAAAACGACGTCCCCATGGGAGACCAGTTGGATGCCTATCTCAGTCAGCTAGGGTTCATGCCGATGGAAGGCCAGTCTATGCCCCAGTCCATGCCCCCCACCACAGGTGATGTCCTTGTGCCGCCTGGCATTGGAAGTGGTCCGACGACGCAAATGGAGGACTGGTTTCTGGGTAGCCGAAGTATGTTTGGGTTGCTGGAGGAGGACCTTGGGCAGATTGACCCGATGGGATGGATCCCACCACCGTCTTCCGGGACGATGTAGGGAGTATTTCGGGATCATGAAAGGTTATTTTTTCTATCTTTTTGGCATTGCCGGCGTTATCCAGAAGAGGTCAGAAACTGTACGTATCAGAGTAAATGGTCCGCTCACTCTTGTCCTTTCATTACCTATGTTGGATGCGGATTTGGCTCATGGGCTTGTGTCATATCCTGGGGAAGGTTCTGTAGAGGAGGCTCTGGCGATTCGCCCTGTCTTTAAAGGAGCTTGGAGTGAGCCATTGCAATGCCGCAAAGGAAGTAGTTGTGATGCAAAAGGGGAGGAATTCAAGGCATCTACTTGTTTTATTCCAACATTTTGAATATAGAGAGAGGGGCGATGGTGGGCGCCAAGACCTGCATCGAACCGCCTTGGGTCAACTGTGAAGCACCAGCCCTTTCCTTCAGCCAATTACAACAGAGGGTGGGTAACACAGGAGCGCCCACGCCGACGGCTGACATTTCGGCATCCGCGGAGGCCGTGATCGGATCACACAATCTGACATACACAATCTTACATATCCTCGTCCATTTAGTGCTCTACATGAACGGATTTGCTCGCATTCTTGATGCCAATACATGGTGGCTGGCTTACTTGCATTTATGACCTAAAGACGGGGCCGATGATTGACGACTACCGTTCCGGAGGCTTGGTGGATTTCAGCTGAATCGGACTCCGCGGGAAGACCCACATGCACGGCGGTGCGGGGTGTTCCGACTGGCTCGGCGGGATGATCCGCCGACTAGGGATGCTTGGCGCCTTTACACAGCAAAAGGTAGAGCCTCAGATTGATGTTGAGTGTCAGCCTGTATTGGATCTATAAAGTGAAGAGCAAAGTGTTGTTTGACTCGAAAGAAACAACGCACAAAGTCTCGCACGCTTATCCAGCTCACTACCCATCAACAATGGTTTCCCAGCCTCAGAAAATTCAGGTCGTCATCGTCGGCGCCGGTCTTAGTGGTCTTCGAGCTGCTACCGAGATCCATGCAGCCGGTCTATCTTATGTAGTCCTAGAGGCCATGGACCGTGTTGGCGGTAAGGTCCTCTCCGTTCCGTCTAGAGACGATGGCACTGCACTCATCGATGTTGGTGCGGCATGGATCAATGACACCAATCAGTCGGAGATGTACGCCCTTGCTCAGAAATACGGCTTCGAGCTCGTCAAGCAGCGAGCTGAGGGCCGTAATCTGTATCAGGACGCCGATGGCAATGTTTCTGTGCTGCCGTATGGAAGCCCAGCCAAGGTAAGTTCAGGGTCCAATCTTTGGAGCCGGCGTTGCTAACAAAAGTATCTCGATAGCTCACCCCAGAGCAACAAAAAGAGTTTGACGAAATCGCCCACAAAGTGGGTGAATATGTTGAACGCTCCAACCTAGAGAATCCGCATTTGGGCCCCGACGCTGCTGAACTCGACTCACTGACCATTGCCCACCTTGCTGAGGAGAAATTCGGCGGCACCTTGGTCGCTCGCCTCTTTTTCACCGAACTCGCCAAGGGCTTGGTAGGCACGCAGCCGGAAGAGATCAGCGCCCTGCACCTAATTGACTATATCAAGAGTGGCGGTGGCCTTGCTATCATGATGTCGGATGGAAAGGATGGCGGTCAGTACCTCCGGAACCGCCAGGGACAGCAACAGTTTGCAAAGAACCTCGCAGCTGAGCTTCACCCCGGGAGTGTGAAGCTGTCCCATCCGGTAAAGAGCATCACACAGTTCGACGACTGTGTCTTGGTCTCCACGGCGAATGGGGAACAGTTCACGGCCGACAGGGTCATTGTGTCGATTCCTACGCCTCTATATGCACGGATCCACTTCGAACCTGAGCTCCCGCCCGCGAAGAAGGCCCTTGCAGACTCAAACAAACTGGGCTGCTACTCAAAGACAGTCTTCGTGTTTTCTTCGGCTTGGTGGCAAGACGCTGACCTATCCGGAATTATCAACTCTCCAGGTCTAATCACCTTTTCCCGCGACACGGTTGTTCCCGAGGATGAGCAATATAGCATCACCTGCTTCCACCTCGGTGCGCCTGGTCTCGAGTGGTCCAAGCTGCAAGGCCAAGAGAAGCGAGATGCGGTCTGGAGAGAGTTTAACAAGCTGTTCAGTGTTGTGGTTGATAACGTCCCTGAACCGATCAAGGTGATTCAGCAGGATTGGACACTTGAGCCATGGGCATGGGGTGCGCCGAGCCCTTTCATGATTCCCGGCATCATGTCTGGAGAGCCTGGCCAGTCTATTCGAGAGCCGGTTGGACGCATTCATTTCATTGGATCGGAGACGGCGCTTGTGTGGAAGGGGTACATGGAGGGGGCTGTACGGTCAGGAATCCGGGGTGCGCAGGAGGTTATCAAAGCCTTCTCATGATTTAGGCAAAGGGAGTGAAGAGTTTTTTGGGAATTATTCACATTCCCGTCAGGGCAATTAACGGATAGTACGGTTCGAAGATAGAAACATGCTCCAGGAATTCAGATATTTAGAAGACATCCCGCTATCTTCGCAATCTAGATTGCCCCGACTCTACCTACATAGACGTTGCTAATCTACTCAAGAATCACCGCACTTGATCCCTCTTCAACCCCTTATCCCTTCTATTCTCGCATAATAAAATGACCCAGCGCTCTAAATAGCGTTATCGCTTCATACCGCAACAACCCGTGACTTATTGTCTTCAAAACTTGGCAGCATTGAGCTTTTGCGGTTTATTAAGACACCGACCAGGCTCATGTTTAATTGGGAAACAGCCTCATTGGTGAGAAGCAGGCTGCGGCTTTCCGCCTTGACGGAATTCAGCCTCGATAATAATTGGACACAGCATGCCGGGATCAGAGCAGGCTGTGCACGTGGGAGGGATTTAAAACGAGGCTCTCAAACTCATTAGACTTGCCCTTCATCTACATTCTTCAGCTTCAAAGCTCCTCACAGCCTAGCGATGGAGTGGTCTAAAATTCGCCGTTTGTTGTCTAAGGCCAGCGGAAATGATGAAGCGCCCCGACCTAAGTGTATTTATTACCTCGTACACGAAGGCCCGAATGACTAGACTGACAACCTACTCCAGTGGGATTCGTTCATTACACGCACCGGTCATTCACGTTCCGATCAGCCGTGTCCTGAGCAGACAGCTTATGCTTATTTCCGTTATACATCTTCATCAACCCCTACCTTGAACGGCCATCCTCTCCGCAGATTTTCTTTTTCATTTATGACGGGGATTTCTCCTTATTTAGGTCTTTACTCTCTTCCGGAGCCGCTTCTTTACGGGACGTCGATGAATCTGGGCGAACTCTACTTCACGTGCGTTAGATATTGTCTCTTCCTGCGATGCGATGTGAATCTGATCTGACCTAGCACGCTCTTCTCTGGGAGGAAGGAAACCGATTTTGCCGGTTTCTGCTAGATAATGGCGCCCAGTATCAACTGGAAGTGATTTCGTCTCGTTCAGACTGGGGGTACGTCAACAAATTTTGAGCCAAGTGTAAGATTTAACTGACCAGCGACAGCTTCCATGACCGCACAACCCCACTGCATGATGCTATGCTACTTCTCGACCAGAAAATACTGAGTGGAGAAGAAGTACCGTCATGGATCCATGACCAGATTCGTTGGCTTCTTGAAGCAGGTGCTGATGTTCACCTTTTCGATCCAGAAGGCGGCGAGTCATACTTCGATCTTGCATTTCGCATCGACAACCATGTGAGTGAGGAAACATCTACAAACCGAGAATTCTCTAACAGAGGAAACTAGGAGCTACAGAGGGCCATTATTCTGCAAGCGCATTTTGATGTGACTTACAGAATCCTAGTTGCCGAGGCAGGATCAAAACCTTTGCTCCTACAGTGGTTGCTTGATTGCCCCAAAGCTACCCCAGCCAGCCTTGGTCTTCTGACCAAAGCTGGGGCGAATGTAGACGCAAGGAACTCTCGCGGACAAAATTGCCTTCACCTCTGTGTAGGATTCACAGGCTTCCCGGTAGAACCCAAAGCCTTACGCCGCGCCTTGGTTGAATTGATCCAGCATGGGGCCGACGTCCACGCGACAGACCAGATGGGAAAGAGTGTGACGGACCTGGTCTTCAATGACCCGGATCCTCTGGGTAAACTGGGCACTTATCCAGCCGACCTCTGGGCCTGTTCCTTAGTGGCTTGCGGCTATGACGTCTTTGGCGAGTTCCAGAACAATCAATTTCGACTCGTTCAGTTCGGAACCGAATATGGGAGAACGCACTTTGAGATGCTATGGGACGGCATCGAAAATACATCGTATCTTTTCAAGAATGTCGTCAAGATGCCGAAGGTATACCTCGGCTTGATGCTCCCCCGGGTTCTGGAGTTTCTCCCAGCGGCTGTTCTCCGGCGTATTCTGGACCTCCGACCGTCCTTCTTTCAAGGCACAATAAATAATCAGTGGGTAACTGACCTTCAAGAAGCCGAACTAGGCACAGAAGATATTGAAAAAATACTCTTGGCCCAAGAAAAAAAACATTCTTGACGAGTTCTTTCCCAGGCTATCGACTGCCCCAACCGAAAATCCCCATAAACAGCACAATACTTACCACCTTCCACAGCCAAATTTCCACCATGCTTCTTGTTGTCACCAAGAAACCCTCCAAACAAGACCTTCAGAGCCTGATGGGTGGGTTAAGAGAGTGGATCTCCCTGGTGTTGTTGAATGTGTTGAGCGACTTACTGTTCACTTCTGTTACACGACACTTGCCATGCCACCTTCCGAGTTTTCCATCTACTTCGCAAACCACCCAATAACTACTGTGGATGCTAGGTCCATCGGCATGGAGGCCAAGCAACTCACGTCAGCGACAGGCCCACAGGGCCTTGAGTTTGTGAAGATGGTATGGCGGGACATGTTGCATCTGGCGGCTGAATTTCAGTCAGCTAGTCTGTGCTGCGATCGAATCACCATGATGATCCAGAGAGTGCCGAACCAAGTGGATGTGGAATCCATTTCACTCGACGACATCCATGTGGCCTACGTGGAGTTGGATTCTTTTGGCGTCTCTATTTCAGCCCAAGACTCAAGGGACCGGTCGATCTCCCAGCATGGAGACAAGTTTCCACGCACGGCATCTCTATATCAAAAATTGGTCTATGACTTGCCTGGTGTTGAGCTTCAAGATCAGAGCTTCATCGTTAGGCCTAGCCAGAAGAAGACATTCCATCACCTCTGACTTCTCACTCAGATGATCAGTTTCGCCATGATTCTGTATTGGCAATGCCACCTTTGTCAATTTCACTCGCGCCTTCTGCAAAAGCCTATCGACTCTATTGTGCTTGGAGGGCCTCATGCGAAAGTACGCCCCGTGCATCGTATGCACAGCGGGGGTGAGGAAGGGAATTTGAAGATAATTGCACGGCTGCAAGATCTCACATGCGCAGGGAAAGTTCTTGGGAGCCCCGTCTTCGTCTTCATGGCAGTTCCAAGCCAAACGAAACCCGCCATGCTTTATAGGAGCCCCGAAAATATTGTCGACACATTCGGGCAGTCCAATATCATCTCAAACGATCCAGATGACCGATTCAATACGATGGTTGGGCTCCGGATCAAAGGCAGCACAATCTTCCCAACTGCTGACATGTCCTACTTGGGGAGGCGATTGTTTTACTGGGGTGACCTTCCTGCGGACCTTGAACATTCTACCTTTTGTTACACAGACAAGATTCTCATTGGGGCTCCATTTACGAACAACAACTGCAAACTCAAGGAGGAAGATGCGAGACGAGCAGCCAAAGCTGCTGGAGCGCTGTCGTGGGTTTACGTTGTGAAACCTTACTGGTTCAAGGATCAAATCCAAGCCGGCATCCAAGGTGGTCAGTACGTCAACTTGACTACTGGTGTAGTGTGGAAGCGTAGCCCTGGTTGCTCTCTGAAAGAGGCTCTCTTGCAGGGCTATGCATTGAACAAGAGCTTGAACTTTCTCAACGATCTCTCTGGTTTGCAATTCAGCATCTGCACTGGACTCGCAAGAAGAGTGCCCCTGCGGCAGCTAATTGTGGAAAGCCCCCTTTTCGACATGCTCGACAACGCTTGCATTGATGGATGGGACGGCATGAAGGAGCATGCCAGAGAGTTGTTCAGGAATCCAATCAGTCATGGACTACTGAAAGATGAACGACGGTTCCCTAGAGATACCCTTCATGAGGCCTGCCGGGTCCTCCTGGATCATCTTAGGCCCACAGGCGTGGGAGCTGATGGACAACTGAGAATTCTCTGGCCTGCTCTAGAGGAGCCTGCACATTGTCTTGTTGTGGATCCAGAACTCCATTCGCATCTTCAGTGGTGCCACATGATACGGGACAATGAGTGGTGTGCGACGTTTGCCGCAATGACGGCCAAATGCATCGAGACCCAAGGTCATCGTTGCCCAAGTCGTGACGCAAATGTTCAATGGCGTCTCGAGAGGAGTGTTCAGTCCACAGCCATGTTTCAGCCTGAGACTGCAAACACCTTGCTGAAGGTTGGGGCCTCTTATTGGATCGGCAACACTGGCTCTGGGGTTTGGGTCACGGTCCGAGAACCGGAACAGGGAACTCAGGTGCTTACATTGAACAGGCGAATCCCTCCAGGCGTACCAAAATTCGCTTGGAGAGTACTAGGATGGGAGGCTTTAAGGGAATGCTACATGACTGAGACGCTCTCTGTGGATGTGGTCGTGTACTCCAGGAGGCGGTTGCCCTGAATGCCCTGTATTTCAAGGGGAGGTTCACTCAGCTGAGGTCGCTTTTTGAAGATTGGTCTGTGACTTCAAAGCGATCACTGATGCTTTGCATGGGTTCGGGTCTATGCCATCTCGTTGTTCACGACATAGGGGTGGGGAAGCGAATACTCTTCGGTCTGATGTCCCGACAAATATGATGGAGTGCTGGTCAGATTGTGATGAAAGCGCGAGCAAGTTAAAAAAGTCAGATTAATGATGTACTTCTTTTAGTTTTAAACTGGGATTTTTATTCTCCTGCTGCTTCTAGAAGTGCGGTACTTGCTCATCACTCGGGATCGCTGGTACTGAACGGTCGGTTCCCCTTTTCATGACACGTTCGGGTCAGCATGCGTATTTAGCAACTTTTTCGTCATGACACGTTCGGGTCAGCATGCGTATTTAGCAACTTTTTCGTTGAGAAACAAGCACGGATTTATTGCTGCTAAATTTGCTCTTTTGGTAACGCTAGTATTTCGGAAGCTCTTCCGAAAGAATAAGTCATGAGGATTATCACTGCTCCCCTATAGGGGCACAGCCTATTTTGTGTTTCGGAACACAACCGAGCTTCCACCGACCACCGAAGGTCGGGGCCTGAAGTCCGAATGATATAAAAGGTATAAAAATACATGCTTGTGCGAGTTTAGCATCATAATCTGCCAGTATCACAAGGAAGGGGAGCATGGCTGATGCTAGCTAATCGCCTCTATGCGTACTGTAGCAACATCCAAGGATAGTCTTCTCCCGGGTGATAAACTTAGGGACAGAAGATATCATGTACCGGAAGAGCCCGATACCATAACGGAGCCCTGCCGAAGGCTTCGGCAAAATCTGTGCGCCGAAATCGACTCACCTGGCCTTTGCAGCAACGATGCATGGAATGTGTCTAGACGGTTAACAAATGCAAGCCATTAAATCACCATGAGCATGTCTTACATGAAGAACCTACTATAAGAAGTCTGGTAGTTAACCAGGAGCATGCGGTGTAAGACTATCAGGATCCTTCTGGGATGAAATGGGACTCAACGGGGCGGATGGACACCATGTTTCAGCTAGATTACTACCAACGTGTCGGTTTGACACTGGAGACGGACTTCTTGCTTGACCTGGTCAGCTATGGAGTTTCAATTTAAGCACTTATGAAGTCTTCCTCGCTCACAATACGATGAACTCTGGGTCAGGTGTTCCTCTTCTTATCTCATCTCAAGTTTCACCATAGCGTATCTGTGTCAGTAATAATCGCTTTTCCAATACACCTCAATCGATTCTACCCTACGTTTTATGAGTTATTCGCACAGCTCGACCTGATGGAAAGCACCGCCAAGCAATCCAGGATCCACGTCGAGCCACTGTGCGATGATTCGAGGCCGCCAATAACTTTGGAGCTTTGCCACTCAAGGTAAAGAACGGAGTCGCCGTCATGGAGCTTCCTAATTCGACCATATGTTTGCCTTAATCTTGGTGGTTTACCGAGTGGTCGGGCTCTTGGCAGACGCGTTTTCCTTTCCACTCCTTGTGTTGGCTATCATAGTATGTGTCATGATGCTTATCTGACGCGAACACGCCCCGCTAGATGATCCCAATAGGAGACTCACCCGGCCTCACCCCGTGTTGAGGCTTCAAATCCAGACCAGGGCCGCACATACGCCCGGGTTTCAGCCGTATTCCCCGCAAGGGTAGGGCGTGGAGGGCCTCCGGTAGTCCGCAGGCAAATTGGCACAGGGGTTGAACAGCTGCCACGCTGTTTTCACCTAGTTCTTCAGTGCTACAAGATGCCGTCACGCCTTGAGTGCTGTATCTTGGTTCGTTGGAGAAGATACTTGCATCGACAGACATCGTGGAGATGCGGGCGGAGGCCCGTCTCCAAGGAGCCACTCGACCATTGAGGGCGAGGTGTTCTGTTCAAAATTGTGACGATAGTGGCCAACTCAATGAACGCCAGGGCACCCTCAGCCCATCTCATTCTTGTCTTAGGGCCAAAAACCACCGCCCGAATCTCATGATCAAGTCTACGCCTCTTTAGGACTCACCGTGCCTTACCTTCATCATCCAGTTGGGGTTCCTTGGGGTTCATCTTGGCGTCTTCCGTTATGCCTCGCTATGTTGGAGAACCTCCAATGAACCGGCCTGTATCTCGACCTTCATTCCTCAGCTCAGAGATGTGCTAGACCTGCGTCGCCCCAGCATGGTTAAAATGGCCTGTAGGCAACCCAAACCTCGTACAGGTTTCAGGGGTAGACGCCTCCTTACGGATCCCTTCCGGTACTACCTCTCGGGAACGCGCGAACTGCCCAGTGCGCAGCCAGAGGAAAACTGGCATATCTTGGGCCCCCTGTAGTCCCTCCATCATGTCAACCAGTTATGCAACAGCCACACCACGACTGAATCGTAACGGTAGAACGGCCCAACAGTAAGCAAATTTGAAAGTCAAAGCTTCCATATCGGCAATTTCATTCAATAGGACGGCAATGCTGAATTCGCGAGTTGTCATGATTGATTGGTCGTGTCTTCGGGCTTTCACCACCGGACTCCCCGGCCCCATCGGTTCCCTCCAATGTGGCGCCAACAGCGCTCAAGTCCGGAGATATGCAAGACTCGCCGAGTGAGAACATCCATAGCCATTCATCTCCCCTGCTTCCATCACCCTTCTCCCGGAGCGTCGCACCATAGCTGGACACCACCAGCAGTAAGGAGTGCCGTGCACCAAGCTACGGGAGCACTCCCGTTATCTCCATCGGCTGCCCTCCCGATGGCGCCATTTCTCCACTTGACCTCCCCTGGGGACACCGAGCTTCTCAATTTGGGGTCCGTGATGAAAAGCAGCAGGCTAGAGAGATAGACTGGAGACTTGAGATTCGTTGGAAATACGTATATGGAGCGTTAGAAACGGAGTCCGGGTCTTCTTTATCAGATAGCAGATTACCTTTGAGATAACGAAGACCCATCAAGATCTATGGGGCCTCTATCATGATGAACCTACGTCAGGGTTCAAGATTGTTAGTTGATAGGGTAACTACTAGGCTTTCAGCAATGCCCGCCATGCCAAGATGAACCGCTGCCATGAGGGGAAAAGGCAACCACACACACTTCTAATTGCCGCAGTTCGATGCCTGACCTAACCCCTCCTGAGTCCTTCAGCCGTTCTTTAAGCCAAGTGACAACCTGATATGGTCATTATTGCCATCGAAAGACCACGTCATGAAAGATACGCTTCTCCACCGGCCCACCATCCGGTAGGATGACTTGGGGTAGCCTAATCTCACCGACGGTGTGGACTGGTCTGGCCACAGTTAGTGACTTTGCGGGGGTGGAGTTTACCCCAGGTTGGACCACCACCCATGATCCATGTCTTGGCCTCTGCTACTGATACCGAGGGTAATCAGCAGAGTCTCTATCTGGCAATATGTCCATGACTCGCCCGGGGAGCTTTTAAAGGCCAGGGATTCCCCTCTCGCTGCGAGTCTTCTCTGTCTCATTCTTCACATCTCATCCTACCTTTCATACTCCTCATCATGTCGTTTAATAAAGAGGAAAAGTCTGACATGTCGGACTTGAAGCTTGAGGGAGTCAACGACAAAGCCGAAAGCGTCCACGCTGGCGATCTGGGTCCCAATGTGGATCACCTCCAGCGAAGCTTGGGCAACCGCCAGGTCCAACTGATCGCCATTGGAGGCTCGATTGGAACCGCCAGTTTCGTCAGTATTGGTACTGGTCTCATCAAGGGCGGCCCCGGCAGCTTATTGATTGCCTATACCCTCTACTCCTGTATGCTGGGTCTAGTCAACAACTGCATTGCTGAGATGGCTACCTTCATGCCCATTACCAGTGCCTTCATTCGAATGGCTGGCCATTGGGTTGATGAGGCTTTTGGCTTCATGGCCGGATGGAACTTTTTCATTTACGAGGCTATCCTGATTCCTTTTGAGATTTCAGCTCTGAACCTTGTGTTGACCTATTGGCGCGACGACATTCCTGTCGCGGCAGTAGTTGCAGCTTGCATTGTGCTTTACTTGTGAGTTTTCTATGACCGTATTAACTTTTTGGGTTACACTAACAGAGCGAAGCGCGCTCAACGCCTTCACCGTTAAGTGGTACGGAGAGGCCGAGTTCTGGCTGGCATCCGGCAAAGTCATCCTCCTCCTCATCGTCTTCTCCTTCACTTTTGTCACCATGCTCGGTGGAAATCCGAAGGGCGATCGTTACGGCTTCCGATACTGGAAGAACCCCGGACCTTTTGCCGAATACATTACAACGGGTGACTTGGGTCGATTTGAGGGCTTCCTCGGCTCCTTGTGGAGTGCTGCGTTTACCATCGTCGGCCCCGAATACGTCTCGATGGTGTCCGGTGAGACCAAGCTACCTCGCCGCTATCTTAAGAACGCCTTCAAGACGACATATGCTCGATTCGGTTTTTTCTTCATCGGTGGTGCCCTGACCGTTGGAGTTGCCATCGCCTACAACGACAAGACTCTCGTCTCCATCCTCACTGGGGAGGAGGGTGGTGCTGGTACTGCAGCCGCTTCGCCCTACGTTATTGCCATGAACAACCTTGGAGTCGGTGTGCTGCCTCACATTACCAATGCGCTCCTCATCACGAGTATCTTTTCGGCCGGCAACGCCTACACATATTGCGGAACTCGAAGTCTGTACGGTCTCGCGCTTGAAGGCCAAGCCCCCAAGTTCCTTCGCAAGGTCACGAAGCAGGGAGTTCCCATCTACTGCCTCGCCACTATCATGGTCTTCCCGTGCCTTGCGTTCCTCAACGTTTCAAGCGACTCGGCTGTGGTCCTGACCTGGCTTACCAACCTGATCACTGCGGCGCAGATTATTGACTACATCGTTATCTGTATCACATACGTCTTCTTCTATAAGGCCTGCTTGGCCCAAGGTCTTGACCGCAACACCCTCCCTTACACTGGATGGTTCCAGCCATATAGCGCCTGGATCAGCGGAGTTTTCCTCACGGGTGTGGTGTGTGTTTACGGGTACACAGTCTTCCTGCCCGGACATTGGGATGTCGGAACCTTCTTTACCTTTTATACCATGGTGCTCGCTGCTCCTATTCTCTTCTTTGGCTGGAAGCTTGTTAAGAAGACCAAGTTTATCAAGCCTGAGGAGGCGGATCTGGTTTGGGAGAAGCCCATGATTGACGCGTACGAGGAGAACTATGATGAGGAGGATCTTGGATTCTTTAGGGAGATTATGAAGATGGTCGGTCTGGGCAAGAAGAAGACTGCTGGCTATGCCGCCTGAGGCTTGAGAGTGTACAGAGATGGTTGGAGCTGCAGATAGTATATACCTAGATTATACGAAGCCAATTTTCATGTGCTTGATTAGTTTTTGGCCCAAGTACGCCCTGTGAAGGTAGTAATCAAGACTGTGCTGTGTTCCTCGGGGCTTGTCTCGCTGCATCCATCCCCGATGCGTCTGCAATGGCAGTTGTTGCCGCCAACAACGTCTCTGAAAGACATGGGTCTATACATCATCCAACTAAGGAGTTAAAATACACCCATCGTTATGTTTGGAATCATTGTGATTAATAATCGGTGTTTTCCTTGAAGCGTGCAAACTTTCCAATTCTGCGCCAGTCCGCCAACTGCCTCTGTCACCGAACCCGGCCTCATTACTTTGCTAGCCTTCGCCGATACCCCTAACCATGTCTCTGCCTCTCGCGAGATCACAGTACGGCTGAATTTTAATCAATGTCTCGGGCTCTAGGCGAGTGTTGAGCCATCATGCATGTTCTAGATACTCCTTTAAGAACGCGATTGTCTTATCATGAACAGGTACACCCTAGTAGAGGTGTGACCTAATGATCTAGCAATAAGCCAGGGGCTCGTACTTTCAATCTAGATCTTTTGGTGCTGGATGGAGCTTTCTTTGCTCCCTTGTTAACGGCCACTTCTCGAGTTCCTTTTGTATCTTAGAAGGGAGGTTCTCGTGACCAAATTTATTGAAGAGCGGCATAAGTTTCTTAAAAATCTTTGGTTGAGTGCCCCCCAAGGCTAGCCAAGAGGCTTATTGTTAGGCAAACGCAAGAGCATCAGGTCATGATACTGAAAGTGGGAAGCTGTCTTCATTGTCCACGTGGAAGTAACACCCAGCCCTACACAAACTGATCAAGCTGTACGTAGCACAAGTTTTAATTATCTAACATAGCAACAAATAATGAGTGCCGTAAAGCGTCTGACGAGGGAAGATAACAGAAGGTCAATACCAACATTCCGGAGATGTTTGTCGGCATCTACATTTTATAACATTCTGCATATAAAAGGCCGACATCGGTCCCGCCAGACGAGCAAGGAAAGAAGCCGACGGATGACAGCCGTTGATAATGTGTCTAGATGCCGCAAAGCGGAGTCCCCGGCGCATCGCCGTAACACAATATCGGATGGCCGCCCGAGCAGTCGGAGGTCGGGCGGCGCCCCCGAGGTCCCCGCTCCAAGCCGGGCAGGTGCGCCGAACAGAGGACAAACGAGGGGGATTTCACATTAAAGTAGACGAGAGTAGGGGAGGGGAAACGGTTTTGAGCCGTCAGCTACCTTTTCGCCGATTTCCGTTTTCATCATGTCCCCCCAAAATTCTTTCTTCGAGGCCGCGGAATACATCCCGCCTGATCCCATCTTTGAGGTCACCAAGCGATTCAACGCTGACAAGAGCCCTAACAAGGTTAATCTCGGTCAGGGCACATATCGTGATGAGAACGCCAAACCGTGGATTCTACCTTCTGTGCGCGCGGCTGAGAAGTTGATCGGTCAGGCTGGTCACGAGTATCTCCCAATCGAAGGTCTTCAGAGCTTCCGCGATGAAGCCACCAAGGTGTTGTTCCACGACACGGCTGCTTTGAAGGAGAACAGGGTATGTGGACTCTGCCACCAACATCTTTTCAGTCTACTCACGCATATAGATCGCCACTTGTCAAGCAGTATCGGGCAGTGGTTCCCTGCTCCTCATCGGCCTCGTCCTCGCCAAGGCCAAGACGGGTGTTGAGAATGTCCTCATCACCGATCCTACCTGGTCAAATCACGACCTTCAGTTCAGATCCATCGGGTTCAACATCACGAAGATGCCCTACTACAAGGATCGCAAGTTCGATTTCGAGGGTGTCATGAAGTGCCTCAGGGCTGCTGACCATCGCTCGGCTGTTGTCCTACACGCCTGCGCTCACA
The DNA here is from genome assembly GCA_030779245.1 of Fusarium sp. MBC 438. NCBI lineage: Eukaryota > Fungi > Ascomycota > Sordariomycetes > Hypocreales > Nectriaceae > Fusarium > Fusarium sp. MBC 438. The sequence continues at coordinate 150,338 of JAPFTB010000042.1, forward strand.
ACCCCACCGGTTGCGATCCTTCGAGAGAGCAATGGAAGGAGATTGCCCAAGTCATCAAGGAAAATGGCATCTTTCCTATTATCGACTCTGCTTATCTTGGTTTCAACTCTGGCTCCTACGATGAGGATGCGTGGGCTGTCCGACATCTTGTTGATGACTTGAATCTCGAAGTGGCCGTGGGCATGTCGTTCGCCAAGAACATGGGTCTATACGGCGAGCGCGTTGGACTCACGGCCATAGTCACCCGATCAGAGGAGACCAAGAAGACCGTCTACTCGCTGCTACAAAATGCTCAGCGCCAGACCATCTCCAACCCTCCAGTCTACGGTGCTCGCATCGCGGCTACTGTGCTCAGCAACCCAGAGTGCTTCAAGCAGTGGCAACAGGATCTCATCACTATGTCATCAAGAATCAAGTCCATGAGGCAAAGGCTCTACGATGAGCTCGTTCGTCTGCAAACGCCAGGAGACTGGTCACACATTATCAACCAGACGGGCATGTTTGGTTATACTGGCATCAGCTCGGCACAGATCAAGCACTTGGAAGGTATGAAACCCGGTCCCTACCAATTAACAATTCCTGACTCGCCTTTTCAGAGCACTACCACATCTACATGGCAGTTACTTCAAGAATATCACTGGCAGGCCTCAACGAGCACAATGTTGAGTACACGGCGAAGTCGTTGGATGAGGTGGTTCGGACGGTCCTGTAGCAAGGCATTCAAATATCGAGTAAATAGAGTCAAAATGAAAGTAAAATTGCAATCATCTCGATCTTGCGCTAGATCTAGTCATTGCCATGCGATATTGTGTTAGAAACTGCGTTCTTTGATCCGTGCCTGGCACTCTGAAATGATCTCCGGCAATGAAAGTGGTTTCACGAATACACAATGTTGCTCATAAACCCACCCAGAGTTTGGCCGCATCCAGTCCTGTTTGGCAGCGTAGAAGGGACATCCAGACTTACATCCAGAAACAAGTAAATCCATCGAGATCTTCAGCGATTGCCACCGTCTAGACCCGATAACCAGAAATCCTGCTACACACAAGAAGATCACTACCCACTCGCCTGTCTCATCTTGATGACCGGGACCTTCGGCACTTGACCAACAGGGGTACCCATAGAGATACCCCCGTAAGGTTCACCCAAGATCTAGATTCCCGAGACACGTAAAGAAATCTCCTGCAGGGCTCACACCCAAGGTCATGCGGACAACTCGGCCCCTGGCGCGTGACGATCCACGATATGGATTTGCCGCCGCCAACCGTGAGCTATCTCTATCTAGGGAAAAGATAACCTCGCTTCTGCCTTCCATCCCACGTCGATTGGGATTCCGAGACAAATCACAATCCACGGCTGCAGCTTCTAGAGGCTGGACGAGACACATGGCATACCCGACTTTCCGGATATAGTTTAGGACTTACATACCGCGATAAGAGGCAACACTAGAACACAGCCCAACGGTGCCCTTCCCGGGTCGATAGATTGTGGGTGGCAACGAGACGCTTTGAGGTTGACCCACGTGGGGTTGGGCTGGCCGCACATCGGCACCCGGTCCGCCTTGAGGAAGCCATCGCAGGATCGAGACCTTCAGCCTTTGGCTATTCCGATGACGGTCTGATGGCGTCTGATGATACGGCCTCGACCAAGGGGCATGTGACAACCTACACGCTTACCCCGCTCCCCAGACTCCCCGCGCCATCATCAATGGTATCGGTTAGGCTACCGATGGATATGGGAGACGACGATGAGATTAAGTTCAAAAGATGATGCTGTTCACCCATTGTGTTGCTCTCTATAACTCTACCATAATCTCTGCCTTTAAGCAAAACACTGCATTCTCTACGAAATGGCATCTTCTCTTTCTGGGAGCATCACAATCTCTGGTTCTCGGGCAACCCGGGGCTTAATCGTACCACTGAAGGCGTCCAAGTCCAGGGCACGGAGAGATAGCATCGTCCAGCTTCGCCGTCACTCTTCAGCTTCTACTGCCATTGAGGCTACCCGGACAGCCGGCCCTACTCGAGGCGCAGAATCCCCTTTATCAGAGGTTCCTTCCACCGTCTTGTGGCGATCACTTCTCATCAACGCCGTATCCTCCAGACCCTGGCTTCTCGTCCCATCCCTCACCCTCCTCCTGAAGCTCTCTCGCCCTGGAAACCCCTTCTTGTTCAATGTCGACCGCAACCCGTTCCTCCGCTCCATTCTCAAGCAGACATTTTATAAGCAATTCTGCGCCGGCGAGACTGGAGTCGAGACACAGAATACTATGAAGCAGTTGCAGGATATGGGATTCCGCGGCACAATCCTCACATACGCAAAGGAGACCGTTTTTGATCACCACACAAATGAGCAGATTGGTCTTGGTGTTGATGCGTCGTGCAAGGGCGAGGCCCAATGGAACGAAAGCATCGAAGCTTGGCGAGCCGGAACAGTGAAGACTGTGGAGCTCCTCCGCGAGGGTGATCAATTAGCTGTCAAGTGAGTATTGCTCTAAAAATCATGGTGTTTTCGCGACAATTGACTAACAGTTGCAGGCTTACTGGTGCTGGCCCCTCTGTCTGTGAAGCCTTTGCCAATGGTACTCCTCTGCCTCAGCAATTCCTAGACGCCCTCGACGAAATCTCCCAAAAGTGCAAAGATCGCGGTGCCTACATCTTGATCGATGCTGAATCTCAGCACTTCCAATGGGGCATCTTTAACGTGGGCATGGATCTCCAGCGAAAGTTTAACCGCGACGGACAGGCTGTTCTCTACAACACATACCAGGCTTATCTCAAGAGCACCTCCGAGACTCTCTCCAAGCATCTCGCCTGCGCTCTCAAAGAAGGCTTCACTCTCGGTGTCAAGGTCGTACGCGGCGCTTACATGGCGTCTGACCCCCGACATCTGATCCACGACACCAAGCAAGATACGGACAATGCCTACAACAAGATCGCACAGGGGGTGCTGAGACAAGAGTTTGGTGGATTCGGCGGCAGCAATGCCAAGCCCTTCCCCTCAGCCATGCTCCTCCTGGCCAGCCACAACAAGGAGAGCCTGGTAGCAGCGCACGAACTGCACCAGCAGCGTACCAAGGCACACCTCCCGACGGTGCCCGTCAAGTTCGCGCAGCTGCACGGCATGTCGGACGAGGTTAGCTTCAGCCTGCTCAAGCTCAAGGACGACGTAGGGGTGGCTCCCGAGGTGTACAAGTGCTCCACCTGGGGTACCTTGGCCGAATGCATGGCGTATCTGACGCGGCGAGGTATGGAGAACCGGGATGCGGCCTCGCGGACCCACGATGAGTACAGCGCTTTGAAGACGGAGGCCTGGAGGAGATTGGCTTTCTGGAGATGAGCATTATTGAAGTGGTGAATGAAAAGCAATTGCATGGTAGCATTACAGTTTGTTGTTGTATCTAGCACAGAATTTGAATTTGAACATGAACTTTACATGAATCAACTACGTGTCTCGTACAACCACCCGTCTGTGTATCTCTTCCCTCTCGTAATCTTTCTTGATACATCATTTAATACATCACTCGATGCACTAGTTAGCCTCATCTTGTTATCTCGACTCTTCCCCTCCCACTTACACGTCGTCAACGTCGAAACAAGGTCGCGATCACAATGCATAATCATCCCCTCTCAGTGGCGTCTGCATCCACCGGCAGGGTTCCCGACGTCCCCACTTGTTGCGGAGGCGACATGACCTCCACGTTATCAGCCCCGTCATCGGTAGTCCTCCCGTGCCCCTCACACACAATCTCGACGCTGCAAGTTCACCTGCAAGACTTGTCGACATCTTTCTATCTACGGTTTGGTCTGTGTTTGCCTCACTAGACTATTTCTGTTCTGGATCCTTCGGCCTTCCTTATCTCGACTCGAGACGCTGCAGATTCGTCACTTGAGCTGTACTCCCACCAACAGCACCGAACATGTCTAGCCTGAGCAATGCCACCCTCTGCATTTTGGGGACGGGTAAGGGTCCTTGTAAGCGACGACTTGTTTTTCGTGACTAACAGAGTTCAGGTAACATCACAACACCCATTGTGAAGAACCTCGTCCCTGCCACGCGGGATGGAAAAAGCAACCTGCCTTTTATCAAGTTCATCGCGTGTGTGCGATCTGAGGCTTCTGAGAAAAAGCTCTCTGATCAGTTTGCCGAGTACAAGGATGTTCTCACTGTGTCTCGTGGTGACAACGTCAAGGCTGTGCAACAGTCTGATGTGATCATTCTTGGCGTGGACCCTGCGGATATTGAGACCGTTCTCACGCAATCCGGCATCCGAGATGCGTTGTCCAACAAGTTATTGATCAGTGTTGCTGCTGGCTGGACAAAGGAGAAGCTCGAGACTATCATCTATGGAAGTGCAAGCACCTCGGAGAACCAGCCCGGGCGGGCTTGGGTGGTGCGCACGCTGCCAAACATCGCGTCCATGGTGTCTCAAGGCCTCATTGCCATTGAGAATGCTCCAACGGAGCCTCTCCTGCCAGATGAGCATCTGCAGTTGACAAAAGCCATCTTCCAGAGTATTGGCCAAACAGTCGAGATTCATCCCCGCCTCATGAACGCTACCACCGCTGTGGGAGGTTCTACACCAGCTTTCTGGGCCATCATCTGCGATGCCTTTATCGATTCTGCTGTTGCGGTTGGAGTTCCTCGTGCGGATGCTCAGACTATGATTTACCAGTCCATGAAGGGCTCGGCTGAGATGCTTCAGAGCGGTATTCACCCCGGAGTCCTTAGGGACCAGGGAACTTCTCCCGAAGGATGCACAATTGGTGGAATTATGGTCTTGGAAGAGGCTGGAGTTAGAGGTCATCTTGGGCGTGCTCTTCGCGAAGCTGTCACTGTTGCTCGCCTCATGGAGACTGTCACTCACGTCAACGACACGAGGCCTACTTCATAGTCAAAGCATGTATATAAACCTCAACAAGACATTCTGATGACCATGAAAACGATATGAAGACACTGATCCGCCAACACCATTTTTCTTTCAAAGTTCGTCCTCTATAACTTGGCAAAAAATTTGTGAAACCATGAACGACTCTCCATATTTGCAATGCATCCAAATCCAAATGCCGGAATAATTCGAAGAGATCGAACAATCGTCGCTGAGAGCAAATCCCTTCGGATCTGGGCAGATCTTTCGACGAAGGGTACACCACCAGGTCGAGAGTAGAGATCCAATCCAAGAAGATGCACAGGTGTAGCAGCGAACTGTGAAAATATTGGCACAGTAAGCTGTGAGATGATGGCCTTGGAGTGCGGGTTCGAAGACATGCTATCCGGAATAAGAGCCGAGAGCCAAGGTGCCATGGTGAAAGAACCAAAGATGGTGATGGCATCTCGGAAGAGAAAAGCCCCAGTCGCAGCTTTGGGAATGCCACTCTTGGCAACAGGTGCAGCCTTCTTAGGTGGCGTGCTGGAAGCACTAAACATCTGTGCATAGCTGACATCCTTCCAAACTCCAAGGGGGACGTTGACAACCATGGTAGACACAAAGGTAATTGTCCCAACGGCGGCTTTGTGGAATTCATGGGCCAGGGTATCTGACCCGTTGGACACGGCGTAGGTTGCCGCGTAGAGAGTCCACACTAGACCGAATGGGCGACCAAAGACAAAACGGCCTGGGCTCTTTAGAGCTTCCACACCGTGCAGCTTCATGCCATAGCCGAAGGGTCGATTGAATGATACCTTTTCAACCATTGAGCTGATGGCAATTAGAATCTCTTCCATAGCAGACCATTGAAATCCTACTCACCGATCAATGATGGTAATTGCTGGTGTAACTAATGTGGCCGAAATTGCAGCAGCCGCCACATCCCCCGCCAACGGCCTCCAGAGATAACTGCGGTCGTAGCCATCGTCCGAGACGTCTTGCTGCTGCATGGTAGCCATGGAGAACGTTCAGTAAGGATGAGTGAGAACACCGGGGCATCAGCGTCTCCAGACCCTCGAGTATACCCAGTGTCTTCAGCGTCACCGGAACGGCCTCCTTCGGCTCTCCCGTTACGGGGCCTATCACCATGCCGAAGACCGGACCTCCACCGAGTGCCCCATCCTGAGTCAGATACCGGGCCAACTCCCGGCAGATAAGTTAGATCTCATGCGGCTCTTTTGACGGGGCGTTCCCACCCCAGGGTCCCCCGTGGGGTCGAGATTGTGATCTTGTGATAACTCCACACACCGGATCCTTGCCCGGTGGCTGTGAGGGGTCGCTCTTGAGTCGCCTCCAGATATCCACTAGCCCTCGGCAGGGCCTCCGGCATGGCAAACTTCGAGGCGAGCATCAAGATGAATGAATGAGCATAAGAAAGATGGCTTCAGCCTCCGAGTGGTGGTGTTTCTTCAGGCTTCAGCACGAGCATCTTCCTCAACCTCACTCCTCACATCTCACACTCTACCCTCACAATGGCCTCTGTTAGAGCTCTCACTTCCAAGGGCCGTCTGCCCATGGCCCGCAGTCTTCGCATCACCCCTCCCAGCATCTCTATTCAGACTCGGGCAAAGACCACCGTGCCTTTCAGACTCCCTGCTGCCCGCAATGAGCCCAACGTAAGATGGCCCCTCCAAAAGACAAGAGACACGTACTGACATCACCCAGCCCACTTACACAAGAGGTTCTCCGGAGCGTGCCAAGGTTGAGGAGGCCCTCAAGAGACTCCGATCCCAGCTTCCCCTCAAGAGTGAGATCATCTTCAACGGCGCCTCACAAAAGATCGCCAAGAACGAGGACCAGGTCTTGCCTGCTGAGCATGCAGTGACCTTTACCAACTATCCCCTCGCCACCAAGGAGCAGGTCTCCACCGCTATCGAGTCCGCCCTCAAGGCTAAGCAGTCATGGCAGGACACTCCCTTCGTGGACCGTGTCGCCATCTTCCAGCGTGCTGCCGAACTCGTTACCACCAAGTACCGATATGATCTTATTGCCGCTACTATGCTCGGTCAGGGCAAGAACGTCTGGCAGGGCGAGATTGATGCCGCCGCTGAGCTGGCTGACTTCTTCCGTCTGAACTGCAACTACGCCGCTGAGATTCTCGAGAAGCAGCCTGACCGTGGTAGCGATGGCATGTGGAGCCGAGTCGATTACCGTCCTCTCGAGGGTTTCGTCTACGCCGTCTCTCCTTTCAACTTCACTGCCCTGGGTGGTAGCTTGATCTCCGGACCTGCTCTGCTTGGCAACGTCGTCCTCTGGAAGCCTTCCCAGTACAACATCTACCCCAGCACCATCATCTACAACATCCTCGTCGAGGCCGGTCTTCCTCCGGATGTCATCCAGTTTGTACCCGGTGATGCCGCCGAGATCACCGACATCGTCCTCCAGCACCGCGAGTTTGCCGGTCTCAACTTCATCGGCTCCTCGGACGTGTTCCGATCCATCTACGGCAAGATCGGCCAGGGTATTGCTGAGAAGCGATACCGTGATTTCCCCCGAATCGTCGGCGAGACCTCCGGCAAGAACTTCCACCTTATCCACCCTACCGCCGATATCCCCAACGCTGTTAACCACACCATCCGAGGTGCCTTTGAGTACCAGGGCCAGAAGTGCTCGGCCACCTCCCGAGCCTATGTTCCCGAGTCTCGGGCCAAGGAGTTCATCGAAGGACTTCAGGCTGGTATCAAGGAGATCACCATTGGCAACCCTGACAAGGACTTTGAGGCTTTCATGGGCCCTGTTATCCACCGCCGATCTTTCGACAAGATCAAGTCCATCATCGATGAGAGCAACAAGGATCCTTCCGTCAAGGTGATCGCTGGTGGCAAGTACGACGGATCTGTCGGTTTCTTCGTCGAGCCCACTGTCTACCAGGTTGATGACCCCAACCACAAGCTCTTCAACGAGGAGATCTTTGGTCCCGTCCTGGCTGTTCATGTCTACCCTGACGCCGAGTGGAAGCCTCTCCTCCAGAAGATTGACAAGAACGGTGGCGGTCTTGCCTTGACCGGTGCCGTCTTCGCCAACAACCGTTCCGCCCTCCGCGAGGCTGAGGATACTCTCCGGTACTCTGCCGGTAACTTCTACCTGAGTAAGTTCACCTGCCCTATTCTCACCTTCACAAAACTAACAAATCTTCAGACTGCAAGACCACCGCCGCCCTCATCGGCCAGCAGTCCTTCGGTGGTGCCCGAAGCTCGGGTACCTGTGATCGCGCTGGCAGCTCAGACTTCCTCCGACGCTTCACTGCTCCCCGACTCATCAAGGAGGAGTTCTTTGAGCAGAAGGAGTTCCTGTACCCCAGCAACAAGTAGATATAGAACATTGCATGTAGAAGTGTATGAAAAGCGGAGATTTAAAGTTAATAAAACAGTCAAACAAGCAACCCTCTTGTCTCTTATTCTACACCGTGACCAATCATCTCACCGTCGCTTCATTGACTGGATTATCCCTCATTACTGCCTTCAGTACCACCACTGATGGGCGCTATAGGTTTGTAACTACCGTTGAACATTGGCTTGACGTTGAAAATGTGGAGAGACAAGGACATGGGTTCAATGGCACGTCCCTCCTGTTCTTCTGGTGCCTGTCCCAAGCTCCTTCTGCATCGTGTGGGGAGGCCGCTTGCGCTAGCCGCGTGTCATCCCAACTTCTAGAAGCAATTCTTGATCCGATGATAACCTTGGTGCTTCATAATTCATAATTATTACCCTTTGGGCTTGTAGCATACAAGTTCTCAAGTTAACTTGGCTATCTCCAACGTCACAAGACCTTCAAGGATGGCTCAGATGCGACTCGTCAAGTTCACCTAGCCTGATGATAAGGCGGTCCATGCCGGTGAGATTTTTCTTACCCAGCCTCGCCCTCTCGAAATAGCACCTTGAGTTCCATAGCCGAAGAACTACGCGGCCGATCTCGGCACTTGGAGTGTCCTGGGGGCTCACATCCCCAGTCCAGCGGCTAAGCTAACCCAGAACGAAGCGAGCTTCCCACCTCCGCATTATCGTTGCAAAATCGACGCATAAGCACGACGCACAACGATGGAGACGATGCTAGTAGTAGTGGCGAATGATGTTCATGAGGCGCTCGCCATGTGAGTAACGCCAATCAATCACCAGGCAAAGCCAATCGCAGCAAGTGTCGGGACGTCTCCCGGGAGCTTGCCCAGTATCATCGGAATGTCTGCCGTTCAGTCGCAATCAGCCTCGTCTACTCCACCATCGTCAAACTCGAGGCCCTTCTATTCTTGCCTCGTCCGGGGAAATCGAATGATGGCAGGGAGTTCACCAGGTGATGTCGACACGGACCGGCCGTTTGCGGCCGATGGATGAAGGCAATGACGATGAAGGGAGGAGTTTAAAAGAAGAAAAGTTGCGACGATGAAAGGATCAATTCAGTTCAATCCAGTTCTATTCAAGCAGAACAACTTCTACAACCATCATGAGTGTCTCCAAATCTGAGCCGATCCTCATACTCGGAGCCGGTGCCTTCGGCCTGTCAACCGTTCTCCATCTTCTCCAAGCCGGCTTCAAAGACATCACAGTTCTTGACAGAGACGATGAAGTCCCCTCTCGCTTCTCCGCCGCCAACGACATCAACAAGATTGTCCGAGCAGAGTACGAAGATGACTTCTACACCGATCTTACACTGGTAAGCTTCCTCAACGTTTCTTAGGCTTCAACGGCTGAATGATACATCTAGAAAGCTATCGACGCCTGGCAAGCTCCCCTGTTCGCCCCGCATTTCCACCAGACCGGCTTTCTCCACTGCGTGTCCGGCTCGGCCCCGAAGGAGGCTTACGACACACTAAAGCGGTTCCAAGATGCGGCCGAGAGACACCCTCAAATCAAGTCCTCGGTAGCCCACATCAATGAAAAGAAGGACATTGATGCAGCTTGCTGGCAGTACAAGCCGAACCCGTTCCCCGGGTGGCACGGGTACCTGAACAAGCTCGACGGATACGCCCACTCTGGCAATGCCTTGCGGTCTATCTATCTACTCACAAAGACTAATGGTGTGAAGTACATACTAGGCAGTGCTGGAGCTGTCTCTGAGATTGTCTACCACGAGTCCTCTTCCAATGGCCGGAAAGCCAAGGGCGTCAAGACTGTCAACGGCCTCTTCTATCCCGCCCATCTCGTCATCGTTGCTACCGGCGCCGCTGGTGGAAAGCTGATTCCTGAAATCGGCAAGCAACTTGTGGCCAAGTCCTGGTCTGTTGCTCACGTTCACCTCACTGAGGACGAGACGTCTGCTCTCCGTGGCATCCCCGTCACCTATGCTCGCGATCTGGGCTTTTTCTTTGAGCCTGATCCGAAGACTAACCTCCTCAAAATGTGCCCAATGGGTGGCGGTATCATCAACACTGACCCCAAGAGCGGTATCTCTTATGCTCCCGGCAGCATCAGCGATAGCGCCTTCTTGCCGGAAGACGACGAGAAGCAACTTCGACAGCTCCTACGACACGCCCTGCCGCAGTTCGCCGACCGACCTTTTGTACGAAAGTCACTCTGCTGGTTTGCCGACACAGCCGACTCGGATTTTATCATTGACTACGTCCCCAACACTGGTTCATCGGTAGTGTTCCTGAGCGGCGACTCGGGCCACGGCTTCAAGATGTTTCCCATCTTTGGTGAATGGGTGAAGGCCCTGCTTCTGGCGTCTGATGGAAAGCAACCCGTGGCTCGATGGCGATGGAAGACACCCTCCAAGGATGACAAGGGTGACTGGGGTGGTGCTGTCAGTTGGAGACTTGGAAACTCGAAGGAGCTGGTCGAGCTGAAGCCCAGTCAGTCAAAGCTGTGAAAGGCATGTATATCGTTTGCTTTTTAGACCATAATTAGATATCAATGCTTGATTCTGTTGTATCGTTTCGACCGTTTGTCATCTACTATCGACACACATTTGTGATACCTCCGAAGCACAGAAGTCGCCCTGACATCAAAGGCGAAGGATGCAACGACCCAAGTTGGGAGAAAGATAACAAGCCTTGTCACTAATAGTGATGGAACATTTCTCGCATATTTAATGGCGAAATATACATGAGTGTTTTGAATGACTGGGTGATTATGCTGCATTGACGTATGATTTATGATAGCATTCAGCGGTCAGTTCCGCCGTTTTACACAGTGGGACAACGGGGAGAATCATGGTCTTGTCCAGCCGACCTCGAACAGTACTGAACAAGCAATATAAAACTCTCTAATTGATAAATTTCCTTTCTACAGACTAACATATTTCTCATGGATTCGTGTCCTACTGTTATCGCATCAAAGGAAAGGGACAATTTAATCGCATCAAGGTATCTCTACCCTAGAGAACCAAGCAGCCCTCTTGGCACACGCGGGCTTGGTGTGCGTGACAGAAACGTCCTGCATAGGACGTGCCCACTATGCTCGATATCGTACCTATTTTGCTTCTCCTGACTCTCATTTTTCCTTCCTCCTTTAACCAGCTCCTGTTGGTAATGCTGACGCGTGATGTCACGACCCCCACGCGTCTGTAACGCGTCAAGATCTTGAGCTTCTAGAATACCCCATGACTTGGCTGCCTGCACTTCGGCATTCATCTAGTGGCGATGATGAAGATTCAATGCAGTCAGGTCCCGTGCTGCAGACTTTCAACGGCTCTTCTCCGAACCCATCGAGAACATTTCCATCATGGAGCTGGAAACACCGAGAGAGGCGACGTCGCCGGAACCCTTGTCCGACATATGCCTCTCCATGATTGGCCGATTTCGTGTCTTCCTCGACCGGAACCCCATCCGGTCAACCGGGTCGCTTCCCGGCCCCGAGACTGAAGAGGGGAGTCCGTCGGCGAGTCGTGCATTTTGACCTTTTGTCGGAGCGGCCTCTCATCATCGGAGCCAAGTTGCGATGCAAACCCCACTCTCAATGAGGAGTATCAGCCATGTTCGGACCTTGAACATGAAAAAGTGAAGTCGATGAGATATTTACACCTAAGACATTTCCAGGTTAAAAACACACCAAACTGCATCCCCTTGTCAGATTTATCCAAGTCAATACACACACAGTCAAAGCGTCACAATGGGCTCGCAAATCCTAGCTTCTCCTCAACCCCACGTTCCCTCCCCGGGTGTGTGGTGTCCGGCCGTCACCTTTTTCGACCACGCCGCCGACAAGCCAGACCATGCCGCTCAGGCAAAGTACTTTGCCCATCTGGCTGATTCGGGCCTGAATGGCCTCATCGTCATGGGCTCCAACGCCGAGGCCTTCCTCCTCACCCGTGAGGAGCGGTACGACCTCATCGCCCTGGCTCGCAAGACCATCGGCCCCGACTTTCCCCTCATGGCAGGTGTCGGTGCCCATTCCACAAAGCAGACCCTTCAGCTGGCTGAGGATGCTGCCAAGGCCGGGGCCAACTATCTTCTTGTCCTGCCCCCTGCCTACTTTGGCAAGGCCACCACCATGTCGGTAGTGAAGCGCTTCTTTGCAGAGCTTGCTCTCAAGTCTCCCCTCCCCATCATCATCTACAACTTCCCCGGTGTGTGCAATGGTGTCGACATCGATTCCGAGTCGATTGTCCAGATGTTCAACCAGAGCAAGGCGACGCACCCCAGCGGCAAGTCTAACATTGTCGGCGTGAAGCTGACCTGCGGTTCCGTGGGCAAGATCACGCGTCTCGCAGCCGTTCTGTCGCCCGATGAGTTTTCCACCTATGGCGGCCAGTCCGACTTTTTGATCGGTGGTCTGGCAGCCGGCAGCGTGGGCACAGTGGCAGCCTTTGCCAATGTGTTCCCTACGCTGACATCCAAGATCTACGCCCTGTACAAGGAGGGCAAGTTCGACGAGGCCATGAAGCTGCAGCGCATCGCTGCCCTGGCCGAGAGCCCCTGCAAGAGCGGTGTGGCATCAACAAAGTACGCTGTGGCCACCTACTCAGCCCAGCTGGCAGGCATTGAGGGCGCCGTGGAAAAGCTCGCGCCGCGACACCCTTACGAGCCTGTAGGCGATGCCGTCAAGCAGAGTGTCGCGACGCTGATGAAGGAGGCGGGCGAGGTTGAGAAGGAGCTGCAAAAGACATGGACGGACCGTGTCAGGGGACGGTTGAACTGAGTTTAGTGTTTAGAGTAGTCTGCATATTAAACTGGCGCTGAAGGCAAAGCCATTGTTGATCTGATGACAGAACAGTTGCAATTGAGTGCCGAATGAATCGTGCAGAAGAGACTTGGCAGAGAAAGAGACATCCAGGGCGTACATAACACGACTGCATGAGACGGAATCCACGTGTCGAGATCGAGATGATGTGGATGGAAAAGGAGACCGTCAGCCATGCCAGCCCCTGTCGTCAACGTCCACCATCTCAACAGTCACCATGAGATAGCCAGCCGTTCCTCATCGTTCTAGCGCCACAATGGAAAGCTGGGGTCCTTTCCAGGCGTGTCCACACCACTATCATTCACTGCTGAAGCGAAGTGATAACACCATCCCTGTCTAGTCCCGACGAGCCCGAACCCCGATAAGGGCCGGCGACATTGTCCTTCTACCCCGCATATCGCGTTGGAGCTAGTGCAAGCCTGCAACCAAATTTCCAACCATCTCGTGACTTTTTTGCCTCCCAACTCGACACCAAGACGAGACCCATAACACCCCCATCCAGCCCTTCCACCACCTCTAGACTTTATCCATTCAACCCCAGGTCAGAGTATAGTATCATGCCGCCGAGCTCTTCCTCAAACGCAAGGAGAACAGCGGATTCTGCAAACGCGCGAGGAGGCCGCGTGTCAAAGAGATCCGATAACGCGTTCGTCAAGCCCCATCTCTCCCCAATTTACAGAACAAAAAAAACAACCACCCTTGTCCCCCTCATATGCAACATGACGCTGACCAAGAGAAACCACATCCCAGTTGTTCACGGTGTCGCAAGCAAAAGATCAAGTGTTCGGGCTCGCAGCCTTGCGATGCCTGCAAAAAGCGCAAGTTATCGTGCGAGTTTGACCAGCGCGATCAAAAGATCTTGGTCACAAGAGGGTAATTTTTACTTTTGTTCTTTTATTCTGGAATGACGTGTTGATCGGCTTTTAGCTTCATTCTTGATCTGCAACAGCAGGCTGCCCATAGTCAACGTCGTGCCGGTGCTGCAGAGTATGTTACACCGGGGTCTCTTGACACAAACATAGACGTTGGTGGTAGAGGTCCTGAAGAAGGTTTGCCTTTATATACCTCACTGGTTGCTGTCGTTAGTGGCTCATTTCGAAATAGGCGACACCGTCACCGTCAATGTCAACCATCCTCCCTCTCCTGGAGGTAATGCCTCTACCGTCCCGACAGACGATGCATTGTCGGGCAACAGGAGTAGCTCAAATAGCAGAAATGGGCTGGACCCTGTAGCTTCTGCTCTCACAAATCCTCTATCAACCGGACAATCCAAGTTTATGACCTCTGCTGAGGGAAGAGAATGTGAGTCCTGCATATCTGTTTTCTCAGCCTGTCTAACATCCATCTAAGTTTACCTTGGAACCTCTTCAAATTGGTCCTTTAGTCGCCGTGTACTCAGTCTCACACACGAGTACATCCATCAGAGCCCCATCGCCGCAGATAACCTGCTCTTTGACGGTTCAGCCTACGATCTTGGATGGGATGGCTCTCGCATCAGCCCACCTCCAGAACCTCCTCTTATGCCGAGTCTTGACCACGCTGTGTATCTCATCAACACCGTCAAGTTTCACTGCAGCCAAATATTTCACTTGTTCGATGATGAGTCGTTCAACCAGTATCTTCATGAATTCTATGCCGACCCGACTAGTCACATCGCCGTCGCAGATCTCCGCTACATTCACCTTCTCGTCATTCTCGCCTTCGGTAAGGCCTTTGCCGAAACCAACAACTACCAGTCAAAACGGCCGCCTGGAGCCGATTACTTTGTTACTGCTCTTCGTCTCCTGCCGAGCATTCACATTCTTGTCCAAGAACCGATTTTATCGACCGAGCTCCTCTGCTGCATCGCCTTGTACTTCCAGTGCCTCGACTACCGGCACTCATCACATTGTTATGTGGGCTTTAGAGACCAAAGTTGTTGAATTGCAGCTAATCTATTGCAGATTGGACAAGCTATGAGAATCGCCCTCTCGCAAGGCATGCACACGGATATGCCTCTGGAACATCTAGGGGAAAAGATCGTCGAGCGAAGCCGCAAGTTATGGTGGACAGTCTATGTCCTTGACCGTGAAATGACATCGTTGATGGGCCTGCCTCAAACCATCCACGATGACGACGTGCATCCTCAGCTTCCGCACTTTTCTGGTTCAACACATAGGGTGGCAGCCCTTCATATGCAAATTAGGTTATGCCGTACTATTGCTTCCATCAACAGAGGTAAGAAACCTGCCAAATGATATCATCATTTCACTAACACGCACCCACCAGGCGTCTATGGAGCCAACGGGCGACTGAACAAGAAGTTTTTGCTTAGTACCAAGAAAGTCCTCGAGAACATCGCTGGACTTGCTGATGAACTTCAACAGCAGTTTCCCTTGGGCGTAGATAGAGCCATCAATGGAGTCTCTCGAACCTCGGGCTATCTGCATCTTCTCTACCACCAGGTAAGTTGATGCCCTGTGATTCAATAGAGTATGCTAACCCGTATAGTGCATCGTGCTCGCAACACGACCACTTCTCCTCTGCTTCCTCAAAATTCGATTCGAGACTCCCGGTTCCATCACGGAAGCGCTCAATTCCTCTCAAACTGTCTGGAACCTGATCAAGATGTGTGTCGACTCATCCTACCAAATGATCAACATTCTTGGCTGTTTGCAAAGTCAAGGTCTGCTTGGTAAACTCACTGAGATTAATCTCGCTATGAAGCATTATACTGACCTTACTATTAGAAGCCTTTCTCCCTTTTGACCTTGAATCTCTCTTCATCTCGAGTTTGAATCTCCTCATTGCTCCCGCTCTTGACCCTCGATTTCTCGAACATGACACTTCATTCCGCCACAAATCATATTCTATCTTCAATGAGATGATTGGCAAGGGAAACCTCATTGCAGTATTTCGACGATCCGAAATTCAGCAACTCGATGACATGCTCAGCCGCCTGCCTCGAGGAGACACCGAACAAACCCCTATCCCAGCCAACGTTGATGGGCAAATCATAGGAGGCTCGATGACTGATGTGCCGGAGGGCGCAACACCAGCTATGGATTCTCTTAATGGAGACAACGAGGGCATGGCGTCCATGATCCCAGGCATGGATGACTTCGGAATGGATGCGTGGTTTACGACTGCACAGATGATTGATATGGCAAATTCGATTGCGAATAGTGATACTGAGTGGGTTTCGCATACCATGATGGAGCATGACATCTGGTAGGGAGAATCTCACACACCGGGTAGCGAGTACATGGAGAGGGCGATGACTGCCCCTTTGAGCAAACGATGCGGCATCGAGCATCACGAGCCACTGGCCAGACAGCTCCTACGAAATCACCGACGAAAAGAATTTGTTTTTGCCTTTGTTTCAATGAAAAGCATGGAGCGTGGATTGGGGATGTTTCTGGTATCAGCGCTAGCTGGTTAGCTATGGAGTCTTGGAGGGCACTTGACGTATTTTAGGCCAATGGTTGGGTCCTCTCTGGAACGTGATGGTTGTCCTTTGTTGCTGTTAATGGAATGCGCATTCTCGTATGATCTCTGTGAGAGACAATTAGCCTTCTCGCGCTGAATGGCTATGAGTTCTCGTGCTGAAACGCGATCGCTTTGGTTAATTAGCTGTAGGTACTGATGGCATGGTACCTATGTGGGCGATATTAATGCCTTGGCGAAGATCAACTGGGAGATGCCATGCTTTAAATTCAATTTAGCAATATAACACGAAAAAGATTGCGTGATAGGTATGGTACTCTCTATCGACTGTCCCTGTCATTGCAAATCATATGCCCACATTAGCCCAAATTAACCTCTGATCCTCTGTGAACGACCCCAAGTCTGACCGTGTCTACCAAGGGCCTGTAAGAATAGCATAAGCCTCGTTGCCCAGTTTGAGTCTTGTCGCTAGACTTCACGAGCCCGATCCCGCTCCGTCTCCGGCTCTATTGCCAGAGAAGGTACAACTGGGGGTACCTCTAGGTCGCTCGAAGTGGCATCCTGCTGGGCTTAGAAAGGGCCTTGGGGTTCCATTTCTAGATAAGCCAGACTCACGTCTCGCCTGTCGGTCTCTTGATCTCATCTCCCGCTCCACATGCCGTTGAGATTCAGTTGCCGCCTTGTTCTGTCGAGCTTTATGATGTATCTCGTCGAGTTTCTCTACGTAGAATTAGCACCGAAACCTAGCCAACAACATTTAGTAGGCACTTACCGTCACTCAGACCCGAGTGTCTCAGCGCTAGAACTGGGTCGTTAAAAGAGTCTATCCAGCCATCCTCTTCCATGATGGATTGGGTGCCTAGGACAGCGTCGAAGGGTACTTGATCATGGACAAGGAACTCATGTCGCCGAGTACGTGCCGCATTAACAGAATACCACGTGAGGGTTATTCTTGCCTGGGGGACAAGGGGTTGCCCGTTGAATCCAAGCCATGTCCTTTTGCCTTTGACCTCTTCTTGCTTCTCCTCTGATCCGGATCTTTTCAAGATACTTGTCGAAATCCAGTTTAACTTGCAACCACTGTCAAGTGTGACTCGAAGCGCGTAGAAACTGGCGCTTGCAGGTCATCAGGCACAATGACAAAAGGGGAATAGAAATGGCTCTTTTGTGTCCCTTCTAGTGAATTCTGTAAGCGCTCTAAGGCTTGCTCGAGTCCCTGACCCCCGTGCCACAAGTGCGGCCCTGAAGTCGAGGTGGGGGTCGTACGTGCTGTGTTCAGAATTACAGTGAAATGTCGAGAATCGTTCATAGTAGTTGATGCCAAAGATTCTTGTGCTCCGCCGTCTCTTCGCGTAAAAACGGTTGTGTCTTGTTCGCATGACGTTTCTGTTTCAGGATGATCTCGTTGATTACGTCCAACGAAATCCTCTAGTATATATCTGGTTTGGGCCTGGTACGCAAGACCCTCCCTAATCATGCGGTCTATGCTGACAATTTTCCATCTATGACGTTAGATGCCAATTGCGAACCGGAATGAATTTGAACTGACTGATTCATTTCTTCAGATAAGAGCTCTGAGAAGAACTCAAGCCTCGTTGGGAGCTCAATGATGTCCTTGTTGCTGCGGAAGCTGGACAATCTCCCCTTGTTGCTTTGTTGGATCTGTGCTTTGAGTTCAGGCAATAGGTGAACGCACTTTGATAAGCAAAGCTGAATGGTCTCTTCGTGCTCCTTGCGGAAGCGTTCATCTTGGAACGCTTGGGGCAGTTCACCTGCGCTTCGAAAAACGATCTTTTGAAACAGACAAGTTCATGTCTTTTACTTTTTATAGGAAATAATCAAGACGAAGATTATTCCTTATCTTTCTGCCGTGTTGTTTTATTTCACCGAAACTGTTGATCTCTCCCGGATATCTGGAACTGCCATGTTTTTTACCGATCTCGTAACGTATGCCAACGAAGTCGGAGACGAAACTTGACCGTACTAAAATCCATTTCCGTTTCTAGAGCTGAGCTCTTGCTGCTCTAAGCTGAGCCGCGGCCGAGTGATGGCTGAGGCTGTCGGAGCTCGGGCTGTGCGCTTGACCGGTTAGCCCCTAGCCGCGACTTATAGCATAGTTATCTGCCTCGTCTAATGCGCTGAGATATTTGGTGCATTATGGCGGTCAAGCTTAATGCTCGAGGAGACCTTGAGAAGAATAGAACTCTGCGGCATCTTATGATGGGTCTCTAGCTTATAGAGAGTAGCGATTTCGAGGACTAGTATTCTACTCTAAAGGCGAGAGCATAGTGCAGGCAGTGGTATTCCTAGAGGAGGCAAGTAGGATAGTAAGTACTATTATTGATGAATGCCTATAGCGCACTTAGACTAACCTAGGTACTGTTATTGGCTATTTCTTCTATATATATAGAGACCCTCTTATATTTAAGGCCGTCAATATCCTCTCCTCTCTTTGGCCGACGCGAACCACAATATGCACCTGCGAACTGCAAGATCTTTAACATGTGGACTATACTTTGCGAGTAGATAGCGCCCTCGCCCCAACTTCGCATAGGAACATGCGGTCGCTTTTAGGCCCATTACGATCTACAGCACCGTCTCCTGCGCGGTTGAGTGCCTAAGATTCAGAGTAAGTAGGGTGAATAAGTGCTATATTCGTGCTCAAAGAATTCTGATCATCATTAATCAAATCGTCAGAGGTGACAAGGTTTATTCTTACCAGGAACAGGGAATAAAACCATTTCCGAAATGCCCTTCAATAATTCCGGACCGGGTCTGCAGTCTTTGAAAACAGGATATGACGTACGTCTTGGTTGGCGGAGTGGTGGAGGTGGGGAGAATCTCCACCTGTTCCTGTCAGATAAGAGCCCGGCTACAAGACAACAATTGAATGGTAAGTCCCTCTTTCAGTTTACCAATCTACAAATATTAAGGTGCAACAGAGCGGGCCGCCTGGTGGCTGTTTCCCACGAGGGGTATGGCTGCGGGTACCTCGATGAATGAGAAAACTTGTCTAGTTTGAGAAGGTCACGCTGTCCTGTGTGCTCTCTATCACAAAAGCATTCTTCTATGGTTGCTCCTCAGGCATCCCCCGCATGCAGGTCGCCTATTTTGGGCTTCTAGCTGCCACCTACCCATGACCTTTCGCAGGGGCAACACGACCCAATCATGCATGGCCTGCAGATTCTCCTCCGCTGAATATCATACGAGAACCGCTGCTCATGCGCGTTGTCGCCATGCCATCATCAACGACCTAACTATTGGCTCGTTCTTGCCACCATCTTTTGGTGGTATTCCTCCAAGAAGATCACCAAGGAATTTGAGAGTTTGGGCATCGGCGGTGGATATCCTGGTTGATTGCATTTCGTTGCCCTTGTACCAGGCTGCACCTCGGCCGCCGGTTTACCAACCGCCCCGAGATTACAGTACCACCACCCTGCAGCCGTGGTTCTGAGTTCTGACAAGCAAAAGAGGGGACAACTGCCGGGGTTAACTTCTCATTGTCAACCCTGGCTTGGCCAGCCAATCAGCAGCGCTGAACCTCACTCCTTGTTGGTTCATGACAATGTTGGTTGTCCATGTCCAACCAATGATGGCCATTTACACCAGGATTTGACCAGCCTGCATCGACCTGGGTGAATCCTGTCGTTCGCCGCGCCGTGGCTCGTCCTCATTCGTCGCTTGCAGGGCCGATGCTCTAAGCGAAGGGGTTGTTCCCATGGCGCCCGTTGCTTGGATGTGGTACCACATCCTCACCGCAACAACGTATTTAATTCTCTTTTCCACAATGTACTCCATACAGTTCAGCTCGAAAACTTGGACTATTTGCTGGTTCGAGTCTGAACTGCCCTAGGCTACTCAGTGGTCTATAGCCGCACCGACGACAGTGAGGATTCTGCATCGCGTGGCAGAGCGCAGGCATAGGCTGCCATGTCTAGCCCGAAAAGCCAGAAAAGTCCCAAGGCCCGGTCGTTAACCGGGTCACCTCAACCGGCGGAGGGTAATGAGCAGTCATTAGAAGCAGGTGGCACGCAGATTCCTTTTGTATGTGTTTCGTTACTGTGCCGTTTCTAACGCTGGACCTTTCTCTTTTTTTGTCTCTTTTTTCTTCTGTCTTCTCTGCAGGAGAAGTTGTCTCGTGTTGACAAAAGATATCGTCTAGAACGAGGACGGGGACGAGGACGATGACGAAGGTGTTTCTATTGGGGATAACGAGACGTAAGTGGAGGTAGACTTGACGACCAGTTTACATCTTCGCGCCCAAACCCGGGATTATTTTCTCACCGTTTACAGCTTCGTCTCCTCCACCGCCTCCCTCTCAGAGAGCATTCTCGACTATCGCAACATCCACGGTCGGACATTCCAGACGTCCAAGACAACCGAATACTGGGGGCCCAATGACGACAAACAGAATGAGGGCCTGGATATAGCGCACCACTTCGTAACGATGATCAAGGGCGACAAACTGTTCGAGGCACCCATTGGCGCAAATCCGTCCAAGATTCTGGACGTGGGTACGGGCACGGGCATCTGGGCCATAGATGTAGCTGATGCCTACCCGTCAGCCGAGGTCATTGGCACCGACATCAGCCCCATCCAGCCCGCCTGGGTGCCACCGAATTGCAAGTTCCACATCGACGACGCACAGCTTGAGTGGACCTACGCCCCAGAAACCTTTGATTTTGTACATATCCGCGGACTTTACGGCAGCATCGGCGACTGGACTGAGCTGTACCGACAGGCATATAGGGTGCTACTACCGGGCGGGTGGATCGAAGACTGCGAGTTCAATATCACGCTGTACAGCGATATCCCCGCGGTGAAGAACGACCCGGATCATATCTTCAAGCAGTGGGCTAAGGTGTTCTTCGAGGCGACAGACCGCATGGGCAAGACGGCGCGTATCGGCTTAGAGGGAACCATGCGTAAACACATGGAGGAGGCTGGCTTCGTGGATATTCACGAAAAGAATAACCAGGTACCCATCGGCGGGTGGAGCAGCGACCCTAAGCTAAAGCAGATCGGCTTATACAACCTTGCCTTCCTAGATGAGAGTTTAGAGGGCTTTGCGCTATTCATGCTGAAGGAGATCATGGGGTGGGAATATATTGAGATCCAGCTATTCGTAGCAAGGATGCGGAAAGCCATGCGGAATCCCAAGATCAGGCCATACTATATTGTGTAAGTAATGCTGCTTTCGTTTCTTGCTTCTTTTCTTCCCTTCCCTTTCGGTTGTCTTTGCGTTCTGGGCTATGACTAACATGCAAGACAGGCCCAACGTCTATGCCAGGAAACCGGACACGGCGTCCTAAGGCTATAGAAGCCCCACGCAAGGTGTTTATTCTCTTGCCTCTAGCAACCGATATTATCGAGTCTGTCTTGTACAAAAGGTATTGATACTGTGCGGCACTGAGGTCATATGATGATGAGACGGGGTATCTTGTATGGACGAGTCCTATCAGCTCGGCCATTTTCTGACCTCTGAGTTTGGAGGGGAAGAAATGAAGGAAGAGTGCTGATTATTACAATGCGAACCCCAACCAATACAAACACTTTAGACCTCAGCCTGATTCGGGGCGCAGCTGAATTATTTGTCCGGTGCATGAATCCATGTTGGGACGATCTTCAGGCTCAGTTAACCTATCAAGGAAGGGCCGGGCTGCAACTATAATAAAGAACAGATCTTGAACACATTATAACCCATGTTGGGACAAATCAGGCTGGTGGTTATCTGGCATCAGGCTGTGTAGAATGATTGCTTGAACAACATCAATTCAGGTCAGACGAACTCTTGACAAGAGTAAATCTCGCAGCTATGGACACAAACCAACCTCGTGATGCGGGATACACGCAGCAAGACCCCCCAAGCGATTCAGGATACCCAAAGCTGGCCAAGTTGATGGGCGATTCCCCAGAAACGGCCATTTTCCGGCGATTCAGACAACTCAACATGCTTCATCTACTCAGACTTCAGGCCGAGATACACTCCTTGGAGGATGAGCTGCTAGAAATATTTCAAGAAGACCAAGAGTCGGATGACCCTGATAGAAAGGACTACTCGAGAAAATTCTTCCTGCTCAAGCGATATGTAGATCAAGGAAAGGACTCTGAACAGTATGAGTTACTGAAGCAGATTGGGGAGAAACTCAGCGAGTACAGTACGTGGAACCCTCCTGTGGAGATATGTAAATCACTGCTAAATGATTTAGACACTGCACTCTCAGCGGCGGGAGCCTTAGAAGGCCTCGCAGCACCGGAGAAGCGTCCTTTGGAGTTCTTACGCCTTTGGCTTAAGGGTGCCGGAGGTGGGGAATATTTTCCGTTAGGACTGGAAGCACAATCTGGGAGTCAGAATCACGGGCAGAGTATGTGAGCCTTGCCCCAACGGCTAGTAAGGACAGAATATCAGCCTTGGTTCGCGGAATTTTATTGGACGCCTATCACTTCTTTGCCGAGTCGTTGAAGAAGGTGAAAAAAAAAGTTCACGAAGGTGCCATTTCCCATTCCATATGTTCGACTTGGAACTAACTTGAACCCGAGACTGACCCGTCTTTGACGGCGGCTGAACCACATATACGCGAGTATAACGACGAAAAGCTCCAGGCCGTGAGCGAGGGTATTACGGCTGCATTGGAATCTCTTCTCCCGACCTTGATGATTCTAGTCTTGTACTTTGTCAAGCGGATGCTGGTTAGAATTGGTCTGGTCATTGTGTTCACCACCATCTTCTCTGTTGTAATGTCATTTTACCCTGGTGCTGAGAAGGGAGAGGCTTTTGCAGCTGTGGCAGCTTTTGCTGCTGTTGAAGTGGTCTTTATCGGCACTACTGGATAACTAGTCGGCGTGTCGCATACTATTTGAAGAATTGGACAATCGGGAATGCCACTGAAGGATGACCCAACTTGAATGAAAGGATAATTCCTGATTCTTAACCTAGGCTGTAAAGGCCACCGTCTGTAGCATCATTGTTGTGATGTCAAATGTCGAACTCGTAGCCTTGGACGCTCAGACACTGAATATGAAGTCAGGAGTTTACATGTAGCTTGCATGAAAGTGGTTAAGGAAGTATTATGATTGAAGAGACGCTGTTGAAAGCTCATTCTATGTAGTTACCCAGTATCCAGAACCGAAACCCGCCAACCAGATAAGACCCCCTGATATCATCCTTGAAGCCCAAAAGAAAACCCAAACCCCAATGAAATATTCTGCTGTCATGGCCACCAGAGGAAGTATTAATCTATATAAAAGCCAATCCAGCTTTCCACGCTTTGGAACTCAACTTGCCACTAGAGGAGAGTCATCGAACACCACCCAGCGGTAGCCAAGACACATGCACCGACTATCACAGCGTCGAATCGACCTTCTCTTTGGCCATCCTGAGTGTCCTTTTCCTGTCCGGAAGACTTGTCGGCTGTGTTGCTGGTGGTAGCGTCGTTACTGGCAGCAGTGTCAGGTGACTCGTCCGCCTTTCCTTCCTCTTTCTCATCCTCTTGCTTCTCCTCCTGGATCCCCTCTTGAACCTGGTCTGGTATAGATGGTTCCTCGTCGTCGGGATTTAAATGGGGGGCGATGTATTTGTCGAGAAATGACTGTGAAACTCCAAGGGTGCTAGCACTGTAGACAGCGTTTCGCATGCGTGCGATGTATTCTTCTCGAATCGTACCATCGGTTGCATAGTTTTCGCTGACGTAGACCAAAGCCTTGACGTCTAGAGGGCGATATGGTCTCTGTTGTCGTTGACTGGGAGGACCATGTTGATGCGAAGATCCCTCTCGATCCGAATCAGAATTTGCGCCCGCTGATTGTGATGCTTGGCCGGATCCTTGATCCGATGATTTTGACGCTTCTTCTAGAACATGGGCTAAGCGTGCGGATGTGAACGAGGAGTATTGTCTGTGGCGCTGGAGTACGATTTCCAGCATGTGCTTTTGGTACAGCTTCCTAGCCACGCCTTCCGAGCGGTCCAATGCCCTCACGTCCCGCGCGTTGACAAGGTACACAAGGCCCTCGACTGAAGAGTCAACCTCAGGGACCACATTGGCCACTCCGCGCTCATTGATTTGCCACCTGTAGCCCGGAAGTGTCCCCGTGCCGATGAAGACGCTGGAAGGACATCGCTTGGCCATCTGGGCAACATGGAGGTTGCTGCCGTAGGCAAAGTAAAGGACATCGGGTTTCCGTGTCCGGGGTAATGTTGACGACTGCATAGTCTGCGCATATGAGCGGGTGTTTTCTTTGAGGATCATTGGGTGCTGACCTGTGAAAAGATGATTGGTAAAAAGAGAATGAGTAAAATGACCCCTGGTCGATGCAGCTGAATCCTATGAACTGCCGAGAAGATGAAAGATTGATGGTACTTTACTGAGGGTATCTGCGCAAAGGAGAAAACAGAGAGAAAACGTGCATAATGGGTCTATCAGGTTAGGCTGGATCGACGGGCCAGGTTGGGTTTATGTTTGTATTTAGCGAATCGGACCCTTGCCATCGTGTCACGAGACGTTGCCCCAGTTGCCAAATGACACGTCTGCCGCTGACCTGGCTGTGAACCAGTGATGTGACTCACAGGGGCTCATTACCTCAAATCTATTGACTTGCAGCGAATGACATGCAGTTTTGACTGAATGAGGCGACTGACGAAACGTCACGAAAATCTCTTAACCATCAACTTCTAGTATTGGTTAATGACGTTGCACAAGGTGGATACCATTTAGGCAATCCTTGGACTGATATAATACTTGAATTGACACCCAAACAACGAGGCTTGCTGACGTGTTTTACCATGCCAACATTGTGAAAGGAGGCGAAATGAGTGTGGATGTTAGAGCATAACAACACACAATTGACAACAATCTCAATTGGTAATTATGGGGGCAAGAGAAAGAAAATTTGTTGGAATAGTGACGTCGTTAATTGAAGAGATTTTAGAGTGAGAGTACAATTGAAAGTTGGCATGCTGTCCCTTGACCGCTGACCAGACCGCAACTTCAGCATCCTTCACACAGAATGCGTACAACGTTCTAATTATAGTGGATTGCGAACTTAGGTAGCGAATCTTGTTGAGCCATGAAGCCTAAGCTGCGGTAGTACCGGTGACTGGAACGTCAGCAGGGTTCTGAGTACCATTTACCCCTGCTACGGCAGCCGGCTCATTGACACTCCTCTTTTGCGTACCCGGACCCTCGGGATAAACTGGGCCTTCGGTAACGTCTCTAATTCTGAGTCCGAGACGGGCGGGGTCAATATTCCGATGACCCCAGAGTAGAATGGCTCCGAAAACTGGCTTCGCAAGGAGATCCAAGATGCCGTAGAAGACGGCCTCGGAATCGGGCGCGATAATGTTACCACCCTCGCAAACACCCCAGGCGATGGGGTAGCAGATCCACACGATGAGCGTGATGGTGCCGCAAGCGAGAAAGACACGGCCGACATCATTTCCAATGCGGTTAGCATGGATGCGAGCTTCCCAAGCAAGTTGGTAAACGATGTAGGCCAGTGCAGCGCAACCTGTATCGAGGAGTTAGAACTGAGACATACTCTAGGTGCTGACATGGGAAGCGACGGGTGCAAGGAGTAACGAACCGAAAGCGAAGTAGCCCCATTTGTACGAGCTCTTGACAAGGGCGCCCACAAGCCCAGTGACGATCATGACCCAATCGACAAGGATAACCCACAGCACAGTAGGCCATGGCATACCAGCCGTGAGTAGTAAATCCATGAGAAGAAGAGGAGTGGTGATAAACCTATTTCATGATCAGTATCGTAGTTGTATCCGCATCCATTTCCGACTCACCAGTCAATGTGTCGCACATAGAAGATCTCACGGTAAACACCAGCCACCCTATGATTGCTGCGTTGAAATTGGACAGCGATAGGAGTCCAACCCAAGTTCGAGGCCATTGAGAAATAAGAAATTGCGGCAATCATGGTGATGCCTCCCGTGATGTAGTGGAAAATCCGATCAGTTCTTGGCTTGGTCCAGGCAGTCCCAATGAAAGCGATAGTAGCAACCGTCATCACGGCGCAAACAGCCCAGTACCAATCAGAGCCACGAGGAGTCAGGTTGATATCACTGCTCTGTCCATTGACAGTGTCCGCTGCAAATATTGTTAGCAAGTGTGAAAGTAGGCAGTCTACTGAGCTTACGGTTTACGTTAAGCGCATCGTTTCTGCGTGGAAAGATTTGAGAAGTCATGATAAAGATATGTTTTGATATGGTTGGTTAAAAATCAGTGTAGTTCAATAGTGAAAGCTGAGAATATGAGCACCGGTGACTGACACTGTTGATAAGTTCTTGGCAGAAAGGGGTCCTTGTTGTATAAGCGTTTCAACTGCTCAACTGACCAAGAAGGATGACTTCATTTTTTCGGCCATTCCGGCAACGTCGGCATCTTGCGCGACGATGGAAATAACGGCTGCACAGAAACGTTGCCAGTCGACTCGTCATAGTAGAGGAAAGGTTTGACGTCTTCGAGACTGTTGAGATGGGAGGGAATCAATGACGTTGATGAACGGGGACTGCCACACCACCAATTCAGTGTCGGTGGATCTAGGTTTTGGAACTTAATGTGAACTTGGCTGGCAACTAGATTTTCGTGCTATCGAGTACGGCACTTATCGTTAATTCCCATATTGTCTGTCGTGGTAGGAGTTGTGGGGTTGACTTTGTGGAGTTGACAATCCCCAGAGGCGGGTTAAAATTGCAGTGCAAGTAAGGGAGAAGGAAAACAAGGGAGAAGAGAAAACAAGGAAGGGAGATGAGAAAACAACTCAAATCAAGGTTAATAATCCCTGGGGGCGGGTTAAAATTGCAGTGCAACTGAAAGAGATGAGGAAACAATCAGCAGGCCTTACTGGTCAAGATCTTTGCTGCCCAGCAAATGGTTTTTTTTTTTTTTTTCTTTTGGCCTCAATGACGCCTTCTATCAAAGTTCGCGCACAATATCAAAGAAAATGGTAATGCCCAACACACGTCCAAGCCCGACCATGAGCTTGGGCACCCATTTGAAGCTTGGTACAACAGGGTCGAGCCAACTGGACTGGTTATGCTATTGGTAGATGGAATTGCAGCAACGTCTCTTTGCTGTAATGACTATCCTGACTGACCCAATCTTGGCCAATTCTTGAGATATGGACGACAAAGACACACTGTCATAGAATCCCCCCCCAATTCTCTAGTGAAAGAAATTCGAATAATAAACCACCATAAGTCCCACAATCAAAGCGATAAGCCATGTTCCTCGTAGACCAAGGAAATATTGGCTCTCCACCCTGTCAAGCTCACTCCGCCCCCTCTCATCGTGCACTGCATGCCATGGTATCTCACCATCCGAGAACCCAGCGCCTTGAAGAATCTGCTCGGCGACGATTTTGCTGCCAGCAATACAGATTGGAACTCCAGTTCCTGGATGTGTACTTGCCCCAACAAAGTAGAGGTTCTTGAACTGTGAATGCTGAGTCCCGGGTCGGAAAGAAAGGACATTGAAGAAGGAGTGACTCAATCCCAGGATAGCTCCCTTGTCCAGGTTGAACTTGTCTTTCCACGTGCATGGGGTGTTGACGATTTCGTGCTGGATGAGAGGGGATAGGTCCACTCCAATCCGGGATTGAATGGTTGCGATTATCGTTTTGCGGGCGAGTGATACCATGGATTCCCAGTCCTGATCCGAGTTGATGGTACCTTCCGGGCTATTGGCTGACTTGGATGTGCCCCTGTGTGTTCCTGACTTGTCCGACAGTAGGTGACCCACGGGAACTAACACAACGATGGAATCTTTGCCTTCTGGGGCGGCCGACGGATCCACCCGCGAAGGAACGTTGACATAGAAGGACGGCTCCGCCGGGATGAGATGTTTCTTGAAGATACTGTCAAAGGACTCTCGGTATTTATTCGCAAGAAATATGTTGTGAGCCCGAAGTTTCGGAATTACCTTCGAAATCGACCAGTAAAACGAGATGCTGGTGCAGGATGCCTCCCGCTTGGACAGGGACCACGCATAGGAGGTTTCCGGTAGAAGATTATTGTAAGTGTAGACAAGGTCCACATTTGAGACTACGATGTCTGTCGGTAGGAGGGTTCCGTCTTCAAGGATAACTCCGTTGGCTTTCTGCGTGGCTTTGTCGATGGAAATGGATTGTACTGAAGTGGATAGGCGGTATTCCACACCTAGTCGCTGGCCGACCTTGACTAGGCTTTCTACAACCTGTACAACTAGTCAGTCTCTTGATGAAAAAAGAAAGTGCACTGGTACTCACTCTGTGGAACCCACCTCTTGGGTACAAGATTCCCTCTGCCAACTCAGTATACTGCAGTAGACTGTATGTCGCTGGTGCATCGAATGGACTCATGCCCATGTACATAGTCCCGAAAGTGAAGACTCTTCTCAGTCTCTCAGTCCGGAAATACTTGCTGGCTCGAGTCCAGATACTCTGGAAGGGATGAAGAGTCAAAAGATTCAGCAGCATCTCCGGCCTTGCTATGTTGAGAAAGGATGAAAAGTTCCTTCGAAGTACATAGGCGACGCTGATCTCGTAATGTTGATGTGATTCTTGTAGGAATGACAGATAGCATTCGAAACCATCTTTGCCTTCAATCGCCTCGATAGACTTCTTCATCTTGGTGAGATCTGTGGACAGCTCAAAGGAAGAGCCATCACCAAACCAAATGTTGTAGTTTGGCTCACACTTCAGTAGTTCGATACCCTCGGCTGAGAGTGAAGTTCCAAGATCACGGAAGATCTCATGGAAGAACTGGGGGAGAAACAGTAGGGATGGACCTTGGTCAAAGCGCTTTGCCTGTTAACAAACCTGAGCATAGCTTGTTTCGAGGGTCAACTCAACTCACATAGCCATCGTGATTGATCAGAGAACATCTTCCACCTGTAAAGTCGTTCTTTTCCAGAACCGTCACCTTGAAGCCGGCCTTTACTAGTCGTGCAGCCGTGGCAACTCCTCCAACACCGGCACCTAGACGAACCCGCTAGTCAGTACTGAACACCGTAACTCACGAAACGGATCTAGAGATGCATACCAATTACAATCACGGACTTTACCTTAGACTTTGGTTCTTCCATTTGACGATAAAGAGTGTAAAAACCTCAACAGATATCGGGACAAGCACAGGTACTTTCATTGTGTAACACGACAAGGTAGTCAAGGACGTCCTCCATTTCCGTTCCTCGACCCACTATCCTTGTCATGTCTCACCAGCCCCTCCCCTCAACGTGTGGCTGTATCACATAAGCCTTGATAAGGCGAGTTGTGCATTTTCAACCATGGAATTCTTGGCTCAAATGATAAGAGATGCTTCGAGTGACGGCCGCTATCTGACCAGCCCCTGGTGGCCTGTCGCAGACTCCAAGCAAGATTCTACTGGCTCAACGCAGACCACGCAACCTTGATCCTCCTCCACAATGGCACAGTGGCTTTCCCATCCCGAATGGAATAACCCGGTTCTCTCAACACCCGCCCAATCTCCATGTAGCTTTCCACGGCAACTCGGATCGGCCCTCTCACCTCAGAGGGAAGCTCATCAATGGCCCCACGAGCCAGTTCATATTTCGCAAAGGCACGATCAAGGAGCCTTTGGCGTAAACTGTCAACGGCAGGACCAAACGGGGTTTGAATCACATCTTGGGCCTCCAGGTTCGACTCTTCCAACCATGAACGTGGAATGTAGACTCGGCCCATTCCGGCGTCCACTGCGATGTCTCGTGCCATGTTGACGTACTGCAGAGCAATACCCATTTGCACGCCCCCATTCAGAATGCGGCTCCGTAACTCTTCCGATAAAGAGAAGGAATAGTGCCAGAGTATGAGACAGTTGCACAGCTCCGCGACTGTCCCTGCCACACGGCTCGCGTACAAGTCCAGATCTTCAGTGGTTGCTATTGGGTGGCTTGTAGAAAATAGCAAGTCGGTCTCAAATCCTTTCAACAGATCGTGGAGGGGCTGGCTTGGAAGATAATCCATTGGTAGCTGTAGCAATGCCTGCTGAATTGGTTCCGGGAATGTTTCTCTGACATAGTCGTCAAGTTCAGATTTTGATGATTTTTTGCCAGACGCAAGTTGTAAGAATCGCTCTAGCCTCTCAATCCACAACCTCGCTTCTTCAGTGGATGTCGCCTCGTCGACTAGATCATCGGCGGCCCTGCAAAATGCATAGAGACGAATGAGATCCATCCGAAGCTTTCCCTCGAAGGCTCCACTGGCGAGGTAGAAACTCCGGCTTTTCTTCCTCAAAATAGTAGTCGCATTGACAAGGCCAGCGATACGCTCTTTGTCGTACTTGGTTTTGGGTAAGAGAAGTGACTGGATGAGGAGAGGTGGACTTGGGAGACCGGTGTGGTCCCTGAACTTCTCTGGAAATGTGTTCAGAATAGTCAGGGCATTGTCGAATGCTACTTGCCCGAAGACAATCATGGTGTTTGTTAGCATAAAGAAGATAGCTTCCCTACCGAGATTTAGTACCATAATACTAGATAAGGGTTGAGGCGCTTACTCGATATCCAAGCCCCTCCATAGTTCAATACCATGCTTGGTTCCTGAGGATATACTCCATGTCCCACGGCGTAGAGAAAACGTGTCAACCATCCAAAGATATAGAGTCGGGATCATGATAGGAATCACGGTGCTAGTCAGGGGTAGGTGGACCAAAAAGTCAGACGCAAGAGTCCTAGCGAGAGTTAGCACAACAGACAGCGTGGAAGGACTTGCCAACATACCATAATAAGAGTATGAAAGGGCAAGCCCAGATCAAGATGAGGCCTAGGTAGGTGCCCTCTCCTCCATTGCGAACTGCTACTAGTCCATAAAAAATCGCAAGAACGAGTATGGCCTGGCCCGTTACATGGTGGGAATTACGCCCTTTATCTAGATAGATAGGATGAAACGTGGTTTTAGTTAGAATGAGGTAAAGTAGCGAAGTGTTGAAGGTTTGGATGACGAAGAAGAAAACTTCTTCAGCTGGAATGTCCTGGAGTGTTGGGCCGATGATGGCGCCTGGTGGATATGTCCAGATCCTGTTCCGGATAAGATATGAATCCCACGGGCTGTCAAGTTAGTAGAACAATATTCCAATAATTTGCTGACATACATGGTTGAAATCACTGCTCCCTGGTACAAGTGTCACAATGAGACTTTGCGTTAACTGGTGGAGGGTATAGCCTACCGCTATCAAAAACCCAATCTTGTACATGTCAATTCGCGATAGTAGCGGCCTATGAACGAGAGCAAGACAAATTCCAACAGGAATTGTGTACTTGACATGCCTGATAAGAGGTCAACGAATAACACTAATGACAAGGACACTGGGGTGCCTACACCAACGCATAGTCCCACACCATTTTGGAAAGAAACGGTCGTTGCAGCCAAAGTTGAAGAACTTTGTAAACGACGTAAAGAAATGAGGTAATTGGAAGATTCTTGAGAAGCTAAGAATGGTGAAGAAACAACCTTGACGCTTAAAGCCGTTTGCCAGTGGCTGTGCCGCTTCTCCCGATGTCGGGAGTCGTTGACGTCAGCACTTCGGGTGTTTGTGAGACATTGCAAGACAGTGTACTTGTCATCAACCGCCAAGCCTGCGGGATTTTCGATAGTGTGAGGGTTGGCTATTGATTGGGCCGGGTGATGATGAATGATGAACTCGCTGTAAGAGGGTGCGGAAACCATCGTGGTGTAAGCGGGATATCCGGATGATGAGTCTTGACAATGGTGTGATCATAGTGTTAGCTGAAGCTATGAATTGGAGAAAGATGAAAAGAGATTGCAATAAAAACAATCTCTCTACTGATGGGCTTTGAGATGAGTTGTTACTGTTACTGTGATCCTATCCCATATCCTCCCTGCTATGCTCCCTTTAACCAAAGAACGAAAGTCTCAACGGCACCCGTAAGCGTAATCAGTCTACCACAATAAACAAAAGCTTACCCTGGACAGCTATGTTTCTGGAAACTTTGCACCTATCCAACAAACAACCCCATTAACGCCATGCGTTTACACGGGAAATATTCCGCCAGAGCTGCAAGGGGGCCAGTATGTTCGCAATGGTGGTAATCCAGTGAGCCATGAACATGTTGGCAGAGATGCACACTGGTTTGATGGTGATGGGATGCTATCTGGTGTCGCTTTCAGGAGGATATCTTCGAATGACGGTCGCATCATACCTGAATTCGTCAACCAGTTCATCTTGACCGATCTTTATCTGTTCAAGAAGACAACGGCGGCCTTATCACCAATCGTGCCAAGCATAACCACCCTCGTCAATCCTCTTTCGACCCTGTTTCAGATTATGATATCTGTGTTACGGACCGTATTCTTGGTCTTACTTTCGCATCTTCCTGGGTCACAGCAGGCGATAAAACGCATTAGTGTTGCCAACACGTCTATAATCTATCACGACGGCAGAGCCCTAGCCACCTGTGAAAGTGGTCCGCCGATGTGCATCCAACTTCCGTCCTTGGATACTGTGGGTTGGTATGACGGTACTCAGGCTGAAGGCGAGCGAGAAGACGCGAAGTCCCAGTTAGACGCTCGTCGGTTCGGAGGCAATGATGCCTTGAGCTTTTTGAAGGAATGGACGACTGGGCATCCAAAGGTGGACAACAAGACGGGCGAAATGCTACTCTACCACAACACATTTCTGCCTCCTTTTGTTCACTACTCGGTGATTCCAAGTAACCTCTGGAAAAAGAGCAACACTCCCAAACACAAACTCATCAATGAGCCGGTGACAGGAGTATCTGGAGCGAGAATGATGCACGACTTTGGGGCTTCACACACGCAAACTATCGTTATGGACCTACCACTATCTCTAGATCCTTTAAACTTGCTGAGGAATAGGGAAGTGGTATCTTACGACTCGTCAGGAGCCTCTCGCTTCGGCGTCTTTCCCAGACATAAGCCACATGATGTACGATGGTTCACCAGTCCGGCCTGCTGTATCTTTCATACAGCAAACACATGGGATACAATTGTGGAAGGCAAAGTGGCGTCTGTTAACCTCCTGGCGTGTCGGATGACTTCAGCAACTCTTGTATATAGCGCTGGTAATATTGCTCCACCAGATGGCTTCGGAAAGGTCAAGCATATCGAGCTTGAAAAGGCTCCCACGCCAAGGGAAAACATCCATAAGCCGCTAGGGACGATTTGTCATTACGAAAAAGGTCCAGTTCTCGAATCATCCATGTCAACACCAAACGCCCCTAATTACCACCCAGCCCATGCCTCCGAAGATAACGACCAATGTCGCCTCTATTATTATGAGTTTGACCTATCAATACTAGGGAAGAATCAAGTTTCTCATGAGTGGGCCCTCTCAGCAATACCCTTCGAATTCCCCTCTGTTCGCCCAGATTGCGAAATGCAACAAGCTCGCTACGTATACGGTTGCACTACATCATCATCCTGCTTTGGTGTTGCCCTTGGAAAAGCCGTCAAGATTGATGTTATAGCCAAGATCGACACCAAAGCACTCATTCAGAAAGGAAAGGAAATGCATATCACGCCTGTTACGGGGTGTGTAGATGAACGAACAGTCAGCGAAATACTCGACGAGAACAACAAAGATGATCCTATACAGTGTTTCCGTCTTCCCAGAAATCACTTTGCCCAAGAGCCACGTTTTATCCATAGATCATCATCAGACGAGGAAGACGGTGGATATCTCCTCTTCTATGTTTTCGACGAGTCTCAGCTGAACCTATCTGGTGAATGCCCTACAGGAGCCGTGTCCGAACTCTGGATCCTGGATGCGAAGAGTATGCGCAATGTCGTTGCAAAAATTACGCTTCCGCAACGTGTGCCTTATGGGTTGCATGGAACCTGGTTCTCTCAATCGGATATCGAGAAGCAGAGGGATGTCAAGACATTCCGAAGCTTGGAACAACTTGAAACAATGAAGCAGAAGTGGGAATTCGGCCGCAAACGGTGGTGGCGTTCTTGGGTCCGATGGAGGGACGTGTTAGAAAAGGCAGTTGGATAGCGGATGGTTTTCTCGGAGGCTTCAGCTCAAGGCACATATACCAGTACTGCGTTATGTCGTGTCGAAAACAATTGCAGTTTGTTAGGTGGAATTCTTCAATTACAACTTCTTCTATCTCACAAACTGGTCCGCAAAGCTCGTCCCTAGTCCAACAGCTTCATAATGCTTCCTCGCCTTATCTAGCTTGCTGAACACATCCTCCACTCCCACAGGGTTGCCATCAGGGTCGACATAGATATAAGCGCCCGTGACATGGAAAAGCGTCACCATCTCCTTCACATCTTCCGGCACCTCGAGCGTGTGGATATCTCCGGGAGGCTCGTACGCGTAGCCGCCCTCCGTGGCCCACCAAGGATGTTCGAGATAATGCCAGCGGCCTTTGAGTACAGTGGCGTGCACTGCACCTGCGTGGCGATGCCGGGATAGAATGCCAGATCTTCGTACTCGAAGGATGTTGACAAAGTAGCCTCCCGAGACGCTGAATAGAAGAGGGCGGAACCAGACATCTGGGGCTTGAGGGACCCAGAACCGCTCGTCGCATTCGATGTCAAAAATGCCGGGGATGACGAGATCGTCGGGTACAGCGGGTAGACGTGGCCCGCGATAAGGGATGGCGGCCTGGTCGGCACGCTCTTTGAGCTCTTCTGGCTTGGAGGTGTTTTCGGTTGCCATGGTGAATTGGGGTTGTGGTTGAGAAGAAGCGTTTGGACTAAGATGGGAGGCGGCAGGAGTGTTGTAGTTCTGTCATAGTAGTAGTCCCAATGAGGTCGGCTCTTGGTTTATAAAATAGATTTTGAGTAAATTCTTGTGATCATTCGTGATCTTCTTGTGACGGCATTTTTTCGTTACAAGTCATTCCACAGCCATGGGGTAACTGGGCGCCAACAGCGGCCCGAGGTCGGGGGAGGGGGCAAGTCTTAGAGCCGATGACCTGCCAATAGCTTCTTGAACTGACCAATAACAAGTATTGTAATCATATTACGATATTGACAGGTTCCACTCTCTGTGTTTGACAATATCTACCCAATCCACATGGCCCTGGTCAGTTCTCCGCGAACCATCCACCCTCCGACGCCAAACTTCATCAAGTATCTCAAGACAAGCCTCCACGTTCCGGAATTTTCGCCACCTAATCATGTCACCGAGTTTTTCCCGAATAGCCTCAATCTCGGACATTTCGTGGGCTTCTCCTCCAGCCATGAAGAGGGGAAACAGCAGTGTGCATTCCACCAGGCATCCTTCCGAGACTTCCCGACTGAGCTTGACGATAGCTTCCACACATGTCTTTATCTTGGCCTGTAGCACAACAGTATAGCCGCTTAGATGGCGTCTGAGAATTCGGTATAGATGAATGAGGGCAGCGTTACGGTAAGCCTCGCCAAGTAGTGCTAGTGGTGAGCCGCGCTCGTTCGAAGGACACACCCAGCGTTGCAGCTCATCTTCAATCTTCCGAGCCCGAGTTGACCGATCACCATGGGAGATGGCTTGGCCAGCCCGGGAAAGGACATTCGCATCTGCAAAGTCAGCATTAAGGACGCTGGTCTCAGACACGAGAAACAGCAGACGTGAAGCGAATCCAAAGTACGGATCCGGTAGAGATTCATCCGCTGCCGCCCAATAAAAGCCTTTAATCAAGGGTGGGCGATCCATCGAGACGCTCATCATGACATCGTGGTACGCAAAATTGCGGAGTAGCCATCTCCCCTCAAACGTGACCTGCACGGCCTGCTTTGGGTCACGCGCCGAGTTTGGCCCCTGTGCTAAGGCTGCAGCTGCACCTGTGAGATGGGGATACCAGCTTTCAGTTGCCTCGGATATCGACTCCATCGAGCAGAGGACCATTGTGACTGCCAAACACATTTCTGTCGAGAGCTGACTCTGTTGAACTGACTCTTGGAGACGTGCTAGGGCATACCCGCGGTGGCGTAGAGACAGGGACTTGAACTTGTCATCACGCAAGGCTAGATGCGATGAGGCCCATGCTGACACTGCGTACATGAGGGGTGGGCATTCAAATGCCATAGGAAGAATGACTTTGTGGATAAGTTAGCTAGTTTCAAGGCCAATGCATCATAGAGGCAACATGCCAGATAGGAAGCAGTTGTTCTCTAGATTGGTAGTGAGCAGGAAGGCAAACGTTGCCGTGTAGTATCGTAACATTGCTCGTCTACTTCCAATCAGGTCCTCGGCCTCCGTATCACCTGACTCCGAGAGCGGCAGGCCCAAAGGCTGACACAAATGTGTTACGGCCCGGAGTTGCTCATCTATCCTCGGAGTTCTTGTCATGGCGGAGTCGGTTCTAGCCGCCGTGTCCGATGGCGTTGGCGATGACGACTTCAGGGGGCGAGGTGCTTCGCGCTTGCAGACCAGGTTGAGCCGCAAGCAGTGGCTGCAAACAGGGTAGATCTGGTCACACTTCTTTTTTCTGTGGCACATTAGCGTCAGAAACGCTCTGTGGTGATAGCAATGCCGGGTAAGAGAACCAATGAGGGCATCCACATACCTTTGGCGGCAAGTCAGGCATCCGCGCCTCTGTCGGGTATAGCCCGCTCTCCTCGATGACCCTGCGAGAGGGGCGGTTCCTAGGTTCTCCATTGATCGATTGAGGTCTCTGTATGACTGTAGGGTGCTTTCGTCCGGGCGCTATGGGCGGGATAAAGAAGAGAGTCGATCGAAGGAGGTCAGCAAAGATGATATGAAGTCTCGAGTCACGGGGAAACACTTCATGCACGGCGCTATCGGCGGGGTGGGGCAATCCCAAGATGGTATAGCAGAAGTTTGACTCCTCCTGACGACGAGGTCGGAATGTTGGGGTGGACAAGCTTGACTAATTTGGACCAATGGATGATGATCTCGGTGTCATTACCCGGGATTGAAAGCAGTCATTGTAAAAGGTTGTCATGTTTAATATGATAGGGCACTTCGGTTACCCCCAGGTCTTGCGGGTAGGACCACAAGATGACAAAGAACAAAGGGTTTTGGTTGCATTGATGAAAGTTTTATTCGCCCGCAAAAATCTAGCTATCTTGGAGGATTCTAGCATGCATCATAGTCTCGCGGACTCAGTGTGGCAGACTTGACGAGTAACAGCCTCGATCGCCTCCCTCAGAATCCCAACCATGCGCCTAAGCTCGGACTCTGTCACAACATACGGCGGAGCCATGATAACATGGTCGACATGAACCTCCCCTGTTTTACCCAGGTTCCCCAGAATGTTCAAGCCCAAGTCAAGCGCCTTGTCCACAATCTGGTGGCAAAGTCTCAAACTCGGGGGAAAGGGGGTCTTGGCAGCTCGGTCCTGCACAAACTCGACAGCCCAGAAAAGGCCTCGGCCCCGAATGTCGCCTACATACTCTAGTGGACCAATCTCCTCTTTCAGGAGTCGCTCGAGAACTTGGCCCATTCGTGCTACGTTGCCGAGGAGGTCTTCATCGCGGATGATGCGCTGAACCTCGAGTGCCGCGGCGCAAGCTACCGGATGCGCCTAGAAAAAGTGAACAATTAGCTTCGTGACTCCCTTGGTGTTGTTGATGGTGCTAGAACTACCTGGAACGTGTGGCCGTGTGCCAAAAGCCCTGATCCATCGGCAAGGGCATCAAAGATCTTGCTGCGGAGTAGTACCGCAGACAAGGGGATGTACCCTCCACCCAACGCCTTGCCGATCGTCTGAATGTCAGGACCCGAGATATCTTCCTGTTCCCAGGCGTGCATCGTGCCAGTCTTGCCCATTCCGCACATGATCTACAGGGGTCAGCTGGGTTCTTTTGGAGGGAACTCGGTAACTAACCTCGTCCAAAATAAGTAGAACATCGTACTTATCGCAGATGTCTCGAACTGCCTTGAAGTACCCAGGCGCGGCAGGAAGACAACCCAGAGTTGTCCCGCTAACTGTCTCGGCCACAAACGCAGCCACGTTCTCAGGGCTGACTCGAAGAATCTCAGCCTCTAGCTGGTCAGCCAGGCGCTTGACATATTCTTCGTTGGTCTCTTGGTTCTTCTTAAGGCGATAAGGAAAGCAAGGATCCACGAAGGTGACGTTGGACGACAGCCAATCGCGATACATAGCTCGACGCGAGTCATGGCCTGAGACACAGAGCGCGCCTATCGTGTTTCCATGATAGCTCTGCTTTCGCGCAATGAAGTGGCGCTTCTGGGGCATGCTCCTTTCGTGCCAGTACTGTGTTGCCAGCTTGATTGCAGCATCAGTAGCCTCGCTGCCAGAGTTGACAAAGATAGCCTTGGAAAGTCCCCCAGGCTGCCCCTGTAAAAGAAGAGAGGCGAGTTCTTCTGTGGCATCACAGGTGAACCGTGCTCCCGAGTAGAGATAAGAGAGCTGGTTGATCTGGTTGCTCACAGCTTCCGCAATCTCAGGTCTTCCGAATCCGAGGCAAGAGACGGAGGGCCCGGCTGAGGCATCCAGAACCTCGCGACCATCTTCGAGGAAGAGGGAGACGCCAGAAGCTGAAATAACCCTCTCTGGGCGGTGCGACATGGCACGATGAAGAATGTGCGAATCGGACACGAAGGGGTGAGCCATGATGGGTGATGTGTGTCAGGGATTATGACACCAGGGGAGTGATGATTGTGCTTGAAGATGAGCTGAGGTCTGCTTGCATACCCCAGGCGGGCTTTAAAGTTATCGAAGAAAAGATGGCGGTTGAAAAACAGACTCCGAACCACCTCCGAGGTTATCGGGGTCGGGATCTTGTTCACGATATAAACACCGCCGTTGGCGCCGCTAGCGGCAAGGGTAAAGACCCAAGTCAATTAGTATGAAAGTCGCCTCCATGAATTGATAACTGATATCTCTTTAGTCTCTCCGTTTACCCCGCATTCACAACCCCCGGCTCAAATCCACGTCCAACCAGATCACATTCATTATCAGGGTTGTCTGGGGAAGGGCAAGGGTAGGTTAGTAGAGGTGCTGATGGCGTTGCCGTCAGAGTATGGACCTCAACTTGGTGAGATAGGTGCCCAAGACTTCCCCGAGTAACAGCCAAGATGTAGTATAAGAAGGCTGATCTTCTCACCAGTGAGAGCCACCCTCCCAGCAAGCACCATCATACCCGCTTCTTCACTGCCCTTCATCACTCTGCAACTGTCGCTATGAAACGAGAAATCCTCCCAGATCCTAATCTTGGCGCTTCGAAAGCTAGGAACGATGATTCTGGAAAGCTCGAAACCCAAATCGGGGAAACCCAAAGCCTACACAATGGCACCACGTCCCCCGACACGAACGAAGAAACACATCGAGGCTTCAAGCCCCGACATTCTCAGATGATTGCAATTGGAGGCGCCATTGGTACTTCTCTGTTCCTGGGGACTGCACAAGTTCTCCGTGTTGGCGGGCCTCTCTTCCTACTCATCTCTTACGGCGTCTTGTCTATCCTAGTGTACTGCATCGTTACCGGCATCGCAGAGGTTGCGACATATCTCCCTATTCCCGGCGGTACCATGGCATACTACGGCCACAAGTATGTGTCTCGAAGTATGGGTTTCGCCATGGGATATCTATACTAGTACTCCCTTGGAATCTTGATCCCTTACGAATTCGTCGCCTCTACCCTTCTCATCGACTTCTAGAGCCCTACCATCAGTCCTACCGTTTAGATCACCGTCATATACGCCGTCATCGTCCTTCTCAACTTCTTTCCCGTACGGGTATTTGGAGAATGCGAGTTCTAGAGCGCTGGGATGAAGATCATACTTATCCTTGGCTTAATCTTCCTCTCCATCGTCCTTTTCTTCGGAGGTGGACCGAACCATGATCCTCTCTACTTTCGATACTGGAAGAGTCCTAGCCCTATCAATACCCATATCGTGAAAGGAGACGCAGGTCGCCTTGTTGCACTCCTTCAGTCCTTTGTACTAGCTTCGTTTGCTTTCGTCCTCGCGCCAGAGCAACTCATTATTACTACGGGCGAGATGCAATCCCCACGTTACAACTTGCCCCGAGCAGCTAGACGTTACGTCTGGCGTCTGATCATTCTCTTCATGCCCAGCGTCTTGGGAATTGGCGTCGTCTGCATGTCCAACGACCCTGCCCTTTCTGCATCTGGAACAGCAAGCTCCCCCTTTGTCATTGCCATCCGCAACGCTGGGATCCCTGCCCTTGACAGCATCGTCAATGCCATGATTCTTCTTTCAGCCATCACCGCCGGAAATGCCTTCTTGTATTCTGCGTCTCGGAATCTTTATTCTCTGGCCAAGGCTGGCAACGCCCCTGCAATCTTTAAAAGATGCAACAGTTATGGCCTTCCCTACTTTTCTGTTGCCATCACGGCTTCCCTTGGATGTCTCGCCTACCTGTCCCTTTCCAGTAGCAGCCTTACTGTCTTCAACTGGTTGATCAACATCACAAACACGTCCGGCTACGTCAGCTGGATCTGCTGTGGTATCATCTACGTTAGGTATCGCAAGGCGATCGAGCATCACAAACTGGAGTCTCCATACCGTTCCCGGTTGCAACCGTGGGGCATGTACTTTGGCTCTGCCGGGTCTGTCGTCTTGCTGTTGATCAACGGCTTTACCGTATTTTTCCCTTCCGAGTGGTCTGTGGCAACTTTCCTTACTGCGTATATCGGTATCCCGGCCTTTTTGCTCATCTATTTCGGTCACCGTATTTACTACCGGGACGATGAATGGGTGAGAAAGCCGGAGGATATTGATATGTATGAAGGAATGGACGAGGTGCTCGCTGCAGAGAGGCCACCGCCCGTTAGAGGCCAGATCAGCAAGAGATTGTGGGCGTTGATCGAGTAGACCGCCTTTAGTTACATTACGGCCTCCTCAGTGGGGTATCCGAACTCATTCAATTAACTATCTATTATACACAACTTCCAGACAGCTAGAACTTGATCCACCAGTGATGCTCAGATAAGAATAGATACGGCTGTGTTGTCAGGATCCATAACCATGTAAGGAATGCATCCCTCGTCCATTCCCTTGCTAGTCACAAGAAACTCGACATCGAGCTTCTTCAAGTCTAGGTAAAACATCTCGCTGATGTTGCGAACCGCCTGAGTCTCTGGGCTGTTTCCAACCTGTGCTCGCCACTGGGACTGGGCAAAGCTGACCAGACTGCGGTCACTTGGCACCTTGAAACTGAGGAGCCAGGGGACTTGAACTGCTAGCAGCCACTCCCTCTGTCGGCCAATGGGTAGAGCATCAACCAAACTCTTCTCTGTGTAGGCCTTGAGCTCCGTAAGGGACTTTGGCAAGGCGTTGCACAGGGCCGGTGGCTTGGAGAGCACGAAGGCCTGGTAGAAGTTCTGGAGATAGTTGACAGCCGTATGGAATGGAGCTGCAATGTGAATAGACATTGTGAGCGCATCACAGAGTTGATCGAGGGTCTGAATGTTGGGGAAGGTCTTGATCCAGCCGTTGGTCTGAATCTCCTTGCACCAGTCCTGAACATACTTGTCCTCCTTGACCATCTTGTCGGCTGTGTTCTTGTCATAGTACATCAAGAGCATGCTCATTACATACTTGCGGATGGCCTTCCACATTGAAAGCATGTTCTTGGCATAAGCGTAGTTCTTGTACTTCTTGTCCGCCAGACCCTCGGCTGTGTTGGGGAATCCACGGTTAGAGAGGTCGTTGGGAATGTAGCTCTTGACATAGTCAAAGTTCTCGAATTCGTAGCGTACGAAGCGGTACAAATAGTCGGGATTGACGCCGACAAGATCTTTGATGACCTGCGGCACAAGTGTGCTTCTCGCAGCCGCGTTGAGGGAAAGCGTCTTGTACCAATGTGGCTGGAGAATCTTGAAGACTATGTGCTCCATGGGTATAGTTCGGTGAGTAGCCACGATCAATGACTCTTCAATCATGTGAGCACGGGTCAAGTGCACGCTGACCTCATGGCGGATCCAGTCCGAGACTTGAGCGCATGTCTTTGCGTATCGCCAAGCCCAGTCGTTCTTCTCCTTGTCGGAGGAATCCGCCGGAGACTTGCGTTGGTTGAAGATGGTGACCGAGTTCTTCATGCTGACCTTGTAGTCGCAGACAATGGCAATGGGATGCAGCTTGCCATCATCGTGAAGCTGGAAGAGGGTCACAGCTGAGCACGCCCAGTTGTCATCAGAAGCCGGCTCCTTGTGCTTGAGCTCCTCGTCAGGCTTGGCACCGAATGCCTTACGGAAGTAGCGAGTGTCTTGCATGAAGAGAGACTTGGGATTAATCTGGGGAAGAGTCTTGGCCCAGTAATCCCATCCATCACGCTTGGCAGTGTCGATGAACTCGGTCAAAAGGTCCTTGGACACCTTCTCGATGGTCGTAGGGTTGGTACCAGTGAAAGACTGCTCCGCAAAGCGACGATCACCAAACCAGTCAGGAAGAAGGCCAATGTTGGCACCTTGTTCAATGTCGGTACCAGACTTGCGGTGCTTCTTGTTGTACTCCACGTAATCCTCGATCTTGGGACCCTGATCAGGAGCGCCACTAATATCTCCATTCTTCAAGCTGAGCAGCCACCTCGCCGTCTTGCCGGCAAAGTTGTCAGGAATGATCTGCTTGATCATCAAGCCAGTCTCAACGAGACCAAGAGCGTTGAAAATCTTGAGCTCAGAGACTTGGTCTGCAGATGGGATGCTTTGGAGATGGGGTGGGTACTGAGCATCTGTGCCATCAGGGTTTTTGGGGTAGGCCGAGTACTTGTAGATCTGCTTCTTCTGAGAGAGATCTACGTACCGAGGCAGAGTTGGCTCGACTTGCAAGACATCGAAATACGACTCATAGCTATTAAAATGAGCAAAGGTCCCACCAATGTGGTCATATAAGACTCACCTTCGCTCAATGCGGCTGTAAGCATGTGTAAGGGCAGCCTGCGTTCCAGCATAGGTGCCCTCCTCAATGTTGCCTCCACCCAACTCTGGCTTTTGAGCCAAGTTCTTCTGATCCGGCTTGGCATAAATCTTCAGCTTGATCAGCTCGCTGTTGAATACACCAGGGTCGATGTCAGCAAAGGGAATATCCTGGACACCAATGCTGGCATCCTTCTTGCGGTCCTCGAGTGATGGCTGCTTGAGGATGGCATCTGGCTTAGGGGCCGCCGGCACAGTCACCGGTAGCTGAGGAAGAGAAACGCCAGTGAGAACCATGTTGAAATGAGATGAAGAAAAATGAGAATTTGGAAGGAGGGAAGATCAAGGGGTGCTCGAGGAGGGAGCAATTAGGCGAGAAGCGCACGCTTTTATACACTCTCTCGCAGCGGCATTTCCTCTCAAGTCAGCTTCCCCATCTCGGGGGGCTTATGAACACGAAACCATACTTGAGAGATGACGAAAACCCCAGGTCTCGACCGGCCAGTAGCAGCCCTTGCATATGTGCTCGGTCAACAGATAGTATGCAGGCTGACTCCAGCTGAACGCCCAAGTCAAAGACAGGCTGCAGCCAAGGGCCAACGCTTACAGGGTAGTGGTTAGTTCCAGCCAGCCACGCCGGACGTTAAGTCGCATTGGGGTGGCACTTCAGTCCAACTAGAGACAATAGATACCTTGTCGGGCATGTGAGGGGTCTAGACTCATGGTCAAGTTGAGGGGTTATGGGAAAAGGTGGGTGCAAACTGCATTCGTATGCTGATGGCAATCACCCAGAATAAGCTGAAAGCAATAAGGGTGCATCAGTCACAGGGCTGAAGGTGGTATTCTTGGCTCTCAACAAAGGTGCAACGCATCGTCAGCGAACCTTGGAGAAAACCCGACTTTTCAACCCACATTTTTTGTGATTCAAGAACAAGGAACCAATCATCAAAGTGTCATTATGCAGCGCATCATACGAGCGGGGAATATGTCTCAAAAGAGGTTCTGGGCAAGTTGGACTCACATTCCAACGCCGCTGAGTGGCGCAGGTCCCCTCAACACCGCTTACGCCGTCTGCAACTA
The DNA here is from genome assembly GCA_030779245.1 of Fusarium sp. MBC 438. Taxonomy (NCBI): domain Eukaryota; kingdom Fungi; phylum Ascomycota; class Sordariomycetes; order Hypocreales; family Nectriaceae; genus Fusarium; species Fusarium sp. MBC 438. Next base: position 194,666 of record JAPFTB010000042.1, read on the forward strand.
CGAGAACGGCTGATTGTCGCCCCGTCGAATCAGAAAGCGATTTGAGTGAAGACAGATGGCTAGATTCAGCCGCAGTGTGGGTTGGTAGCCTTTCTGGTGGGTGACTTTTTGGGGCCGTCTCACTCGCCGGTAAGGCTGACTAGACAACGCTATTGAACGGCTAGTTGCGCCGGCAGAGCAGTTTGAGCTTGATATGCATAAAGCGGCACTTGAGCTTGTCAAAGCCACAAGGTCGAGACTCGGACCGTGTTTCGGGAGTGCCACGGGCCGCTTCGTAAAAGTCTGGTTGCAACATTAAACGAGAGGATACTTTTGGCTATTTGTTAGTGAGATATGTGATTGAGCTTGCATCGACTTTACAGTTTAAAACCGCATGAGAAGGTGTGCAGTACATACTTTCAAGTCCAGGTGGCTCACCCAAACCCGACCGCATCAGTAAGCCACTAGAACGGCCACAAGAGAGCTCGGTAGGTAGCGATGTTCTCCGTTATCACTATTTGAACTGTATTCTTCCAGGCGTCTCATTCCTCTCGTATCTTGTACTCCTCCTCCGTAACAGGCTCATGCCAATTCGTTTCGCCAGTAACCATGACAAGGTGCGTCATAACAGACTCATCATCAGCCCCATGCCAATGCGTCGTCCCAGGAGAGGCCCAGATCGTATCGCCAGCCCTAATCCGCTTGGCTTTCCCTCCCTTGTCGCAAATCCATCCGCTGCCCGACAGTACATGAATCATTTGCCCCTCGACGTGAGTGTGCCAGTGCGTTCGAGCGCATGGCGTGAATGTGACACTGGCAATGCCGGCGCTTTTGTCGAGATGCATGATGTTGGACAACACCTGGCCGGTAAAGGTAGTTGTGGGTTGAGTGACCTTGGTGCTTTGGTCGGAAATAATTGTCGACTCGGGCATATTGGCTTTTTTTATGCACTCCACGCTTTATGGCTTATAGAAGAGTGGGGAAAACTGATTCTGATCGGTTGACAAGGGTAAGAAGGAGTTGTGAACTGGTCGTTGAGTAAAATCGAGACGAGGCGGCAAGGTCTTATATATACTTGCTCTGCGGGCCTGGGAATGGGGCCCATATAGCATCACTCAAGCACGCCATATCTATGTTGTGGATCTCATATGCTCATCAGTACCTACGGCAGTCAAATTCCGATGCTAGGTCCTATCTACTAGGTGCTCATGGCCGATCATTCGCAACGAATGGCTCCTCCTCCTTGTATACTTCATACTTGTACTTGCTGCCGGTATGGTCATCTCTTAACCGCGCTTGGCCCTTTCCGTAGACCCTCTCCCGTGCCGTCAAACCAGACTCAGCTGCCTCTGGGTAGATACCACGCCTCCGAAGCTCCGGAACCAGCAGCTCCACGACATCTTCAAAAGAGCCAGGCGATGTGACATATCCGAGATTAAAACCATCCACGTCAGCGACATTAATCCAATTTTCCATTATGTCCGCCACGGTTGCTGGTGACCCCACAGCGGACGGCGAGATCTGGCTCATGGCAGCCCTTATGCCAATAAGCCGGGGTGTCCAGACGGGTGTCTCAGCGCTGGGTTTGAACATATTGGACAGCTTCCTGCCCTCATCAGAGTCTATCTTGCTGATATCCTCATCGAGCGAGTATTTCGACATGTCGATACGAGTCCATCCGCTGAAAAGAACCAAGCCGCCAACGGGACTCGCGTGCTTCCGGAGCTCCTGATACTTCTCTTGGGCTTCTTGGTCCGTCTTTCCCAGAATCGGAGTAAAGGAGAGGTAGAACTTTAAGGAGCTTGGATCGCGTCCTTTCTCGGCAGCCATCTTACGGTTCTTCTCGATCTGAGCCCGTAGAATCTCGGGGGATGGCGAAGACACAAAGATGCCCTCTGCGTGCGTGGCTGCGAAGTCGATTCCTTCTGCTGACGCGCCCGCCTGGAACAGGAACGGGGTTCGCTGCGGAGAGGGGTCCACGATGTGGCGGGTGGATAACTTGTAATACTTGCCCTGATGATTGATATGACGAACTTTGGACGGATCAATGTATGTATCTGTGGTTGGATCAGGTTGCAGCGCGTCATCAGCCCATGAACCTTCCCATAGTCTGTAAAGGACTTCTATTAGCAAAGGAACACACGTCATTTGGGTCCAGAGAGGGAGTTGTAACGTACTTGTACAATGTTCTCATGTACTCGTCGGCTTGTGCATATCTCTGGTCATGTTCGATGGGATCAATTCCAATGGCGTTGAATGCAGACTTCTTCCATGATGTGACGATGTTCCACCCAATACGTCCATCAGTCATATGATCCAAGGTCGAAAACCTCTTTGCTAGAACAAATGGAGTTTCGAAGGATGTTGACGCCGTGATGCCAAATGTCAAATTCTTCGTCACCGCCGCCATGGCAGTAATCGGCTAGAAAAAGCTGTCAGTGAAATGTGCTTAAGTATCAAACGAGTGTACTACTTACTATAGAAGGGTCTGTGACCGGCCATTGGACAGCTTTTCTGATGCTTTCCTCAACGCTTCCGCCATAAATGTCAAATCCTCCGTTTGTATCCGCAAGGAAGAGGCCACTAATTCCTCCCCTTTCAAGAAGTTTTGCCAGTTCGACCCAGTAAGTCAACTTGCGCTTCGTTGCTGACCTATCAGTCGGGTTCTGTCCAGGTGTTAGTCTGGTATCCTCTTTTGAATCTGAGTCCAGGTTGTATGTACTTTCCAATGTCCGACCGAGAGATGGCCAACTGTTGACATGTCAAAGGCATTCAGAAGAATCTGCTTCTTAGGTAGCTTCTCGGCCCCTGGGATATCTTGACACGCCATGTTCAACGTCTCTAATGCCTCGTGATAACAAGATGGGTAATCAGAGTTGTCACTGGATTAGTATCTCCGTAGATTGAATGGTTCTTTATCGCAGCATGTGTTTTATAGACCAGACGTTATTTCTTGTGCCGAGTTCCATTTGCGAATATCTCACTCAATTGGCTATTGGTAACCCCGACCAATCTGACAATGACGCCTCTAAGACCCTGTGATTGCGCCTTGGTCGCACAAGCCAATCCGGATTCAGCTCGGTGGCGTGATGGATGCTAAGAGACGGAGCCATCTTAGCGAGAGCAGTTTTCCGGGGCAATCTGGAAATTCAAGAGCCTAAACCAGAAGCTTGGATTTTTCTGCGAATGTCGATGAGCAAAGCAAGGAACAAGTTGACGCAACCGCTATCAAACAAAGCTGATTGGCCCGCTGTCTTGTTCCCAACGGTAGAGGTTCCACGTGGGGAACCCCGGCTGGCAGGATATAAGAAGCATAGGCATCGCGGAGCTCCGACGAGATCTAGTTCCCCACCAGCTGTGTTATTTTCTCTCAATCTCTGTCCGTCGCGGAGGTGCCGTTGAAGATGGATGCCTCAAGAGAATCTCGATATTTGCTCCTGGAGGATCAGAGACCCCACAAGATCCCCCGCATCGACCCGGCAGCCTCCGCGATCCATCTTCCCTGGTCAACAAGAGATTCACAGGCTCAACATAACGATTACCAACATTCGAGCTTAACCGGAGCCGAGGAGGGGGCTCGGGATGCAAGCCCTGTTGCTGCGACGCTGCCCGCAGGTCCCGGTCAACCGCCCCGGACCCGGGGAACGGTTGCCTGCCGAAAGTGTCGGTCGCGGAAAACAAAGTGCGACAATCAAAGGCCGAGTTGTGGTTACTGCTTGAAGATAGGCGAACCTTGTGTGTATGAGACGGAAGCCAGTTCCTGGTAAGGAGTCGCAATTACACCTCTCCTGTTGCCCTGTGAGTGGAGCATGCTAAGAACACAACAGCTGCCATGTTTTTGGACGAGAAGTTCTACAAGCTTTGAACGAGCTCCGAGAAATTGTCTCAAACCCGCCAGCCGACCGATTACCGGTTGGGAGTCCCGAAGTGACTGCTAGCAATAGGGAGAGGGTATCCCACTCAACTGGCCCAGCCTCCGTCGTCACATCAACTCCTCAGCCGACAACTCCAAGTAGCCATCTACGACTTAGGCCAGCAGCGGCATCTCTACGCTGGACCCAAAAGATTGAAAATATTATCCAATGGCGCATCTTCCAGTCGCACATTGTGGCGAGCGACATTTATCCTGATGCCGACCTACCAGTCACCCTAGACCATTCAATACCAAGCACCGATATAAGGCTTCTGACTGACCTCGAATCGAGGTATATCCATAGCGTTCACCTGTTTAATCCCATATTGAACCTTCCAACACTGCACGATCTGATTCTTCGCGTCGCAGAAAGCCACTTCGATTGGTCACCTGAGAACTGCCTCGTCGCGCTTGTATGTGCCATCGGTGCTATGACGGAGCCATTGGACACATCACAAAGGCTTGAAGAGTCCAGCGAGGTCGATCCAGATGAGTTGAGAAATCGTAGCGACCCCAATCTGGCCCTTGGGTACTGGAACGTTGCATCTAAGCGCCTGGGTCTCGTTCTCGACCGCAATGACATAACGGCTGTGCAATGTTTGTGCCTTGCAGGGTAAGAATGATGCCCTGAGCCCGTCTACATTGTCAAATTCTAGTGCGGAGCTAACGCGGAAAAGGATATGGCACATGCTGAACCTCCAACCACTCCAAGCTTGGAAGTACTTTAGCCATGCTGGGAACGCATGGTTCTGCACAGTCATGCGCAAGTGAGGATATTCATAACTCGGGACAAGCGTTTTCCTTACTGACAAGATGTAAAGTGGCCCGTTGCCTCGGCCTCCTGAACGAACTCACTTTGGTCCGATCTGCGTCCAAGATGCTCTATGCTTCACCATTTGGAAGTCTATCTGGTATGTCCGTTCGTGTTCAATCCCTGGGCCCTCTATTCATGCTTACACATCCTTATTTAGCGAGCTGCATCCTGAACTTTCACTCCCCCCGTCAGTATTGCAGGACTGCGAAGTTCTTCGTCCGTTTCCAACACTGCCAGATCTAGACGATCCAAGACTTGGCGATCCCTTGATCGATAGCGAGCGCAGCTGGCTCTACTATCTCGCTGAGATCGCTGCGCGCCACCTCATAAACGACCTCCTCGAATGCCATGTTTACGACTTTGACAGTCTCCAGCGGGCGGATGTTGTGCGAATGATACGCCATACTGAGATATTCGAGGCGCAGATCGACGAGTGGCGTTCATCCTTGCCTGCTCAGCTCCAGTTCGATATGCCTGAGGACTGGACTCTTCCCGAATTAGATCACCCTATGAAGATGGTGTTGAGGCAGCGTTACCTGTCGAGCCTCGAGTTGACATACCGGCCCTTGCTACGGTTATGCACCGACTTTTCCTTGGAAGATTTCCAAGGATATGAAGCATCGGTTCTGAGCAGAGTTGTCAAACTAGCTTCGCAAAACCTACGATTCTCATACTTGAAGATTGTTAACACAAGCAGGAGCCTTCACCAGGGCACCTGGTTCAACCTTCGCAGCTTGACGGGGTCATGTCTACGATTCGCTGCAGCAGAGAAAGCTCAACGGGATGGAAAGCTGGCCGGTGCACAAGAGGTTCAGATCCCGCCGGGTTGGAGATCTTGTGTGTTGAAAACGATAGAGACTTTGCAGCCGTACTGGGCTTCAAAACGTGGTGGAGGGGCAGGCTTGATGGACCTCATGGACCAAGCCCTGGCGATGTAGGGATTTTCGTCTTGTTGTTAATGATGATGAATGTGTTCTTTATTATAGTTGGAGCCCGGCCCTTGATGGATTAACTAAGCCCGAAGACCGACAGCGTGAAAACATGGTCCACGAGTTCGCAGCCGGTCAATTATCCTGACACTGCCTTACGACCTCCCCTTGTTGAAGGGGTTATAACTGTTAAGGTAGCGAGGAGCACGGAGTTTCCACCAAGCCAACATGAATCTATTCGTCTGTCTAATCTAAATCGAGCACCTTGCTTCTATAAACACCTCCAACCACACAGCCATTCATCCACAAATACCTGAGAGCACAATTTGTGCCCGGCTTGGAGGAAATCCCAGCCCTTTGCATCTCGAGCCTATCTATTATCGGCCGATTAAGTCTTCTGAACTGCAACTGTGCGAATGGTATCATCCGGGCCACTGGAGTCGTCGTTTGGCTGATCCAGAGACTCTATGGTGCTTCCTCTGTCGATACCGCGTTTTCTGTATCTCAATTAGCATTAGACGTCGATAAAAAGCCCAACTAGCGGGCCATCGTAGGTAGACTTACTCTCGTGAATCCACCCACCAACTAAGCGGGTGCGAGAGAAGAATCAGAGCGACCGACATGCCGATACCAAATGAAAAGCCCTTGGTATATCTCGGAGCTTCCACTGTAGGATAGGTGAGGAGTCCGACCCAAGCCGTAGACGACTGTGCCCAAGCGGCTCCAATAATGAGCGTGATGGATCGCTGAGCCGGAGAATGCCTCATAACGTGGTTGATCCAACTAAAAACGACGGTGGAGGTTGACGCAGCAGCAAAGTTGGTCATAAACGCGAACCATTTGGCTCCCTCTGGCACGTCCCAGACAACCAGAATAGCTAGGCCAACGATGTTGAAGATGTGGCCACCCGTCAGAGCCCATACAGGTCCAACCAGTAGATCAGAGGCGAAAGCAGTCGCCAGAACAAAGAAGATTCCACAGACAGGCTGCAACGTTCCCAGCTCATTGATCCTGGGGATTGAGTAGCGATCCAAGCTCCTGAGCCACAAGAGATAGGCCCCGCTGGCTTGTGCTCCGCCCGAGTTCCAGAATAAGGTCAAAATGACCAGGAGGGCCCAGAAGATCGGATTTCTGACGACTTTTCCGATTGATTTCCATTGAAACTTCTCAGATGTCGTGTGACCAGCAGCTTCTAGTCGCGAGGTTGAGAGATCGATGTCGGCCTGGCTCAAAACTATCCGGTTTGGCATAGCTGGTGTGCCAGGGATGACAAAGACGCCCAGAATACCGATTGGGATGGTGATGATAGCACAGATGATGTACATCCACCGCCAGCCAGCCAAACCATGCACATCGTGGAGACGGGCTGATGTTCCAGCCTGGATCAAACCAGCGGTCAGCACACCCAAAGTGGTGCCGTTATAGAAGATGCCAGCACGCCGAGAAATTTCATCCTTTCGGTACCAGCATCCGAACATGAACTGGATCGACGGGTAGAACGCGGCCTCGAAGAAACCAACGAGGAACCGATACCCCATAACTTCACCGGCGCTCGTTGCCCGAAATTGAAGAAGGGTGAAGAGGCCCCAAAGGACGTCGACTGCCGGGATCAACCATTGGAGCGGGACATGGGTAAGCAGGAACATGAAGGGAAGCTGACCAACGACAGCTCCAACCGTATACATGGTCTGAAACTGAACGAGCTCATTGCCGTTGAGGTTCAGGTCTTCCTTCATGCCCGACACGTACGCATTATCTGTTGCTCAGTTAGAATGCTTGACAGGTGAGAGAGGGCTGTCAGGTGGGTAGTCATACTGATGTTAGACTGGTCAATGTACTTGACCCAATATGCAAGGAAGACATAAGGTACGATGAGAAGATCGAGTTTGACGATCAACTTCCTCTCTTTCGGTGTATCTGTGGGTGCAAACCACCTGATAGCCATGGTGAAGTCGTGGACTTGACAAAATTTCGGGATTCTGAACGATGACTTGTCGACTCTCGTGTCTTTTCTTCTCTTTTTTCACGCTTGGACGAGGCCCTGGACAGGCACATATAGGCCTATGCTCTCACAGTATCTAGGCATATTCGAACCTATCTATCCATGGCATGGGCCAGAAGGCGTGCTCACATTGGAAATTCACGTAAGTCCGCCACTGTAGAAGTTTTCTGACGCGTTGGCAGTCATCTTTAGATACCAGAAGGCGTGCTTCGATTGCAAGTGCACGCAAGTCCGCTGCTTCGTAGCTAGATCCATTGCAACCGAGGTGAAGAACCTGTGCACCCAGCCATGTCGAGAGGCAAGATACAGTAAGTCCGGGAAATTTCCGTGTTGGACGAGTTGGGGCTAGACTACTTGGAAGGAATCTTGGCTATCGGGGAGCTCGCCGATGGCTAGACAGGGGTCAATAAGGATTGCAAGCGGGGGGGCAAGATCCATTTTAACCAGGTCCCTTAGCCCAGCCGTGGCTGGCCCGGGGAGTGTGGGGCCGGCTGGAAGCCGTTCGGCGGTCTCCATCGGGCATCATCCGCCGTCTATGCGGCTATCACATCATCGAGCCCAGCCAGAATGGCTTAGTGAGTGTGTTGAGAGCATTCTGAGAAGTATCAAAATGATGAATATTCCTCTTAACGATGCTGTTGAGTAGCACAAGCCCTGACAGAAGGCCACCCTTGGAACATCCACTCCCGTCGTCATAACACGCTATGGCCATCATCTCAGATTCTCAGCCTGAGGGCAACCCCCTTACACCTGGGACTTCAGTCAGCAGTGAGAATCCGCCGTCTAAGCTTGAGGAGCTTGGCGTGCAACCCGACGCGGTGAAGGGAACTGTGACCAACGGGGCAGACACCCCGGGCAGCCACAGCACCGAGGACCGGAAGCAGTCACGCCTCGAAACCGTGGCATCCTATCCGGTCTCGGACCTAACACTTGAGGACCGCTGTATTGACGACTTTCGTCCCCTTCGTGTAGCTGTGATCGGCGCTGGGCTATCAGGCATCCTCTCCGGGATTTTACTCCCTTTGAAGGTGCCCAACATACAACTGACGATCTTTGAGAAGAGCAAAGAAGTGGTGAGTTGGCTACTCTCTAGAATCACCTCCTTCTCAGAATACGTGAGAAGTGCTGACATTGTAATTGACAGGGCGGAACCTGGCTTGACAACATATACCCAGGTGTCCGATGCGACATTCCATCGCATGTCTATCAGACTACCTTCTCCCCCAATTTGCAATGGTCTGAGCAGTTCGCCGAGGGAGCTGAGATTCTGGAGTACTGGAAGAACATAGCCAAAAAGTACGACATCGCCCGATTCCTGCGCATGGGCACCTATGTCGAGACTGCGCAATGGGATGACGCGCGGTCAACCTGGGCTCTCACTTTGCAGGACGTGGACACGAAGCACACGTCGGTTGAGAGTTTTGACTTCGTCATCACCGCAATTGGCCGCTTCAATGAGTGGAAGCTGCCTAACTACCCTGGAATCAAGGATTACAAGGGTCATCTTCGCCACAGTTCCAACTGGGACCCGACCTATGATCCCACCGGGAAGACGGTTGCCGTCATTGGTAATGGCGCCAGTGGTATCCAGCTGGTCCCTGAGCTTCAGAAAGTTGCCAAGCACATCGACCACTATGCACGCAACAAGACATGGATCGCCGCGGGATGGGGCGGTCGAGAGCGCCAGTCCGGGCCGGAATACATCCCCGAAGAGCAGATAAAGTCCTTTGACGACCCAGACACCTACCTCCAGTTCCGCAAGGACGCAGAGGATCGTTATTGGAGAGGGGCTAACGCCATGAAAGCTGGTACCAAGGAGAATGCCGATTATCGACAGAGGTTCATCGACATCATGCACCGACGGTTGGAGAAGAAGCCAGGCTTGGCCGAGAAGATGATACCAGACTTCTCGCCTCACTGCAGAAGATTGACGCCTGGCCCCGGGTACCTGGAAGCGCTCACTGAGGACAACTTGGAGTACATTCAAACCCCCATCTCCAGGTTTACTGCTACCGGTATTGAGACGGTCGACGGTGTTCATCGTGAAGTGGATGCCATCTTCTGTGCGACCGGCCACAACATCGACTTTGCCCCTCCCTTCTCCATCCGCGCCCGCGGCGTGGATCTTAAGACGGCATGGAAGCCGGAGGGCGAGATTGGATATCCAAAGACATATCTCGGAATGGCGAGTGCTGGATTCCCTAACCTGCTCTTCATCGGAACTGTCCACACCAACGGCATAGCGGGAACCTTTATCCACAGCATTGAGAACCAAATCACATACTACGCCAAAGTCCTGCGCAAAGTATCCAGCGAAGGTATCAAGACCATCACACCGTCTGCCAAGGCTGTAGATGACTTCATATCCTACGCCGATGCATACTTTCCCACAACCGTCATGACCGGTAACTGCAGCTCATGGGCGAACGGTGGGCGTCCCGGCGCGCGGATACACGGTGCCTGGCCAGGTAGCGCCTCTCACCTGAGCTTCATCCGCCGGAACCCCCGTTGGGAGGACTTTGAGTACGAGTACGTCTCAGGCAGTGGGAACAGATTTGCTTTCTTCGGGAATGGCAGGACACTAAGGGAGGCGGATCCAAACTTTAACATTACGTCTTATTTGAAGAGGGATCCTGCTGGGATTGATCTACGTGATATACATGAGAGTTGGCACAGCTGGCCATAGGCTGTTGGACTTTTTGGTAGCTCGAGTTGATAGAATTACGGTTGACGGTCGATACCAAGCTTCCCGTATGATTACCAGTGAAAGATCACACTTATACAAATGAGGTATCCGATAAAGTGCAAATTTGTGCCCTTTATGCTTCTGAGATAGCTTTCGAAACAAATTATAAGCCAACTCGACTCATTGACACCTTGTCCAACTATGAACCAAGAGGCGGCGTACTCTTGGGGAGGATCCCCAGCAGCGGCTCATCCACAGGCTCTTCTGGAGGTCTAATATCCATTTTCTTACAAAGGTCTTTTACAAACTTTCTTCCGAAACTCGTATTGTGTTTCAGACACAAATGTGATGTCTATAAACTACTTTGCTAATTAGGGCTCCTTGTCGCAGGCACCACGATCGGGAGACAATAAATCACAAATCATGACACGACAGCCATTTTAACTATCTAAAGTCGGTGCTATAACCATGTAGAAACATAATTCAGTTCTCAAGAGGCAGAATAGGGTGTATGTCGTCGACATAGTCAAACAGCCCTCGCACATTGGCAGTGCGAACATCTCCAGGCCCTCTCGGCCCACGATTTGTGTACCCACTCAGAAAATTGTGCGGAAAGCCGACATCAAACGGGTAAGCGGTTTCGATGTCCTCAATCTCCTGGCTCGTCAGCCGCAGACCCAGGGCCTCGATGTTGCCCTGAATGTGGTCAAGCTTTCGACCGCCCAAGATGGGAAAGGCATATGGCGATTTGTGTAACACGTATGCCAGAGCGACCGAGGTAATTGGGACCCCCTTGGCATTGGCAATCTCCTCCAGCTTCTCCGAGACAAGAACTTCGCGGCCGTTATTCATCGACGGCATGTTTCGACCACCCACTTTGATCTGGTCCTTGGGCTTGAACAGACCACGGCCAAGTGTGCCCCATGGTGCAAGGCCCATTCCTTCAGCTCGACACATAGGGATTATATCTCTCTCAAAATCCCGATCAGCTGCGGACCATCGACCCTGGTATACTGAGAATTGCCTGAGACCGTGTTGTCTCGCGTATTCGTTGCACTTGACCACGATCCAAGCTGGCGTATCCGAGATTCCTAGGTATAGGACCTTGCCCGAAGAAACCAAGTGATTGAGAGACTGCATAATCTCGGGTATGTCTGTTGTCATGTCCCAGAAGTGAAGGTACAGGAGGTCGATGTACGTGGTCTGGAGCTTTTTGAGACTTGCTTCCACGGACAAGTGCAAGCTCTTGCTACCATTGCCACCAAAATTGGATTGCTGGCGAAATGCCTCCGACCTCGACTTGAAGTTGCCTGTGTACTTTGTCGCCAGGACGAACTCGTCGCGCCGGCCGGTCTTGGACAGCCATTCGCCCAACCACTTCTCTGACTCTTCTCCCTGGTAACTCGAAGCTCTAACAAGATCAGTATTTGGTATTAGGATGCGAGGCATGGAAGTCTCACTTACGTGTCAAGGAAGTTGCCTCCCTGCTCGTAAAAGTAGTCGAGAATCTCAAACGCCGTCTCTTTGGTACACTCGCCCAGAGAGTCGTTCATGACACTACCGAAATTCATGGTCCCCAGACATATCGGACTTACAAAGACTCCCGCAGTCGGGGCGAGTAGCCGGTGGCGGCCAAGGAGACTCTTGGGAGGTCGAACAGTAGGAGGTGCCATTGTAGATTATTCCACGACTCGGAACTAGGGGAGGGGCGCAGATTGTGAGAGGTGACGCCATCGACACATGGAGCTCATTCAAGCACCGACTTTAACAACGCTTTATGAGAAGCAACGTAGGAGTCGCTTGCATCGCGGAGTGAGGCCGATGTGGATCCTTGGTAGTATGTTCTCCCCAGCCATCCTTGGCAAGGTCCCATTGGACTATAATTGCGTGATCGTTATTAAACAGATATACCACAATGAGACTCCAACGTCGCGGAGCAAAGCCGATGTGGATCGCACAGATCTCGCTTAGCCGTGTTCGATCAGCATCGCGGAGTAAGCCCGATGAGGGTCCTGTACAGGTATTGAGTAGTAGGAGGGATGGTATTCGGTTCCGCAATGGCTTGCCACCTCCACACTTGGATTGCATCTCGGACATAAGCATCTCATAGGAGTCGTAAGGAAGGATCGATGAACCTGCAAGTCCTGTCACGAGCTCCTTGGCCGATATGGCGACTTATCCGAACATGGGGTTGCGAACATCATATTCGACTCAAGAGTGTGAGAGACATCTACTTGAAGTCTCCGATTGCGGGAGTTGGTGCATACATAATACAAGATCTCAGTCGGCAAAAGAAGAATAGGTCACCTTTTGAGAGCATCATCAAGCCAAGTTAGTAAACAATGCCGTCCATCACAACTACCGAGGAGTCCCTGCAGGGCGTCGCTGTGAAGCCTCTGCCACAAGACAAGACTTCACCCACACCTCTCGAGTTGTACGTTCAAAAAAGACTTGAATGCTTACTCTGTGACAAATTTGAGCCTAACACTACGTCTTCGACAGATATGGCCTTCCTTACTGGGGTAATGAGAATGGACAAAAGTATGGATGCAGCCTCCATCCATTGTGTTGTATCTGAGAGCGAAACTAACCAATATGCGACTACAGGATGCCCCCTCTTGAGCTCTTCGAGCACTATGAGCACGGCAAAGATGCGGATCCCAAGTTTGGTTCCCTCCTAAAAGAGGGCGTCAAGATTTCCGAAATCACCAAGTCCATCGGTGCTGAAGTCACCGGTGTTCAGCTCTCTCAGCTGGATAACAAGGCAAAGGACGAGCTCGCCCTACTGGTGGCACAGAAGAAGGTAAGCCATCGCGATAAAGTCCCAAAATAATACCTAACTGACGTGTCAAAGGTCGTCGTCTTCCACGGTCAGGACTTCAACACTATCCCGATCCAGCAAGCTGTAGACTTTGCGAGCTACTTCGGCAAGCTACATGTCCATCCTGTCAGGTAATTACTCGTCCATTTTAGGCCTCTATGCCACATCATTGCCATGGCTTGGCGTTCCAAAGCTCACATTCTCGCTTACAGTGGCGCCGTTCCTGGGTTTCCTCAACTGCATATGGTCCATCGCGGTCTCGATGATGTAGGCCATGACAAGTTTCTTGAGACTAGAACTACATCAGTCTCGTGGCACAGTGATGTGAGCTACGAGCTGCAACCTCCGGGAACCACCTTCCTATACGCCATTGACGTGCCCGAGGCTGGTGGAGACACTTTGTTTGTCAACCAGGTCAAGGCATATGAGCGACTATCTCCTGCATTCCGACAGCGATTGGAAGGGCTCAAGGTCGTCCATTCCGCTCATGAACAGGCCCAGGCTGCACTCAAGAATGGTGGAAAATTGAGGAGAGACCCAATCACCTCTGTGCATCCTCTAGTCCGAACCCATCCGGCGACGGGTGAGAAGGCGCTTTACATCCAGCCTCAGTTCGCCCGCTCGATTGTGGGCTACAAGAAGGAAGAGAGTGATTCGCTGCTCAACTTCCTTTACCACCATATTGCCTTCAGTCAGGATCTTCAATGCCGTGTCAAATGGAGCCCTCAATCTGTTGTCGTGTGGGATAACAGAGTCACGGCTCACTCAGGCTTGGTGGATTGGGAGGGACCTCGCTTTAGGTATATTGCCCGTCTAGCAGCACAAGCAGAGGTGCCCGCGGAATAAGTACTTGTCGGCACTGAGAGACATTGTATATGGCCTTGATGTTGGCTTTAGGGTAAAATAATTCCAAGCTCAAGTCAGGTTTCTTACCCTCGTGGCTTATCGATAACCTCAGTGAGCTCCTGGTTCGTGAACGAGATTGCCTTTGAGTTTACATGGGCGCCGGTGGAAATTGGACGCGCACTCACTGACTTACGCGTTGCCCAACCCTTCACCCTTTAAAGAAAACATGTCAGCCCTTGATAGATCTGATCCCCAACGCTGATTGGTGGGTTTATCCATCGCAGTCGAAACAGTCGCTGGTCGAAACTTGGCGCGTTTCATCAACCCTGCGATCATCAATGTCAGGAGATCTGCTCCACAACAAGTGCTCCCGTTGAAACGGAAATTATCTCCTAGCGAGCCTGAAAATCGGGTCATTCTTCATCAATGTCGAACTCTACGCTATGTTTGGAACGTCCATTTTTTCCGCGGCTTCTTTATCCGGAATGCGGATCATGTTAAATGTCGACGATCCCCAGACTGATCTTGAAATGTTTCTTCGATGTTCTGAATTTTTGGTCGTTTCTTCTTGTTTCTTTATTCAATTCACTCTTTTTCTCTCTTTCCAACTATGCATCACTCTTTTATCTCGGCATTGATTGCCGTTGGTTCCGCCGTTCAAGCTGCTGCGCAGTTGAGCGGCAAGGTCGGACCCTCAACCAGCCCCGCTGACAAGGCGGCCGTCAAGACATGCAATGTTATGGACTATGGTGCTACTGCCGATGCAAAGACCGACAATGGCCCTGCTATTCAGAAGGCCTGGGATGATTGCAGCGCTGGCGGTGGTGAGGTGTACATTCCCGAGGGCGACTACGGACTTGGAACATGGTTGAAGTTGTCCTCGAAGAAGGCCATGGCGTTCCGCCTTGATGGCACTCTTTACCGCATTGGGTGAGTCCAGAAATGGACGTTGTGCCGACACCACTAACATGCAACAGCACTGATGGCGGCAACATGCTCTTTTTCCAGCACATGCAGGACTTTGAGATGTACAGCAGCAACTCCAAGGGCGCTATCCAGGGATACGGCTACGAGTTCCATAAGAGTCAGTATGGCATGGAGCGGAGTGACGCTGGCAATAAGTGCTAACTTTGAAGCAGACGACGAGTATGGCCCCCGAATCCTCCGCTTCTACGATGTCAAGGGCTTCTCAATTCACGATGTTGCCCTGGTTGATTCCCCTGCATTCCACTTCTCTCTTGATACCTGCTCCGATGGTGAAGTTTACAACATGGCTATCCATGGTGGAGCTCGAGGCGGCTTGGACGGCATCGATGTTTGGGGATCCAACATCTGTAAGTCAATGTTACCTGTAATCATAAGAAGGGCTAACAATTTTTAGGGATCCACGATGTCGAGGTCAGCAACAAGGATGAGTGTGTCACGGTCAAGAACCCCTCTGACCATCTCTTGATTGAAAACATCTTTTGCAACTGGTCAGGCGGTTGTGCCATGGGCTCTCTGGCCACCGATACTGGTGAGTTGACAGACACGGATATCAGAATCTCACTAACCTAGGACCAGATATCCATGACATCGAATACACCAACGTGTACACGCATAACTCCAACCAAATGTACATGTTCAAGTCCTACGGCGGCAGCGGCACAGTTTCCAACGTCGCCCTCAACAACTTCATCGGCCACTCCAACGCCTACACTCTCGATCTCGATGCCACCTGGTCCTCTATGAAGCCCGTTGAAGGAGATGGTATTCTGTACACCAACATGTCCTTTTCTGGATGGTCTGGTACCTGCGCCAATGGCAAACAGCGTGGCCCGATCAAGTTTAACTGCCCTCCCGACGTACCCTGCACGGATATGCTTGTCGAGGACTTCAACGTGTGGACAGAGTCTGGAAGCACAGTTGAGCACGGATGTAAGAACGCTTATGGCTCGGGAGTCTGCCTAAAGGAGGGAGATGAAGCCGGAGCTTTCACAACTACCCAAACCGTCACTGCAGCTAGCGGCTACTCCACTCAGACCATGGACGGTGAGCTTTCTACCGGTCTTGGTCTGTCTGTCTCGATCGCCATTCCTACCATCAGAGCCTCATACTTCCCCGGTGTGCCCGTCATCAGCGCCCGAATGGCTGACTCTGCCGGCGAGGCCCGGGATGCGGTCAGTGATGCAACTTCAGCCAAGGAGGCCGCACCCGTTGAGACCTCTGCCTCCGCGGTTGCTACATCATCTGCTGAGGGTGTTGCCTCTATCGAGACCTCTGCTCCTGTTGTCGAGGCATCGTCTGCTGAGGATTCCGCGCCCATCCAGACCTCTGTTCCAGAAGCCGCTCCCGTTGATGCGACTTCTGCTGAGGACTCTGCCCCAGTTCAGACTGGAGGCCCCTTCTTCCCACCATTCCAGAGCTTTGGTGGACCAAACATGCCAGAATTTGCCCTGGCCACGACCCTTGAGACCGCTATCAAGCCCTCCGAGACCCAGGCTCTTTCAGACACTGAGACCGAAACCAGCCTTTCTGCTACTGAATCAAGCGTCAAGAAGCCCAGCGGGTCTTCTTGCAATGCTAAGAGACGTCGACGTAGCCAGGCCGACTACTAGATGCTCGAGGCCTTCGCATTGCTCGGTTGCATGTTTCGAGATTTTCCCTAGCACTAACACCATCAGAAGATTCGAAATAGCATCCTTCGGACAGTTTCAATAGTACATAGTTTCCATATCTTAAATAATAAAATTTATCTGTCTCGTCTTAGAACTATATGTATGATCATTTTCCTATGAGATGCAAATAGTTGTAACAAAGCTCGATCATGCATGATAAGGGTGTGAAAAGCAAGTGGATTTTGATGGGCATTTAAGGCTTGATTCCTCCGAGTCTTGTACCTCTTTTGGCTGCCGTGGCTTCTGTGGTGGTGTAATGATGTGGCTGGACTATGTCGGTACGCCACGAATGACGTCAACAGATGCTCCTTGCTGCCTACCCTATAGATCGCTAGATTTTTGCCATTGATCAAGACAGCACCCTGTATGAAATGCTTTTGTGCGCCAGAAGCAATGGCGTGCAATATTGGTTCATTATTGAAGCTTTTAAATAGAAATTGTTGTGTTTACACTTGTGATAGACGTGAGCTTGGATCAGGTATAACATGAACCCCAAATCATCCGTAGGTTCTAGAGAGCTCTTTCGCTGTGCGAGGAGTTGTGGGACTAACAAGTATCACTGCCAATCACAACTCTTACAGCCCTGATAGGGGGTACCTTTAAGTATAGGGCAAAAATACCTAGAAAAAGTACTTGTTAACAGTGCTGATAAGGATCCAGCCCCACCAGCTTTAGCGTGCTTGATTTTCACATCATCCAGCGTATAGAGCTGACCATTTGTGCATTGAAATAAAAACTCCAGTCAACTTAGCGAGCATCATGATCAGGTGAGTCGAGCTCTCTCGGCTTTCACTGACCTAGTCTAGGTTTCATTTAGTTAGTTCCCCCGATCTTGTGCATCGCCATGACTCTCCGCCTCACCCAATCATCGCACCCAATTTCCTCATACTTCGGCTCCTCGCCTTCCTTTATACAGCTCTTCACCACCCCACAAGTCTCGTGCAGCCCGAAGCCAAAGAAGAAGGGCATGCTTATGCGCTCACTACCACTCCAATTCTGCGCCCTATGTACCGTGCTGACATATAAATCATTGGTAATTCGCTGCAAGTAATCCGCAATGTTGACCACCAGAGTTCCCGGCACTGGTGCAGCGTTGATCCACTGCCCATCGCGGTTGAGCACCTGCAGCCCCCCCGTGTCGTCCTGCCACAGCATCGTGAAGAGCTGGAAGTCGGTGTGCGAGCCGATCGAGACCGTCTCCTCTGTATCTCCGGGCACTGAGGGAGTGATGGGCGGGTAGTAGTTTAGTGAGAGTGTTGCGTCGGGGTACGCGAACTTGCCGTCGAAGTAATCCTCGGGTAGATCTAGGGAGAGTGCAAAGGCGCGGATGAGCACCCGCGCAAGGGCTAGGCATGCTCGCCAGTAGGCGACCAAAGACTCTTTGAGTTGAGGTAAATGGTCAGTGCCCTCCCAGTGAAAGTCCTCCATGCGAAGGAACTTGAGGGCCGCAGGTGGGATGTCTTCGACATTCGGAACGTCAGGATCATAGCGGGGATCATACGACCAGCTGAAGCTCTCCCGCACATCAATGCTCTCATCCTTGTTGATGCGCTGCGAGCCGGGAGGCTTGTAGCCGTTGAAGTAGTGACTCTTTTTAGTGTAAACACGCATCTTGGTGTCAAGGTCCTGGCGGAAGAAAGCTAGGGTAGCACTGTGAGCGGCCTCAGTGACTGATGCGTCAATGCCGTGGTTGGAAAGGTAGAAGAAACCGGAGGTCATGGCGGCGGCGCGTATCTGATGAGCCACAGCCTTTCGGTCGCTGAGAACTGAGCTAAACGCCCCAGAGATATCAATGATGGGGATCTCGCTTGGCAGGGCATTCCGCAGCGGCGTCTGCAGGATAGATCGTGTTATGGGGCCGTTGCCAGAGGCGAGTCGGAGTGTGGTCCTCGGAGCGTTGACGACGGAAATCTCAGACATGATGCCGGAGAGAGGTTATGCTGGATGTCAAGATATACGGGTCCTTGAACCTCTTGGTAGATCTGGGGAAAACGTCGAGCACGTTGGCATCAATGGTCGGGGGCACCTTGATATACGTCTGGAGTGGGGGGCAGTTACCTTGCACAACCTGGGGACGGAAGTCGCCGGTTTTGTGTCACTGGACATGATAACCTGATAACAAACACCCCGCTTTTTCCACCATCAGCGAAGAATTACCCAACTCAAGCAAACCCCCCATGTTTCTTAAACCCCCTGGTTTTAGAGCAAGATAAGGCCCACCGATTGGTTTCAACCAGAAGAACATAACATCGAACTTCAACAACCAACGGATTTAATCCACAGACCAGGGGGGTTAAGAAACAAGGGGGGTTCATAAACCCCGACTTATGCACGAAGCCTTGTGGGGCTTGAGCTGACCAATCACAGTCCAGACAATTTCATATGCTAGGAGATACTTCTCCAGGTCATGAAAAGTAGGCATTGTTGCAGGTACTCCTTAACTACACTGATACCTAGGGATCGAGACGGGGCTAATTACGAAAGCATAAAGTTTCACAAGTGAATTAGTGAATAATCATTAGCTGCATAAATTGTGTAGAGATAAACTATGCGTGAGATTATCTTGTTTCCATTGGGTCTCACCTCCATCAGTATCAATCCAAATGAACACCAAGAAAATCTGTGATAAGATCATTCAGCTGGCGCATACTAGTCTGGTCGTATTCATTGAAGCCGGGCGTGCCCTTGCTCCCATCCATTCCAGGCACAGACTCTCCCGATGACATGCAGCTGACCAAGGCCCGGGCAACTAAGTAAAATTCGTGTGCGTGACGACTGAATCCAGGTCTTCTCCACATGTCTTGAAGCGAATCCGCTGTTTCGTATGGCTCGGCGATAGGGACCGTCTTTAGGTAGGCCTCGTAAGTCGATTTCCAATTGTCGAGAGCGTTGCGTATACCACCGAGTTGGTCGAGGCCGGCTAGAGAATTCTGATGTTGAAAGATGGTCGAGTAGACAGCTGTAATTACAACCGTTAGTGGGTGTACTGGAGTAGAGTGACATGTGAGCCTACCAAGAATGATGGCAAAAAGATGAGAGGCGCCATGCTCCACAAGGACACGACGCAGGTTCGGGTCCATCTTGTCCTTGCAGTAGCGTTCAAACACCTCGCACAAGGTAAGATAGCTCCCGGAGCTAGACCGCGAGAGAAAATCCTGAATCTCTCGAGCACACTCAGTAGCGGTACCAGCCTGGAATATTGAGTCAGGCCACGCGATGTGCATAGTCATTTCCTTGATGACCATTCGAGGAGGGATATTGTTGAACAGAACGAAGCCCTTGTCAAACATGAATGTCCACATGACAACGCTACAAACGAATTAGCACTGACGAACGTATGTTATTAGTGCGGGGGCTTGTCCTACCGGATCAACTGTTCTCTCGCTATAAAGTCTTGCCAGTCAAAGTCGTCGAAGCTAGATGTCAAATCATAATTGCGGTGCCTTGCCGAGCTGACACCCACATCTCGCGCGGCCTGAAGATGGGTTAGGTCTATTGTGAATGAGCGTGCAGGACATTGGGGACATACTGAGACAAGGGAATTGAAGCGATGACGGCGAGCACGCCTCTTGCTGTTGTCATTCCCCTCCCAGTTCTGGTAGGTGCATACTAAGTATCCAGCCTGTAACGCTTGGATCTTGTCAATGCCTTCCACGGGATTTACCAAAGGACAATAGGGAGCGTCGTCGCAAAAAGCATCGTCACTAAAGACCATCTCCTCGACAGAATTGAACCAGGTCCTGGCTAGCTCATTATCTGTAGGTTCCGGGGACACAGAGGCACCTATTGAATGGCAAATGTTAAGAGAGTTGGAACTTCCAGGTGACAGACAGACGAACCTGTTACAGCCATTGCGGCAACGAGACTCGGCTTTGCGGTCGTAGGATCAAATGATTGCCGGTGTATGAAGGGACAGTTAGGATGCCATATGTTCCAAAAGAGCGCGAGAAATTTTCGTAGATGCAATGGTGAAAAAAATTGTAGGCAGCTCTGTTCTGTGGTGGATGAATAGTCCTTCATGGCGGCGCTCCTCCTAACGTTGTTGGTGCTCAAGTCTTGCATTTCGGCGACAATCTTGCGTGTGACAGTGATGAGAGGATCCTGAAAAAGCAAGGATGTGCTCAGCCCAAGACAAAGGGGCCGTGAGCTCGATTGCTGACCCCCTTCGACATTGAAGAGCGCAGTTTTCGCTTGCCGTGCTGCTTCATCTTGCAGGAACTCGGATACAGTTTGTACCCGCTCAGCAAGAGTCCCACAGTCAAAGGACTCCACAAGGCCCGTACGGCTGGTAAAGGTGTAGAGAAAGTCAAATGAACCCTTTTTCTGATCTGGCTGGGGCTGATCAGGTAGCGTTATCTGATCAAGTGGCATGGTCTGATCGAGATCGAGAAAGTCCAGCCACGTCAGGTTGTCGGAACATGGGCCAAGACCACAGTCTCCATTGCCGACGAAAGAAGCATCAAGGGTGTCGCAGGTGCTGGAAGACGACGTGGGATCCCCCCCCAAGGCCGACGTCTCTTTCGGCTGTGGTACTGGCTCTTGTGCCTTGGCGTCGGGTTTCTGCTGTCCTTGAGACCCCCTCTTAGTTTCATCCCTTCGCTGGTAGGTGCAAGACACAAGCTTGCGTCGGCAGTCGTCACATGGCCAACCAGCACTGCATGCCTTCTTCCTCCGCACGCAGCGATCGCAGGCCCGCCGCTTCTTGGCGCCACGAGGAGCCCGCACTTCTGGGGCCATTTTGATCGGATGCAGGGCGACAGAGTCGTATCAGCCCCAAGAAGAACATTCCTGGGGAAACTGGGTCTGGGAAATGAATCTGGAGGAGGAATCTGGGGTTCTGGGGTAAAGCGTCGGAGTTGCAAGGACGAGGAGACTCAGTCGACGTCGGGAAACGAATCCTTTTAATAGTCTAGCGACCTAAACGAGGCTAGACTCCAGCTCTAGCCACGACGGAAAATGCGGGGGAGGAGCCAATAGAGTTTACCGGCTGCAGGGTCGCTTGTCAAGATGGACGAATTGGAGATGAGCTATTGTCGGAGTAAGAAGTCATCAGCGCCAAGACAGCCTCGGCAGTGGTTGCAAGTCACTGAGGTTGGTATTCTCTGTGATAGCTTCGGTGAACTACATAACTGAGAGCATTAGACACTGAAATCTCAAGATGTTGATGCAACTCACTTCCGGAAGGCAGTCCACTCTGTCACCATGGCGCTGCAAATTATTCCCCATTACGCTCTCGCTTTCCCAAATAACTTGGCCGTCCTCCTCGGTTTGGCCATTTTATACTGGGTTGGCTACTCCATATACTCCGTCTTCTTTCATCACTACTCCGACATCCCTGGTCCGTTCTGGGCAAAGGTGTCGAGATTATGGCTGGCGAAGCAGGTCCTTTCTGGAACAGTCGACCAGACTCAACGAGCTTTGCATGCTAAATATGGTATGAAGCCGGTTGATATGTGTGGCAACTTTCTAACACCGTGTGTCTAGGCTTCATCGTTAGAATCGCTCCCAACGAGGTCAGTATCTCAGACCCCGACGCCATCAAGACCATCTACGCTGTTAAGAATGCCTTTTCCAAGACGGACTTTTACACCCCATTCGCACCCCATCTATCACCGAACGAGGACCTATTCACTCAAAGGGACGAGAAGCACCATTCATACCGACGGCGTTTCGTCAACAACATCTACTCTCTCAAGAGCGTCCTCGAATCGGAACCCTTCATCGATCAGGTCACAGCCGTCTTCAGGACGCGACTAGATGAGTTTGCAGTATCAGGAGAGGTTATCGACCTTGGCCTCTGGCTACAGATGTATGCCTTTGATGTCGTTGGAGAGCTTTTCTACGGGAAACAGTTTGGCTTCCTCAAGAACAGCCACGATTATGAGAACTACATCGACTCTTTGGACGCGCTTCTGCCGGCCCTCTCAACCATCTGTGTGCTTCCCGCCTACGTTCGACCACTGCAAGTCTTCGGCTCCCTCGTTCCTCAGATCCGAAAAGGAAAAACGTGCTACGACAAGATAGTTCTCGCTGCGAAGCAAGTCGTGAAGGAGCGACAGCAGCTCATGATGACTGACAAGGTTCAAAGGTGGGAGAGGCCAAATACACTGAGTAGAGAATGTTTTGCTAACCAAGAGATGATCACATTTCAGAACCGACATTCTCGACAAGCTGTTTCAACTCTCCGCTGATAAAGAAGACTTCTCCATCCCCGATATCGAGACTGAAGCTTGGGTTTCCATCTTTGCAGGTTCTGATACGACCTCAATTGCGACACGCTCTATCCTCTATCACTTGCTGATGACCCCCGACGCACTTGCAAAGCTCGTCAATGAAGTCGACAATGCTGTTGCAGACGGTACTCTCAGCGATCCCATCAAGCACTCCGAGGCTGTCAAGCTCCCCTACTTGTCAGCATGCTGCAAGGAGGGCTTCAGGGTTCATCCGAGTGTCGGGATGTCCATGCCTCGACATGTCTCTGAGCCTGGAGCTACCATCTGTGGCCGATACTTTGCACCGGGATATCGCGTAGGCATGAGTGCTGCAGTTGTTCACTGGGACAAGAGCATCTTTGGCCAAGATGCTGACGTCTATAATCCGGATAGATGGCTACGGCCTGAAGGAAAGGAAATGGAACGTTATCTTTTGCATTTCGGAGCTGGCACACGGACTTGTATTGGCAAAAACGTGAGTAAAATCCAAGACTGGCTTCAAGGCGTTGCTAATCACACTGTCCAGATCGCCTTGGCAGAGATCTACAAATTGATCCCGGACTTGGTACACCGTTACAGATTTGAGGTTATCGAACCCGATAAGGTACAGAAACATAGCTTCTGGTTCTTCAAGCAGACGGGATTCAATGTCAGGGTACATCGACGTGAGGGAATGAAGAGGGGTCTCTTGGTTCAGTAGGTTTCAAGTCATCAACTTGGGTGTTTAAGAGCATGGAGCGAATTTTATACCAGTATACTACGTAGCTAGAATGTGGTAGCTGGGAGTTGTTCGAAGGTCGCAATATGTCTGGTTTTTTACGTCAAGGCATTCAACGACAGAGGTGCAGAAAAGAGCCTAAAAGACATTGCCAATATTATAGTACCCAAATGAATCATATCACGCATCTTCGCATCATGACTGCTTGACTTTAGAGGAGCCAAAAAGAACAGAAGCACACGAGGTAACCAGCCACACTAAAGAACCACAAAGTTTGACAAGGGTCCCCACAACACCATCGAGATCAATCCCCTACAACATGTCAGTCAATCGCGTTTGGTAAAAGTATTCACAGTGAGAATGATCAATTATCCAAGGATCCAGGCCTGTCGCGGCTATTTTCACTGTCTCCACTCCTGAAATCTTTCCTCTCGCTGGTGCATGTTGTCTTGGTACTCTGTAAGAGTAAGCGGCACACTTGAAATGGGGAACGTCACCCAGAATGCAATCTTTCGAGCAGGAAGTTTATAATGCGAATGACCCTGGTCTTCCTTCAACATCATATCTGCCATTATCTAGCCGCGCTCCCTCTGCACGATACCGGCAAGATAAGCTATCTCTACGTTCTTGGCAACTTGTTGTCGGAGGGCGCCCTAACGCCGGGGATCAATGCCGGAGCAGCCTATCTTGCTTACCCCGCGAAAATGGGTATGGGGTCAAGGCCAGCTTATCCTGGTAGAGGCCATGTGACTTTCCCGACTTCTCGTCCCACTCAACCCCCTCTCCTTTCGAACGACGAGGATCCTCGACTTCTGTTGAGTCCTACTTCAGCTAGTCGCTATGCCTCAGACACTACGATCTCCCCGTCGGCCTCGGAAGCATGGCAAGACTTTTACTGGCTGCTGGACATGTCGGAGTCGCAAGGTCAAGTGCGATGAGGCGCGGCCGAGGTGTCGTCACTGTCTGAAAAAGGGCATTGAGTGTGAAGGATATGACATTCGACTTCATTGGCTACCACCAGAGACCGGCTGTGAGGTTGAGCCTTCAACCTCGGAATACCAAGCCAAGTCATGTCGGAGTCAGATTCCATTTGGTGCGTATTAAACCTCTAAGTAGGACAGTGGCTAACAATAGATGTCGTAGACTCAACAGGACCGGCTCTGCCATGGTCCCAAGTTGAGGAGATTCTGGTGGTGCTCGACACGATTCAGACTCAACTAGACGGTACCGAGGGAAAGGATGGAACCTCTCAATTCATTGATGGCTTTGGTGTTTTTGACTCAAACCACCGAGCATCCACCCACACTGCAGAACAATCATCCCCGGCGTCGGAACCACTCGCCGTTCACCATGATCCCATCAACTCTCTGGCACCATTCAGACATGAACCCTTGGAGATCAGAAACTCTATAGGCTTGCTTTCGCCAGAAAGTGCATCCGAATTATCCGCTCTGTCCTCCATCTCTACTGTTCAGCTTTCAACCTGCGACCAAGCTTTCGTAAATCCCTTCTTCGATGATGATCTGGGCGAAGAAAGCCCCAGCTGCAACTACTCATGGCATGGAAATTCTACAAGTATTCAAGAAGACTCGACACGAGACTGTTCTGCCAACCAAGAACCGCAAACAGCTCTGAGTTTCCCCCTTCCGCCACCACCCTCCCCCGAACTCACTGGCAAGGAGCGGTTCCTGATGCACCATTACATGAACAGAGTTGTGCACCTCTTCTGCGCCCTAGATAACCCAAAGAGCCCTTGGAAGACCATTCACTTACCTAGGGCGCTACAGAGTGCTGGAGAACTAGTCATCCAGGGCTCAACATCTCAAATTCGAGGTGCTTTGAGGAATGCGTTGCTCTCGGTTAGCGCCTTTTGTCTGTCAAACGACAAAGTCCAGATGCAGGACGAAGATGCTCGGAAATGGAGGAAAGACGGAATTTGCTACCGCGGAATAGCAATCAAGCTTCTTTCAGAGGCTATTGCGCCTGCATCATTCTCCAAGTGCCGGCCCAAGTATAAAGAGTTTCTTGCCACCATGCTGTCTATGATTTCGATAAATGTAAGTTACCGTCTCCTCTGGAGACTTACCAGTTGCTCATACCCTTTCAAGGTTATGTCAGGAGACACTGCAAGCTGCAGCTTGCATCTGGACGCCGCCCATGGATTAATCACTCACGCCAGGACTTGGAAGTCCAAGTACTCCAATAAGGCACAGGCCCTTCATCGAATCTATTTCTTCCTTAGAACCATATACGAAAGCACGGCCATACACAGCACGACGACTTGCGATAAACTATGTGAGGCTCGCATCGCAGGGTCGTTTTGTACAGGCGAACCAACCAACCTGCTTCACAACAGCCCGGGAACGACACCTTCAGTCACATCATCTAAGGCTTGGTCCAGTGGGGACGCATACGAGAGCATCTACGCCATACCACAGGACCTCCTGATGCTGTTGAACAGAGCTGTGGAGCTAATCAGCAATGTTACGGAGGCGAGGGAGACATCCATTGGCACGGATATTCCACCACACCTCGTCGAAGTTTGCGACGAGTTAGAAAAGAGCATCATGGATTACGAAGCTGGCTATATAGATGCGGATGATATGTCAGAAACAACATCATCAAACCTGTCCATCATCCAACACATGACGCGAGCTTTCCATAATGCCGTCATCATCTATTTCGCCCAACACATACGACTAGTGGGACATCGCTACCTCCAATCCTTTGTCGAGAATGTGCTCGACAGCATTGAGGCGATAGAACGAATCAAGGCGGAAACCAAGATTCTCGCAACGCCACTCTACTGGCCAGCATTCATCGCTGCGAGCGAGGCATTTGACGTTAGACTTCAGACTCGGTTTCGGTCTTGGTATAACCAGGTGGAAAGATACGGCATAGAGTATATCCGTGCAGGGCGTTGCATCCTGGAGCAAGTATGGGAAGAAGGGCCATCTGGAGGCACTCGTGTAACTAGTCAGTGGAAGACTGTGGTTGAGAGGACTGGTTCGACGCTGATGTTGTCTTGAGTGGCATGTTATTTATCATGTCAAACTTGATCCATTAACGAGCTACTGTACTTAACATTGTATCATCTTGCTAGAATCGAGCGTTCTGTCCTTCATTTCTTGTGCTCCTCCTCCAAAAACGGGGGTGCTTCCTCGCCAGCTCGCCACTTATACTTGCTTCCAGGATGATCCTCTGGCAGTCGCTTTGAGCCAATAAAGACTTCTCTAGCTGTTGCACCCTCCTTGTCAACCCCGGACCTGAACACTCCACGACGTCGCAGTTCTGGCAACAGAAACTCGATGATATCCTCAAAACTACCCGGGTTAACAATGTGTGATAGGTTGAACCCATCAACGTCCGCAACTTCGACCCAGTGCTCCAACTCGTCTGCAACAGTTGTGGGACTTCCGATGATCTTAGCCCCGAGACCACCGATGCTGATGTACTCGGCAATTCTTCGCTTGGTCCAGGGAAGGTTATCTGTTCCGGGGACTGTATCCGACCATCGCCGCAGGATGGACCGGATGCGTGGAGCTTCCGTCATACGGAAGTCCTCGTCATCCGAGTAACCCGAGAGATCGATGCCCGTCCAACCTCCGAACAAAGCCAAAGCACCTTCAGTATCGGCGTATGACAGGTACTCATCTCGCTTTGCCTTGGCTTCTTCATCCGTCGCTGCAACAATGACGGCAATCCCCACAATGATCTTGATGTGGTTGGGATCTCTACCCTCCTTGGCAGCGATGGCACGAATGTTGTCTACTGTCTTCCTCACGCTTTCTGGTGTTTGGCCTCCGACAAAGATGGCCTCGCCATGCTTTCCACCAAATCCATTGCCGGCTTCAGACACGCCAGCCTGGAAGAGGAAAGGCGTTCGTTGTGGCGAGGGTTCGACGAAATGAGGGCCAGGCACCTGAAAGTACTTGCCCTTGTGATGAATCTGGCGGACAGCATCCGAAGCGATATAAGTCCCGCTCTCACGGTCTGCCAATACGGCATCGTCTCGAAAGCTTCCTTCCCAGAGCTTATATAAGACTTCAAGGTACTCGTGTGCGATGGCGTATCTTTCATCATGAGGGATCTGTTCGTCCAAGCCGTGGTTTCTAGCTGCACTGTCGAGGTACGAGGTGACAATGTTCCACGCGACACGACCCTCGCTGAGATGATCAACAGTCGAGAGTCGCCGAGCAAGGGCATATGGCTTCTCGTAAGTCAGACTCGCCGTCACTCCAAAGATGAGGCTCTTTGTCGCCGCTGCCAAGGCCGGGACTAGATACAGCGGGTCGTTGACTGGATACTGAGCCCCAGAGTTCAGAACCGGAACGACATTGGCAGGACCTTTGTAGACATCGTATGGTCCCAGAGTATCAGCAATGAACATGGCATGAAAATCGGCCTTGTCCAGCAACTGAGCGAGATCGGTCCAGAAAGACAACTTCTTGTACTGATCCGTCTTGTTCCGGGGGTGTCTCCAAAGCCCTGGAGCCAGGTGGCCGGGTGTGTTCATGACAAAGGCATTCAGGATGATTTGCTTCTTATGAGCAGAGCCATTCTTGCTAGGCGATGTGCCCTCATTGGCTGCCATGGCTGGGCTGTTCTAAGCAAGCTCCCAAATAGTAAGGTTAGGTAAACAGTAGCAGAGTATGCGGCGAGGAGGGGCAACTTACCGACTTGACTTTCTTTACGCGAAATTTCAAAGTGTTGAATATATCTCGCAGCTTGGACTCTATACGATGTCTTGGGTGACCGCGAATAAATATTGCAGGACGGTGTGTTGGAAGAAGCGGGGTGAGGCCATTACATTGCACCATCGAGTGGAACTCTTGACGAATTGCTCGATCGACCAATCTTGGCCCATTATCACTTTATGGCGCAATAATTCGGGCATAATGCCATATCTCGCCGCGAATTTGGGGCAAAGAAAGTGGCATTCAATGTTGATAGGATAAATAGGGGTTAGTTAATCTTGGTCTTCGTTCTGAATGTTGGTAATCGGGACATCATCGTAAGTATGCGCGTCATAGTAAAGATAGAAGCAGTCTAATTTCAGGTCATTAATGGCATGCCATGTCCTTTGTATCTTAATTCATTTTAGACACTCTCCATCGCAATGTAAACCGGCACCCTCGAACCGCGACTGCGAACATCTATGCTCTACTTCGCGTCACTAATCTCACCATAGCCACAACTAATTCGGTAGTCGGCTGTTAATCCTGCAACAAAGATAGCTTCATTATCTTACCTTATTCATGAAACCGGGGCTTGTGAAAAGTGAGACATGGGCATCTTGCTATGGCGTCATGGTCTTGACTTTCCTTGACCGGCCAAGCATATCCATCAACGCTGCAATGAGCTGCAGGAAGGTAACCAATGCAGGGATCTGCAGAATCTTAAGCAATGCTTCTTGGTCCGCATTGAGATTGCCCAAAGTGAGTTCTGGCTTCTTCTCGTCCGATTCGTTTGTCTTCTGCTCCTGCTCTTCTTCTGAGGCTACCACCGTGCTTGGAACACTCGGAAACGGACTTTCAAGAGATTTGACGATGATATCTTGTTCAACAGGACGCACTATGCCCATGAGCATCTTTGATATGTTTTCCTTGCTTGGTTCCGTAGGGTTTTGCTGGGCTTGAATGTCTTTGTTCTGCAGGCGTTGAGGGACACTTGTGGCCTCGAGGGCGGGCACATTAGTAGTCCTGTCAAGGGGCTCATACTTTGCCACGCCGCCTTGTAGGGGCTCCATATCGTAGGACGCGACATCTTCAGTTTCAGGAGAGGTTTGCTGAAAGGATACCGGAGCGGTGTCAGGGATCTCGATAGGAACGTTTCGGTAGTTTTCCAACTCCATCGCCCTCGGCAATGATGTCGCGAGCTCATCCAGTCTCTTTATGAATGGCCCAGTTTCACGAAAGTCGACCAATGTTGTCACTTGGCTTCCTTTCTTGTCGTTTTTTGAGCCAAACTTGAGTTTAGACTTCATCCGCTGGCTCCAGCCCAACCTTCCCTCGATCTCGACTTTCATAAGGAATGGTTGCCCTCCATGATGGAAAGAGAAGGCAGTGTGAACACAGCCATTCTGAAACGACTGACTCTCTTGTTCGTTATATGTGAGGTCCCACCTCAGAGTCCTGTACGTCAAGAGGTCTTCGTCAGACAATAGCTGACCATTGAATGACCATCGAGATGACGATTTGAACGCCTTCTCAGTGCTGAACCCCAGTCCGCTGGCACCTCCACCGAAGGCATGGATTTCAGGAGCTGCACTCATCGTCTGTTTGAACTCGGTGCTCTTTTCCTCGCCTAGGAGACGCCTCGGCCCATAACAGTCCGTCATCTGGACGTGGCAATCAGGCTTGTCATCGCCATGGCGTGATCGGGTCTTGTACAGGTCCAGACACCCATCACTATCATTCAATTCCACCGTAACTGTGGCACTTTTGACCCTGCAGCCTTGGGGCGGGCCGAAGTTGAGATTCATGTAAATAATGCCGGCTTGGAACTCGTTGCGCCCCAAGATACCCCATTGGGATTTTTCAAAGAGAAACTGGCAATCGACTGTCATGGTTCCGATGGACATACTAGCGACGCTGGCATGGCTAGCAAGGTGGTCGAAACGGCGAAAGGGTTCGCATCGCCCAAACTGCCTCCTTGCACCCAGGAGAGCTGGTCGAAGTTGCTGATGGTCCGGCATGTCTGATGGCTTCCAAAAGAAAAAAGAAACAGGTGACAGAAGAATCTCTTCGAAAGGGCTCCTCGCTGTTGGCCGGGGAGTTAATGGATGGGGAAAAGAGTGAACACTGCTGACTTGATTCTTTCAGCTCATGCATGGCGCTCTTGGCAGTGAGATCTACTCCGTCTTCAGGCCACCTATCATAATATCTCGCAATACTGGATGGCCAAAATGCAAATGCTGCCTGCTGAGAAGAGGGATTTAAACCACATCCGTTGGATAAGCATCATCACAATCCGCGCAATCCTTGTCACTTCCCATGCATCAGTGCCAAAACGGCCCTTTCAAATACTAAGCGACATCTGGGCTATCTCCTCTTGGGAAAAACTTGGAGGCCTCAAATTCAGCCTCACTTTTCCTGATCTCCGACTTGACTACCCCGCGCAAAACAAGGCTGGCCGATCCTCCGATTAATCTTAGAAGACCAGATTTGGCCCAGACCCCTTCCCAAAGGTGTAGGTTTGAAGAAGCCCTCATCTTACCGGTCTGGCTCACGGAGAGAAAATCATTCAACAAAATGAGCCATGAGCGGACTTCCAAGGGCTCCAATCTCAGGCCTGAGACTACGGAGGCTCCTAAACCCAGACCATCCAGAGGACGGTTCCCACTGAATATCTTCGAGACGCCCAAGGATGACAACCAACTCGTCGTAAGACGTCGTTCTAAGCTTGCCGCTCTAGATAATACTGAATCCCGAGGTCGCCAGGCGGAAGAACGACCAAAGCCAATGCCTCCGACGTCGAAGTGGACTAGAGAACGAAGCGTGTCTTCAGACGAGGAGAGTTACAGCACAAGTTCTCTTGGTCCCGAAAAGGCGACTTTCGATATCGTTTGTGATCCTGGCCGCCCTAGAAATATGACAGTTCAAGTCAGGTTGCCTGTTTCTCCGGATCTGGACGACGAATTAGAGGAATTTCAGCGTTTTGTGCGTCGAGGCGAGTTTGGAGATGCCAAAACTTTCTTTGATGAAAATCTCAAGGTTCATATCACCTATCCTTGGGTCTTTGTCCAGTACGCCGAGATGTTGTTTGAGATGGGCGACTACAAGTCAGTCCTTCAGCTCGATTCGGAGCCTGTGTTCCGCCACTTGTACCAGGATCCCATAGACACAGATTCTGTTCCTACCAGGATTCTCGAAATTAATTGGGAACTACTGAAGGCTTCTTGTCTACGCTATGGTCAGCATGAACTCAAGCCTGTTCTAGATGAGCTTTTTGTGCAGCCCAGCACGATCATACCATTGTCCGCAGGGGTTGGGTCAACAGAGGTAGAAAACGAAGTGATCCTTGATGTGGAATCATGGCTAAACAGAGATACAGATCCGCATTATCTGCCTTTCCATGAAACTGATGGACCTCACTAAGCGGAGAAATGCTCGGACAAAAGCATTCCCAAGCGACCTGTCGAAATGGGGAGAGTGGAGAAATGTGTACCGCGAGCTCCAGGCCCAAGGCCGCATTTGGGACTTCGGTGACCTTTTTACGACGGCTTGTGCGTGCTTTGGTACCGATATCACCGAAGAGCAGTTCTTTGAGTCAGGAAACATCTTCGACGCCCTTGAGGCTGACTGGAACATCATGGCGGTTGATGATGAGTCCACAGTGCTTGCAGTGGTTGACCTTTTGACAACCATGGCGCTTCTTGCCATCACACCTACCGAAGTTAAGCCAATCGGTGAAAAATACCTCTCCTGGGCCACCCGTATTGTTGAGGCCGCCATATCGGTGTCTCCTCGTTGCGCCAAGAGTCGACCATTCCTTCGATTCATGGTTGCCCAATCTTCCCTATCCCTCCGAAGGGGTAAGAGAAGTCGGTTTGCGCATGACCACCTTGCTGGCTTTCCGGGTCTAAGCGTTCTATCGCCGGGGATTGACATGCCGTATTACATACCAGTTGGCAAGGAAAACCCTGGGTGGGTACCTCCGGATCTACCGAAAACCTCCTTTGAGCCTCTCGAGATGGCATTGAAAGCTTCGAGGGACCTGAAGGACTATCGTATCCAGGCACTGTGCCTCAAAGAACTTGCTTTGTGGAGTAGAGAGCCATCTGGATGTTTCGAAGAGTTGTCCCGACTTCAAACGGAGAAACAGCAAGATATGGAAGGCTATCTAGCTACCTGCCTCTCCAGGTACCTTTTTGAAACCAACGAGGATGGTAAGGCCAAACTCTTGAGTAAACTGAACGATTTTGGAGCGTGGGAGGGACCGCCGGATCTCATCAGTCCCGACAAATCATGCGCAAGAGACATCATCCAACAGGCTCTGGCCCCTTTACGCTCAACCTCAGCCCCGCAATACGTCAAAGCAGGCCTGCGGTACTATGCATGGCTGCCAGACGAATTCAGGCGGTTTATCGATAGACATGTAGAGAGACTACCCAGATTGCCGATCCCCATCCCACAACATCTGCCTCCACCACCGGGCGCACCACGACCACCACCGCCACCTCCACCACCCACCAGTGCACCACCGCCACCTATCGTTTTGCATCATGATAACCTTCAGGATTACCATGACAAAATTCAAGCGTCAAACTCAATGAGAACCTCACGAGGAGACCAGCCAACTCCCGTGCAGGAGAAGGAAGGTGAGTAGCGAAGACTTCTATACGTATCAACGGCTTGCTAACCACTCAGCGGGTGGTCAAGGGGGAAATGATTCGACAGACCGCAAGTCTCCACCTACCCGACTCTCTCCTGGCACTATGCTTCATTCCGCGACGACATCCAAACCTACCGTCGAGGACGGGTCTGGATCAAGCGAGGATACAGTGCGAGAGGTTAGGGGATAGGGAGCCTGCGGAACCACCTAACGGGCACAGAGCCCATGCAACCGCTCCGAGTAAGAGGAAACTTCAACTCTACCAAGGGCAATTCAGTAACGTGATACGTACCGAACATGGCGAGGTCTGGTACCGCGGAGCCTGCATTTGGCTTAGATGGGAATGTAGGGGACTATAGGAAAGCGGCTTTCTGGGTTTCTTGGAGAATCATAGTATACTGTCACCTACAAACAAGAAATTTGTCCTAAATACAAGCGGAAAGATTCTATAATGCAACCTCTAGCCCACCATTCCACCTCCCAAATTAGTGACATCCTGCGGTCGTGGGGCCTCAAGAGACAGTGACTTTAAGCTTGAAGCACAAATTCAGTGCTAGGTCAGCAGATGACACGACCCCTCGCTTTGAAGCCATCAGTCTACGGAGCAGACGTCTCCTTCTAGACATCAAACACTCAACTGCCGAGTCACGCGAACTTGTCCAATACCGCCAATGCATAGGAAAGGAACAATGTGACCAGGCTCACATATAGGACCGCGGAGAAGGACTCCACATGCGTTTCATGGGTCCTATGGACTTGAAATCATTGGCCATATCGAAAAAAGATGCATGGTCGCAGGCAAGTCACTCCCCTAGATGCAAGTCAATGAGACAATGAGCTTAGACTAGTGTTATCTCTACCCTCTCTTTTAGGGTTGAGACTGGATTGTGGAAGTTGATGGTGAAGAACGGCAACCACCCTCAAAAAATCAGCGAACTTGCTGCCCAAAACTTGCGATGTATATCTCTTTCCATCCCTTTATGATCTTAATGCCAACTTTGCACCCAGGCTTTCCTGTGCCAGTCAAGGCCTTGTCAAGTTTCATGGGTACTCACGCCAACGCGGCTTTGTTAACCCTAGCAACGCAAAAGGCATGCTTTTGACGGGTGCCTACGGCACGGACATGAAAGCGTTTGCGTGGAGAAGTCTTGAGGCTATGGATCACACTTGAATGATCACATTGGCGGCTATCAACAGGAGTCTCCGCCGTAGGTAGGTTTCTATCCGGTCAAAGAGAGGTTGATTTCGGGTGTGGACAGCAGCCATGATGCTCCGTTCTTCGTACAAATTGGCGGCAAAATTGGCCACGGCCTGATGGACTTTCACAAACGCCATCCCGATACGCCACGTGAACTTATCTTTGAGGACTTGTCTACTGTCATCGGCCAGATGCAGCAACTGGCTATTAGGTCAATGAGTTAGGACTCCCACACGGGACCCCTGATTAAATGCAAGTCTACTTTCTTTGTTCTTAAAATCATATGAACGATCGAACAAGGTGCCCTGCGTACTGCATGCATTTCTGCCTTCGTGACTAGCCTGATGACGTCTGTAAGAGCATCCTTGCTCGGATCTCTGCAGCAATGAAGCAGGGATAAGCTAAAGAGTTTATTTAAGCGTCCCTTTTTTTGTCTTGACCCGGGCACCCACCTGGATACAGCAGACTACTCATGAATGAAAATGTGATTCCGTCAAAGGGTGGATATGCTTATGCTGACATTGAATGCGAGGTGCCTTGAAACCCCGGTTAAATGCGTTGCTAAGGCAATCTTACGTTATATGACATGACAGCCATTTCTCACCTTTGCGCAACTATCAATTCCATCAATCCTTAGACACTACTACCCGCCTAGACTCTACGACGTTCAAGATGGCAAAACCAACCCGAGAAGGCCTAGCCTGGGAGGACTCTCTCTTCGAAGAACGCCCGGCTTGGATAACCAAACCCGATGTCCACGCGATCGAGACTGTCTGCCGCCGGTACTTCAAGCTCCAGCCTGAGGAACCCTGTATCATCAGATCCTTCTCTGCCGGAACATGCCACAGAAGTTATCACATCTCCGGACCGTCTCTTCCAGGCCGCTCCCTCATGCGAATCTGTCTTCCTGTTGATCCCTCTCTCAAAACCATGGGAGAAGTGGCTACCCTGGAGTGGGTCCGTCACTTTACAACGATTCCTGTCCCCGATATCATCGCCTTCGACGCATCCTCGGACAATGAGATCGGTTTTGAGTGGATAATGATGCCCGCTATTGATGGAAATACCGCATATTCTGCGTGGCGTAAGATGCCCATGGCAGCCAAAGAAAGACTCACCAAACAAATTGCCGACTTCCAAGCTCAACTCTTCAATGCTTGCAACACCAAATACCCCTTGCGAGAAATTGGGACTTTGACTCGCTCCCCAGAGGGATCCACTGGCATCGAATCAATAACCGTAGGGCAACTCGTTGACAGATTTTGGACCATGGGCATCAACTATGATTACATCGTGCCCCGAGGACCCTTTGCTTCCAGTCGCGAACATATGGATTCGTACATTCGCATCATCATCGAAGACGCCAAATCTGAATTTCTCTCATGTCAAGATGAGGACGATATCGCAGAGCTCGAGGTGCAGTTCAAGATTGCTGAGAGACTCTTGGGCCTCTTGCCAACTCTTTTCCCAGTTGCCGACCTACCCGAGCCGACTGTTGTCTGCCATGAGTATCTGACTTTGAAAAATATCTCGGTTGATGATAAGGGCGCGATTGTTGCGATTTCAGACTGGGAGTACGTCTCGGCAATCCCATACTGGCGTGCAACAGAGATGCCCTGGTTCCTGGAGGGACCAGAGCGAGAGATAATGCCACTTCGAGACGGGTATTCCCCTGAGGATCCAGAGGTGAAGAATGAAGGCTGTATGTGTGACGGTCATAAGCCCCTCGATAATGAAGGAGTCAATCGCCTCTACTGGATTCACCAGATGGAGTATGAGACAACACAGCTGAGAAAGATCTACAAAGGCTGCATGCGAGAGTTGCAGCCCACGTGGGACGCAGAAGTGGCTGCTGGCACGTTGAAGAATGATTTCATGGCAGCTGTCGGCCAATGTTTCGCTAGCTACATGCTAGATCAGGTTGGGGATTGGATCGATGCGATTGAGAAGGGGGATAACGTCAGGCTTAGGGACTTTTTAGAACCCAAGGACGTGCTCTAGAGATCGTTTTGGTGACATGAACGAGGACAAGTCACTGTAGAGTTAAACAAGCCGATGAATGAAGAATGTATGATTAAATATTGGGAATACTAAAGACTGTTACCTTTCCGCTCTCGGTCGTCGCTAACCTCTCCGAAATGTAAAATGATCTTTAATCTACCTTCCTCTCCACATTCGTCTCTTCAACAGCCCTCTGAGACGAAGTAGACCCTCCCGAAATACCCTCGGTGGGAGTAAGTCCACCGTTCATGTAGTGGTCCTCCCAGTCCACATCGCTAAGGTACTTAAAGTCGAGACCACGGATCTCGTGCTCCTCGCTGGCACGGATGTGCAGACCGGGAATCTTGTTGATGACGAAGAGTAGAATGCACGAGATGCAGAAGGACCAGGCGGCGCAGGTCACGGCACCGGCAAGCTGAAGTCCAAGCTGTCGCCACTGGTGCTCCCACCATCCACCAGCATATGCGTCACCGGAAACACCATCGAGAGCTGGGACGAACTGGGCGGCAAAGAGGCCGGTAAGGATGTCGCCGATAACACCTCCAACACCGTGGATGGCAAAGATATCGAGGCCGTCGTCGATGCCGATGAGATACTTGTACTTGACGGTGAAGTAGCAGAAGGAGGATGTGATCAGGCCGATAAGGGTAGCGACGTACACGGGAGCTGTGAGATATCAGTTAGCATTGCAAGTGAAGACACCGAGAGTTGAGAAGACGTACTGAAACCCGCAGCAGGAGTAATGCCAACAAGGCCGGAAATGATGCCGGAACAGAATCCAACCAGGCTGAACTTGCGTGTGAACAAGTAGTCGAGGAGGACCCAACCAACACCACCACCGCAAGCAGCAAAGTTGGTGTTGACCACAACGTAGATAGATCGGAGACTCAAGTTGGCAGTGCTAGCACCGTTGAAAGCGAACCATCCGAACCAGATAAACACGGTACCGATGCACATGAGCAGGGGGTTGTGAGGCTTGTAGTGAACCGCCTTCTTGCGGGTCGTCGTGGTGGACTCGGAAAGTCGGGGGCCGAGCATCATGGACCAGGCGAGGGCGCCGAAGCCACTGGCGATGTGGACGGGACCGGATCCGGCGAAATCGTAGAGGCCGAGCTTGTAGAGCCATCCGCTGGGGTTCCACTCCCAGTATGCGAGGCTGATACCGAGGTTAGTGAATAGTCGCGATGCTGCATAATTGGAAGACGTACATGTAGTAGACGAATGTGGTCCAGCAGAGCAGGAAGACCATGCTAGGCAGGAGACGGCCACGCTCCAGCATGGCTCCGGCCAAAATCATGGCGGTGGCCGAAACGAAAGTGAAGCCAAAGGCAGCATCTAAACAAGTCAACAGTCTGTCCATATCCCAGGTCCACACGATGACATACATAGAATCTCGGGGACATCAGAGTTGGCCATGGACGGCTGCGCAAGGACATTGTGGAATGCAGCAAGCGACAAGTCTCCCCAGATAGGATTGGTAGTCCTCGACTGGTATAGCGAATATCCATAGATCCAAAACTGAATACCGCACGCGCACGAGCAAAACAGGGACTGGAGGACCATGGTCAAGGCCGCCTTTCGGCGGTGCATTCCCGCATAGAGGAAGCCGATGGCGGGAGTGATCTGCCAGCAGAGAATTGTGCAGACGAGCAACCAGCACAAATCTCCCTGCATAAAGTCACAAGAAATTAGTATTCTACTGTAAAACGTTGCACTTCACTGATTTCTGCCGTACCTTGTCGTATGGGGCATTGAGATCATGAGTCACGGGGTTACCACCGGTGGGATCGACATTGTAGTCGGGCCACTCGGTGACGGGAGTAATCGTCGAACTCATTGTTAACCTAGGGAGGATCCTGTCAAGCTGGCTGGGACAGAACCATCTTCGGTGAACCCTCCCTCGGCTCCTATTTAAAAGATGATGCCTCTATCAGCACTGATTGATCTTCACCTTGGTGTTTCATCCTCACCTCGTATTTTGTCCGCATCTGGTTAATTCATCCGAGATAAGCGGCTGCAGAGCTAAGATAACTTTGTTGTCTGGGCGGTGGCGTAGATCTGTTATCTACAAACCGGGCCATGTGGTTGGAGGATTGAAGATGGCGTAGATAACGGGCTAAGGGAGGGGGACGCGTATTGGCCTGGTCCCCTTGTCGAATGCCGGGCTGCAACACCACCACACCGTTATCTCGGGCGGCCACTATTGGTTGCCCCCAGGTGATAAGATAAAAACAAGGGGGCCAGGGGCCTTTAAAGTTACCTGAAGTAGTAGTAAGCTTATCTGTCCCATGCATAGAAAAAGCCACGGCTTCCGCGCCAACAAGCCATGGATCGAACGGGCGGAATGAAAGGGAGTCGGGGGATTTGAACGGACGAGCAAATAGGAGACTGTTGGGCTTCGGTCCACGTGGCAGGGGCTGCGTGTTTGCATCGATAGTGCCGTGTTTAATCTGCCTGTCAAATCTAACGGGGAACTTGCCGGCAGATACTCAGTAGCGTGGGTAGGTAAATGAGGAGGCATCCCACGCAACCTTTTGGTAGCTGAGGTCGTGAGACGTGATGGCCTCCTTTCCCTGTGTACTCGTCATTGTTTCAAGAAGTGTCTCAGATGGTCCCGCGACAGCCAGATTCTCGATTCCGAGGTCTGTCTTGTGCAGCCAGCCTACCTGTCATCAAGAGTCACATCACCGCAGCGACTTGCAGCTTTCTTCAGCCTCGGCATATGCCAAGTGTCTATTCTTCGACATATCGCCAATTATCTGTACACAGAATCCAAGGTTGAGTAATAGCTTTCAGTCACCGCTTCTTATCACAGCTGCTACTATCCGCCACCCGGATCTCTCCCGAATGCCGCTGTGCTTCCCATACCGTATCGCCATTCGCCAGGCCGCCTGGGATTAGGCTATGACGCAAACTCTCCTCCGTGGATACCCTGCAGGGTGCATATCAAAAATGCGGGGGACACGATGTTCTGATTTCTGCCCCAGCTGGGTCCGGGGTAGCCAACTTGGCACTCCATCAGGTCCATTCATCGGCCACGATTTAAAGGCACATGTGAACTTGCCAAGAGTAAAATGTTGGCAATCGTAAGACACTATCGAAATATCCACGATATCTGGGACTTGGGCGCAGTCATAAGTTAAAGGGCATGTGTATGTTCACCTACAACGGCTTATCTAGCCGCGCTGTGGCCTTGGTGTCTTCATCGCGCCTCGCTTAACAATCTCTCACCCTTGATCCAAGGCTCACAGCTGTCAAGATGAACGTTCGTCTGGGTACCATGAGGCCATGAACCAACACGTAGCCGCGGAGAGCTTACTTTACCGCTGTCATGGCCTCGTGGCTCAACAGGTCAACTTTGACTCACTTATCGGGACCCGACTGCCAAGACTGCCAAGACCGCCATTTCCGGGCCACACGGATCCCGCGATATCTGCGTCGTTCAGCTCTCACGACAACTGTCTTGGCAAAATCAGCCGGTGTCGCCACGCTTCAAGCTGCTTTATGGGACCGCGATGAGGGCGAGCCCCCTATCGATAGATACGCCAGCACATGTCACGATGTATGAAGTCCAAATAAGGCCTAAGAGCTGATTATGTTGCTAAAGCACCGGCTACTCAATCCTCAAGAGGCAAGACGTCAAAGGCGGGAGTCTTGAACACATCCCAACCCGCCGAGGCTTGCGGGTCAGCAAACGGCTTCAGGGCAGCGAATCGCATCTTGTATCGTCCCTCCGCAATCTGACTTCCGTTTGCCAACCGACCCAGCCACCAAAGCTCAGTTCCAAGCCTTCCGACAATGTCACGCGATAGGTCTCTCAACGGCAATGCGATAAGATCGTTGGCATCGTCTGAGCTGGCGTTGAAATACTGCTTGCCAGACAACTGGGCCCAGCTTGTCGCGGAACCGACGTAGCCGGCCTTACCGATCACGGGAGGGTACTCCCAGTTTTCCTCAGTCCAGCTACCGTCAAAGATGTCCCACCGCAGCTCTCGAGTGCCAAAACCGATACGCGAGTATACAGCGGGGAAGTCTTGAATTTCTGGGTCCAGATCAAAGGTGAAGTTGCTCTTTTCTGCGATGGGGATTTCCTGACGGGTTGAAGTCATGGTTGGGAAACCGATGGGATACTCAAAGATGTCGCCAACGTCCTTTCCAAGGTCAGATGCGAGACCCATATAAGGAACTCCAAGAGATTCGCCGTTGCTACCAGTGACAACAATCTTGCCGCTATACAAGGGTAGTTTGGAACCATCCAGTCCCGCGGGAGCCTTGAACGAGATTTTCGCGGACTTGGTCTCTCCAGGCTGAATGGTCAATTTTGCGTCAGGTAGCGAGACCTCGGGGTTCATCTTTTGAGGTGCAGCCAGGACTTCTTCACCCCAGGCCATTCGTGGTGTGCCCCAAGTCTCAGGGTCGGTATTCATGGAATCAAATCCGCCGTAGTTTTCAACCGAAAAGTCGTAAGTGGTGGCCTTGTCTCCGCCATTGGTGATTTCGACCGTGTGCTCCTCATTGAAGTGGCGTGTATCGTTGAGAGCAAACTTGACAAAGGAGAGACTGGTGCTGTAGTCGAGAACCTTGGAAGCATTAACGATGCCGGTGCCCACCTGAGCTACCGAGGCCATGAATCCGTAGTCTGGACTATCCGAAGTGCCGTCATGCCATTTAACAGCCTCACCAGATGAAATAATCCTCATGGCCAGGTCCTTTGCAAAGTCAGGCCCGTGAGTAGAACGACCGCCATGCTTGCTGATGTACAACGCTGCGATACCGGCGACATACGGGCAAGCCATGGATGTTCCGCTGAAAACAGCGTATTCATCGTTCAAGTAGCTCGACAGAATCTGACCACCTGGAGCGGCCACATCAGGCTTGATGAAGAGGTCGTTAGTCGCTCCAAGGCTGGTAAAGTAGCTCGGTGCCCCTCCCGTCTCCTCATTGACGACTCCAGTGAGAGTCTTCATAGGCGGAGTGGTAAAGTCAGCGGTGACGTTTCCACCAGCTTTGATGGTCTTGATGATTGCAGCACCGGCCTCTCGGGTAATCATGGCGATACTTCCGTCCTGAGAGACAGCTGAAGGGACCACGATGGGCATCTCGTTGGTATAGATGAGGATATGCGTTGCACCAAGAGCAGCCAAGTTTTGCTGCTTCTGTGAAAAGTTGCATCCTCCTCGACGTACGAGCACAACTGACTCGGTGAAATTGCGAGTATCATTCGACAATGGGCTACAAGCCTCAGCTGCAACAGTCGTATCGAGACCGACTGGGATAATTGGCCATCCGTCGACATCGGATGGGTACCACTCGGCCGCTGGCATGTACGGCACGTTAACCGTCTCCGACTCTCCGTCATTGTCAAAGGTCGCGTTGAAAGAAGTTGTGGCAATCACATCTCCGTCAATGGAAGAAATAGCAAGGACATGGGCACCGGAGGATCCGGTGCTGGCGGCAAAGGGACCAGCTTGGCCATCGTTCCCTGCTGAGATGGTGACAACTACACCCTGGTCGACGATTCTTGAGGCCACTACAGCCCAAGCATTTTCGGCCCAGCCACCAAGGCCACCAATGGAGGCAGTGATGACATCGGCCTGCAAATCTTGATCAGTTGCGGTGCTATGAATACCCAACGCCTAGTTACTTACTCCGTCGTCATAAGCCTTGAGGAAAGCATCAATCAACACATCCTCGGTTGTTGCGTCCATTTTTGCAAATACCTTGTACACTCGGAGAGTGGCGTCAGGAGCAACTCCGGTGATCCTACCCGTCTTAGCTTCTGAAGGACGTGGATGCCTTTGTGTCTTTCACTTACAGATCGCTCTTCCCAGCGATGATGCCAGAGACATGAGTTCCATGGCCCAAGTTGTCCATAGGATCCTCATCAGGCTGCTTCTTTTCATCTTCGGGCCATTCTGCCACCATTTCTTTAGCTCAACATCACTCTTATTGAACGGCATGCTCTTACCTCCATCGCCCACAAAATCATATCCACCTTCGATCTTGAAACCAGGACCAAACCCTCCACCAAGCTGTCTATTGTCAGTCAAAGTGTATGTCCTCATGATATCAAAGCTCGCTTACTGCGGCATGGTTATAGGCAACTCCAGTGTCAACCACGGCAACAACAGCGCCCTTGCCCAGGACACCGTCAGCATGGAGCTTGTCTACTCCAGTCATGTGATGAATGGATGTGTTGACACCAGCAGCTTCTTTGCCAAAAGTCTGCAGCGGTTTCATAGGAGCTAAGGTGACCTTCTTGACCTGCCAAGCTTTGATGACAGATTCCTCCTCCTGGAGAGTATCAAGATTGTCTTTAGCAGTCTCCACACAAGCACCTTTGAACACATCGCTGTTAAAGACCCTGATAAGCTTGACATCGGGGCGGTCTGCCAGTTTATCGGCAGTGGCTTTGGAGTTGGTTCCCTAGTCTCCATTAATACAGTAGTCT
The DNA here is from genome assembly GCA_030779245.1 of Fusarium sp. MBC 438. Classification (NCBI taxonomy): domain Eukaryota; kingdom Fungi; phylum Ascomycota; class Sordariomycetes; order Hypocreales; family Nectriaceae; genus Fusarium; species Fusarium sp. MBC 438. The sequence goes on from JAPFTB010000042.1 coordinate 237,229, forward strand.
TGACGGCTTGGTACGAAGAGGCCATACATCCTCAAACTCGATGATGAATCGCTTAGGGTCGAAATCAGTTTCATTCACAGCTGGAGCGACATCTTCACCGTCACGTCGTAAAAGAGTGTTATGGCGGGCCAGAGCGCTGGCAACGCACGAAAGAGTAAAAAGAGTGTGAAACAGGCGCATAATGAATGACAGCGGTAGGATCGCCTAGACGCTAATGAGAGCAAAGCACAACAACCAATGCACAGAGACTATGTATTTATATATCTTGGACAAAAGCGAGATCAAGGGGTGGGAATGCATGATGTGCCTACAGAAGTTCCCAATACTACCCTGGAAAATGTTACTCGATAACGGCTTGGGAATATCTCCCTTACCCTTCGTGCACTGGTTTCCGTCTTGGCAGCCCGATACGACGCTTGGCTTCTGCTTGAAAGACCTGATCAGGCGATGATATCCATCCGGGTGCAATAGTGATGCATCGACTATCACAATACAGAGCCCCATGTCAATGATTTGAGAATCTTTTTGGGCAAAAGGGCCTCCCAGAATGAGCCTATTTGTGTGATAAAGACAGGGACGGACCTCGTATTTAAGATCGAAACTCATGTCCCTTGCATGCGATTCTGTGACTTACCCCTGAGTTGAATGTGACCTTCTATTTCTATCCTATCTGCCCGGGAGTGCCCCACTTTCTTCACGACCCTCCACCGACCAGTGAGGCCTATCTAGAAAGCCCATGCTCCCGTGGTCAAAGCGTGGGGGACTTGCTTCATGGATAGGTTGGGTAGAGATACCGTGATTGGTGGATTATGATCAATTGATGTTCTGAGTTGAGGCCATAGATCGGAAAGGTGGTGTGGAGGGCTTTTAGATATGAACACAGGGGAAGTCATTCTGAACCAAGGTGGTCGGCGGTGTGTTGACCTTTTCGTAGACTATGGTGTTGATTCCTGCGTCTTGTGTCGTATGAGCTTGTGTGGTGTGATAGAAGAAATTGAGAAACTTCGTCTTAGTGTCCCCTAGGAGTATATGTGTTCGGGAAGTGCCGGTTTGATATTAGTTAAGCTGACATTCGGCAACGATAGACCAACAGTGCTTTAATCAGAGCCTCGTGTTGTATGATAGTAAGAGGCAGAATGGGAGTCCCTATAGTTAGGAGGGTATTTGTCTTTTTTTTTTTCAACTCAGCAGCCGCCACTTTAAGCACGTTCTAAACTCGAGATTCCTATAAGGCCCTTACCGGGATGGAATTGCTGTGTATCTGGCAGCCTTTTCAGGGTAATCGCCTTGCAAGTCGTCATAAGCTTTCTATGATCAAGTCTCAAAGTACCTGGATGAGCTAGAGTGACTTTTGTCACATGTTTCCCAATGTGTTCACCATTGTGCCGGACGGAATTCCCCAGAAAGGTCAAGAAATGCAATAACAATAACTGTAATGAATCTCTTTACTTTGGCTTGGTTGCCTTTACTTCCGACGACGGTGAATCGAATATGATGCGAGAAGACTCGATCCTTGGACGAAAGAGGGGCTCCTTCCCCGACTTGGAGCACTATCAAAATCTATGACCCCAAAGATGGTGAACTGCTCGTTGAACATTCGTCTAACAGCATCAGCCCCTAAAGCAGAATCACAATTTTGACGTACTGAAGGCTCGTCTCTGAGTGTGCTCTTCTCTAGTGACTTATTGCGATTGACTGGAATTATCGTTTGGGGTTTTTCCACGGCCGGCCACTAAAGCCATGCCTCAATTTTGAGCTGTGTGGTTTAAGCATTCATGAAGCCTTCAGGTGATAAAGAGGCATGTTCTACATCGTTTAGAAACGCTTGAGGGGGACCTTGGATAGCAACCCCACACGTCTGCTTGGATTGAGTGAGGTAACTAACCTGCAGCAGCGCTGATTTAACAACGGAGTATAGACTGACTGTGCGAGGCCTTTTCCATACATGTTCTCTAAGATAGCTTCAGATTTCTCGAATATTTGCCTCATCCCGTGGTACTGATTATTAGAATGTCTCAGCCCTCATTCCAGCATGGTGGCCATGTTATCGCCCACAACGACGTACACTTAAACTTTGTACTCTCGCTTCAGCTTTCAAAGTCAATAAAACGTGCCGTGGGCTTGTTTATTATTCATAACTGAGCTGTGGTGGGTTTATCTCCATTAAGTCAGCTTCTGTAATTGTGTGTAAGGCACGCTAGCAGCATTGGTAATGTCTCCGACGTCGCATTGTTGGTCTGACAAAATAAGAGGGCCAATCGTTGTTGACATAATCACCTGCTAATCACGGTTGTTTTATGTCCGTTGGGTTGCTTGCAAGCCCGCCCCCACCGCTTCTTTGAGCATTTGACACCAACATCACCTGCTAAACGACGCCATTCCCGATTAACCTTGAATATCGGAAATACCGGCACATGTGTCATCATGATGATCCAGAGGGCGGCCGCCGCGAGGGGTCATATATATACCGACTGATGGAAGCAATTGCCCAAGCTGTATTTTGTGGACCTATAAGTCAATCTAATACATCATGAGAATGGCAGGTCCCATTTCACACACGACAAGCTACAATGGCGACGTCGAGTCTCGGCCGCCGGTCGAGCTGGACTCCCCGGAGCCGACGGCCCCGCGATATCGCAGCTACAGTCACCCTTTCGCTGGCCGACTTGGAGCAAATCAGGCATTTACGATTGATCGAAGAACTTCGGCGGATGAGAAGTTTTTGGAAAAGGAGCCAGATGCGACACCGCACATGTCATTTCGGGAATTGTTGGATTGCCGACCAATCTTTAGCCGATATTTGTGGAAGGCTGCTCTCATCGAGGGAATGGGTGAGGGATCATGCTGCTCACGAGATTATCCATTTTGACCAGTTATAGGCACACTGATGCAGGCGTACATCACTATCTGGATCGGCATCTCACCACCAGTGCTTCCCACGCCACCAACAGCTCAGCTGGGCAACTTTGACAATGCCGCATTCATAGGTCCCTTGATAGGCGGAATCACCAACATCTTTTTTATTTCTTTATTCATTTCATGTTTCGGGCCTGTTTCAGTAAGAGCGTTGATATTATTCGAACAGCCAGATACTGACCCAGACAGGGAGCTCACTTCAACCCTCTCATCACCTTTGCAACGTTCTGTGCCCGCCTTTGCTCCCTTCCACGCTTGATATTGTACGTTAGTGCTCAAATTGGCGGAGGCGCATTGGCTGGGCTATTGGTGAGGGCCAGTTACGGCACTAGAGAGTTTAAGGTCGGTGGTTGCTGGCTTGACCCTGATATCGTGCCCGTCAGAGAGGTTTTTGTCGTCGAACTAATAGCGGCAACCATTCTCCTATTCCTCGCCTTTGGACTGGGTCTGGACCCGCGACAAGCTCAAATCGTCGGCCCGACCCTAGCTCCATTCCTCGTTGGACTCGCTTCTGGAACCTTGGCTTTTTCTACGGGATTTACGAGGTATGGATACGGCGGCGCTGGTTTGAACCCGGCCAGATGCATGGGGGCGTTTGTAGGGACGAGATTTCCGACTTGGCATTGGATACATTGGTAAGCTCACAAGTACTTTGCGCCTATTGTTGGGCTAAGTTGAAGCTGACCGAACTTTCCCTCCAGGGTGGGAGACGGTATTGCGTGCATCATCCATGGCCTAGTCTACTACTTTGTTCCACCCTGGACAAAGGAGAACTAATACACCTGGCGTTCAGATAGGTTAAATTCGACTTTCACATCGGATTATATCTGTCAAAGCTCAAAAATTTGACGTATTTAAAGACTTAATCAAGAACTACATCTGCCCGCTCGCAAACAACGCCTGTGCCAAAAATCGGGCATCACATCCTCACGCCACGCTACTCCTGACTGCTCATCACTCATTTATCATTAACATCAACCAAAACCTTGACCTGGTTATCCTTATCATGAATCAGCGCCTTGATACCATCCTCCACAATGTTCTCAAGCTTGATCTTTCGCGTGATCATTTTTCTGGGCTCAATGGCGCCTGGCTATGTCAGCATCCACTCTGCAAAGAAAGCATGAGTTGGTCTCACCTGTGCCAAGATTTTCGATAACGGCTTCGAAATCCTCTCGCTGGTATCCGAGGACAGACTTGTAGGCACTCTCCTTCCATGTGATCCAGTTGGGGTTGAAGGGGATTTCCTTCTCCCAGATGGCCACGTTGACCACGGTGCCCTTGGTCTTGACGACCTCGCATGCACTCTTGACACTATTAAGAAATTAGTGGCAGCTCATATCGTTGCATAGATCAGGAACGCACCTTGCAGGAACTCCGGCGCAGTCAAAGGCCACATCAGCGCCCCTTCCCTCGCTCAAGCCCAAGACAATCTCGTTGAGGTTCTCCTTGATGGGGTTAACCACCAGCGAGGCGCCGAACTCCTTGGCGAAATTTTGGCGAGACACGGCAACCTCAGAGACAATAATATCCTTGACGCCCTTGGCCTTGAGACACAAGATCATTGCCAGACCAATTGGTCCACCTCCGATGATGACCACCTTGGACTCTGGGTTGATTTCTGGCGCTGCGCTCATGGCATGCCACGAGACAGAAAGAGGTTCGACAAGAGCTCCAATCTCAAGAGAAAGGTGCTTGGGGAGAGGGAAAACGTGTGTAGCGTTTACACAGACAGCTTCGCTCAATCCACCACCACCCCCGCTCAGTCCGACGAAACCGCCAGTGTGACACACATTCTCGGCGTGCGAATCACACGCTGCACAGTGTCCGCAAAAGATGGTAGGCTGTACAGCGCAAGGTTGACCGACTTCAAAGCCCTCTACTCCAGGGCCGACTTCTGAGATGATGCCTGAAAACTCGTGGCCCAATGTGACGGGGATGGTCTCTTTGGTGACGGGATGAGCGGTTGTGGGGCAGAAATTGGGTCCTCCGAGATACTCGTGGAGGTCAGTTCCGCAAATGCCAACAAAAGCCGGGGCGATCTATCAAAGTTAGCAATAGATAAACTCTATACCTGATCTACATGCTCACCTTGATCTGACCCGCTCCGACTGTCGGCTCGGGAATGTTCTCAACCCGAATATCCTCCTTTCCGTAATATCTAGCCGCGCGCATTGTGCTGTAGTAGAATGATGTTTGTAGATTCCTTGACATGGACCCACGGATGTTCCTGGCGAAGAGCCTGTTAAATGTTGATCCAGCGACACTTGACATGGTCCAAAAAGCAAGTTTGACTCGTCATAAATCGGCTCCGCCGGGTGACTTTATACGGGCCGACCTCATAATCATCCCACTGAATGCGTCAGACCCACTGGTGACACGGCGTCGAACCCCCGCTGCAAATGTCGCCTAACAACACGGTCATTCTGCCTGTCCTATTTTCCTGTTCTCATCTGCCGTTTCACCTTGACTAAAGTGACCGCTCGACCGAAGATGAAGTGCGGGGTGCAGTGAAGATCGCGTTCATCTTGGACTCTTATTCGACATGTTTGAGATACAGACAGGTATGATCCTTGTCTAGCTTTGGTCGAATGCGGGGGAATTGGATGCTACGGTTGTTGGTGGTGGCGGATCTAGGTACCAATAGTCGGACCCGATCGAGAGAAAGCAGCGTCGGTGCCGACTGGGAGTGAAAGTCCGTGAAAGGCTGAGGTTGGAAGTTGGTGGGATGTGAGGACCGGGCGAATTTATACTCAAAATTGCTGGGAACCTTGATGATCTCATTGATGAGATGCAACCCGCTACCACCTCCAATACTCACCGGAACAATTGAATACATTGAGGTTTCATTGTTGGCCAAAGGAGCGAATTATTTCATCAGTCACAGCTTACCATGCCCAGCTGAGGCATTTGCCCACATTGCGGCTTTACTCCCGCAGCCTTCTGCAGAGGCTCGATATTTCCCTCACTGGGCCTCTTTTCGCTTCTCAGCTGACCATGAAACTGAAATTGCCATCACCTTTTCCCAAATGTGCTACAAACCCCCATGGCCTAAGATTTGATTCTTGTCATCCGTCACCCTATCAAGTTAAGCATCACGGAACCTCCATCTGACCCCATCATCGCCCACGTGTCGTCTAGGTTGACTCAAATGAACAGCAGAGCCTCATACCACTACGATTATCGCTCAAAACCATGTCAGAGAAAAAGTGGCTTGACTGTGGATCTTCGGTATTCGGCTTCCAGCTTGGCGGGACCCTCAGATCATGAGCCTCAAGCGAGTGGTGTGATGGGAAGATGCGAACCGTTTGAACCCACTTGCGCCCGGATGTTCCTATCTATGATCTTGGCCTGCTTGATTAGGTACTGATAAGAAATTGTCCGTGGATCCGAGCCAACTGTTGGGGTTAGCTACCCTAGATCTTCCACTTTCAAGTCCTCGTGCTCAGTAAATCTCCTACCCTAAGTGAATCTGGCAATCATTTCTGATGCATTTTGTATAATCCCTTTGGTTTGTATTTTACCTAAGGTTTGCTAAGCTCGTAAATAATGAAGCCGCCGTGCCAAGCCCACGATGGGCTTTCTCGTCTTACTTCTTGATATTCCACTCGGACCGAAGACCAACGAGCATACTACAAAACATACAGAACAATCATAACCCAATGCTTTATAATACGCGTAGTATGATATTACGACAGTGTAATAAGTTAGTAAAACATCGCAACTACCCAAACCACAGGCTCATGATTATAGAGGGTAATTCAAAACGCGACAGCTCTTGGGTGCTCAAGTGAAATCAATTCATGCTCTGGACTTGATTAAGACGATGAAAAACGCAACTAATGACTACCCTTATTTTGATAAGGGGCTCTTGGTCTTCAAACAGACACCGGCAGGTCATCCTTGGCCGCCATCTCCTCCAAGATGAACTTGGCTGCAACTTCTCTGCCTTCCCCAGCATCCTTGCACAACCTCGCCAAATCTTCTGCCCTCTTCTTAATCGTCTCGGAATCTTTCCCCATGATGACATCAATCAATGACTGACCAAGGCCCTTGGCTGTCCACTTGGGCTTTGTGTTCTTGCTCCCAAGCCGGCCAATGCCTAGCATCTCAACGCGCTCGGCGAAGTCATAGCAATCTGACCACTGAGGAAGGACAACTTGGGGAGTTGCCGTACTATCAAAATTAGTTGATGAAAGAGGAGAAGAGGGCCAACGTACACCACAGCTTCGTTGAATGAATTAGCGCCACCGTGGTGAACTGAGCATATGACATGTCCTGTCCGTAGAATGGCAATGGGCTCGGAAACGACCCAGTCAACAATTCTGACTTGATCTGCAACGATGTCTCGCCCAAGGATATCTACAATCTTGGCGTTTTGGGTATTGATGCCCTTGTGGGTTTTCAATTTCCACAACACTTGAAGGGGGCGTCTGGCTGATGTTTGAAACTTGTCAATGACCACCTTGATGGCAGATGCCATCTCAATCATCTGTTGCTCATCAATCTGACACATAGAACCGAGGTTGATATAAACCGTCGGCCCCTTGGTCAGCCATTTTCCTAGCTCAGGGTCCGACTCTTCAATGGGCAATGCGCTTCGAAGAATGGGTCCACATGGGATGATATTGTTAGGCAATATCCCTTCAAAATCGAGCTCCGGCAGGAAACCGACGGCGATCTTTGGGCTTTCAGCTGTCCTGCGCTGAAGATCAATTGCTGTCTTGAGACTGATGCCGAGTTTGTCTTTCAGGTGAGCAGTTGTCTCTTTTCTGTGATGAGATGTGATCCAGAGATAGGCCATGTAGAAGAGGAAGTAGACATTGAGAGGGATGAGGTGCCACGGCACGGGGTAAGAATATCCAGTGAAAAGTCTATCAATTAATTAGGTACGATTGGCAGAACAGAACAAGCAAATGGATGCGTACGCAGGATACTTCCAGAATTTCTCACCACGTGGCTGCCCAGCCGCCGCAAAGTCTTTGATGGTGTTGGGACTCAGAACCATGTACTTGACTTGCAAATGCCAAACACTCGTCAATCCAGCCGTCATTAACGGATCCAGCACCACAAGGTCCGCATTCACATCTTTGATGATGCCGACAATCGAAGTGACAATCTCCCCCAGCTCCTCGCCAGTGTAGGGTATGAAAGCGGGCAGAAAGTCCCTGATGGCCTGTTTAGTCGCGGAGAAACTGAGGGGGGTGGAGACAGAATCGGCAAAATAACCCGGTTGTGCTGGAATGTTGTGCCGCTCCGTGTAGTTTTGAAGCCCTTGACGGTACGAAAGGCCCTGAATTTCATGATACACGATGGGTCTCACGCCAGGTGTAGATCTTCGGGCATACTCTGAGACCTCGGTGACGGACCCTTCAAGACCACGAAACGTGGCGAAATGCACCTCAACGCTGGGATCGGCTTCAAGGATAGCCTGTGCGGTTGCGAGAAAGACATTAGATTGTCCGTGCTCAATGTTTGTGAGCATCAGGATCTTCCGTGCACCGAAGACAGGGGTCGTCATTTTGGCTTTGTTACGATTGCGGAGGAGGTTGAAGAACACGATGAGGTTCCGCTAAATGTGGATGCACGTCACAGATAAGACAAGAAGAAGATGACGAGGGAAAATGATCGCGTTCGGTCTCGTCGACCATGTCAGGGTGAATCCTTGACTGCAACATCAATCCAAGACACGTTATCGCCGATTGAGACCATGTGGGTCGAGCTATTGCCTGGCAGATTCCGATTGTCACTGCAACCACCCTATTTGGGACCACCGCTTTCACCGGAGGATGGGGTGAACTTAATTGATTAGCAGGCAGACCAAAGTGTTAAGAGGAGGGTAGAGCAAGGGGTCTTTTTGGAGAAGCATCGACATACTCACCATCTTTGCCCACAATGAAGTTTCTCTGCCTCCACGGCTCCTATGGGAGCGCCTCTGTAAGTCTATGGTCATCACTCCCCGCTTACACATCATCACATCACTAACAATTTCCTGGAGAACTTCAAAATCCAGCTTGGTCCATTCACCGATCTGGTGCAGAACTCGGGCTCTACAACGTTCAAATGGATTAATGGCGGGCACAAAGCTATCCCGCCGCCTGGTTTCGACGACTACTTTGGCGCTCCTCCTCTCTTTCGCTTCATGGACTATGATGGCGTCGGAGGTTTGGACGACATGATGGTCAAAATCCGTGACTTTCCCAAGGGGCTGACTCCCGAGGATACCATCCGGAAGCTACTCGGTGAAGAGGATCTGTTTACAGCTGATGCTGTACACAACGCCCTCGACAGACTGCATGAGATTATTGACCAAGACCCCGAGATCGACGTATGTTTATTGATGATATTGATGTCCTATCTTAAGATCAATGGCTGATAAACTTGCGTACAGGGCATCCTAGGATACTCGGAGGGAGCCACCATCGCTGCGAGCTTGGTCCTTGAAGAACGGCGACGGTTTGAGGAAAGGGGAATTCCCCGACGCATCAAGGTTCGTATTTGGACTTCTCATCAGGATCCCAGACTTATCTCTATGCAGGCTGCCATTTTCTTCGCTGGGTGGCCTCCAATCCGTCTCACTGATGAGAACCGTGTCGAATGCCTGCTGGCAGACGAATGCGAGGATATCATTGATGTTCCCACGTGCCATGTTGTTGGGTGCAACGATCCATACATCCAAGGCGCAATGGCACTCTATGGCATGTGCGATGAAGATACCGCGGTTCTCTTTGATCACGGCAAGGGTCACACGCTGCCGAGGGATACGAGAACCATCAATGAGCTGGCTACAGCTATCACAGATACGATAGTCAAGGTCGGGAAGGATTGAGGGGTAGTCAAACCGTTGGGGAAGGGCGGGGTGATTTTCCAGATTGAGTAGGTAGATGATCTCGGTGTAAGATAATAATTCAATGCATCCAAATCCATGTCTAAATGCTACTTGCAAACATACGACCTGACTCGTTTTGAGGCCTTACCGCACGCACGAGCGAGCGAGAAGGGATGGGGATGCAACTGTATGTGTACCATTAGGCGATGCGACCATGACAAAACAAAAGTTCACCTGCTCGGTGTGGCGGGATGCCCCTGGTCACATCTGACAGCAGCCTCTGGGGGTGGGAGGCATACCGTGTAAGTGACGGAACAAGCCGGAAGATAGGCTCGTAGCGAACCCCACGCTCAGCACAGATTAGCGTTGACCCTCATTCAGCTCGGTAGTGCATGTTCGGCACTGCAGGTCGGCCAGTTCATGTGTCAAATCAAGGCTGAGATAGAGTCCCCGCGATATCACGAAGTCAAGACTAAGAGAGATTGATTCGATTAGCAAAAATGATGAAAAATGGTAAATGGTCTGATCAGACCTCGGCCTAAGCTGAATGCGCATATGAATCCAAGACATGCCGTGATGATCGACGTCGACCATCGACGTAGCAATCTACGCGAGGTGGGGGCGTGTCGTAGATCTCGGCCTTTTCCAAACAAACCAATAACTCTTGCCCCTGTCCCTTTGGACCATACATAACTCGGAACGGAAAAGAGCCGAAAACCCTCGGAAAGTGGGCGAAAGCAGTCAAAGAAAGGGATTCATAAAACTATAGCATGCCATCCCATCGCATCATTGTTCTATAGCTAAGCTGTGAACGGCGAGATCAACTGCCGATACAAAGGACCTGGGTGTTGACGCCATGATCGTAAGGGAATCTCGGTGTAACAGATACATAGGATTCGGTTCCGTATCTGGTTTTGAATGTGATATCTGGACCAAGGGAAGTGATCTGCTCCCCCTATCTCTTGGCACACCATCCTCTTGTCTACATGTGGTAGAGGTAGTAGTACATCCTTGACTTTGTGGATAAGAAACAGGATCCTAGTGACCCGGTGCAATCCAGGGGAATTTTGGTTTGATGTTTCCATCTTTGACGGTTTATCAGAACGCTGAGAACGGCGCATATTGAATAGCATTCAGCTGAGTTCGGCCATGGAAGGGCAAGGGTAAAAATATGATATAGTTGCATTGATTTCCCTTGGCTTTTTTGCTTCACTTGTTCTGATATCTGTCAACCCAACTCTTCCACACACCTCTTGGGCTTCTCGCAACATCTTGTTACTCCAAATTCACACACCACAATGTCAGCCAACCAAGAGCCCCAGGTAACACCCATCGCCATTGTCGGCATGTCCTGCCGACTGTCTGGTGATGTGTCTAACCCCGAAGACTTCTGGACACTTCTGTCTCGGTCACGAAGCGGCTGGCGAGAGATCCCAGAAGACAGGTTCGCCATGGGAGCTTTTCACCATCCCAACCCTCAGAAGAAGGGGTGCATCAACGCCAAGGGGGGTTACTTTATGAATCAGGACCTGTCGCGGTTCGATGCCCCGTTTTTTAACATCACAGAGCAGGAGGCCTTGGCCATGGGTGAGACAATATTCTAGAATACCCCCGAGATGTCTTGCATATTTGCTAACATGTCTTGCTCTAGACCCACAACAACGGCAGTTACTCGAGTGTACATATGAGGCACTTGAGAATGCTGGTGTCCCCAAGGAGACAATCGCTGGTCGCAACATTGGAGTCTTTGTTGGTGGTGCCTCATCAGATTATCGCATGGGCACTCTGCGTGATGTGAACAGAGTACCCATGTTTGATGCCACTGGCAATCATCAGTCTATCCAAGCAGGCCGTTTGTCTTACTACTTTGACTTTCGTGGACCCTGTTCATCTATAGACACCGCATGCTCATCAAGTTTGTATGCTCTTCATCAGGCTGTTCAGAGTATCAGGTCTGGCGAGTCTGAGCAGGCCGTTGTGGCCGCTGCCAACTTGCACCTCCAGCCTGATGATTACATCTCCATGTCGATGCTAGGGTGAGTCATTGTTCCCATCCGTTCATAATATTTAATAGCTAATCTCCACCCACCAAGAATCTTCAATGAGCATGGAAAGACCTTTGCCTTTGATGAACGAGCCAAGTCTGGCTTCGCCCGAGGTGAGGGCGTTGGTGCCCTACTTCTGAAGCCTCTTGACCAGGCTCTCAAGGACAACGACAAGATCCGTTCAGTCATTGTCAACACTGGCACAAACCAAGATGGAAAGACAGTTGGTAAGTAAACTCTCAAAAGTCTCAACGTGCATCACACTTACATCTCATTAGGCATCTCAACGCCAAGCGGCGAGGCTCAGGAGCGCCTTATGCGTGATGTCTACGCAAGGGCAGGCATCAACCCTGAAGAGGTCGGCTTCATCGAAGCCCATGGCACAGGAACAAAAGTGGGTGATCCCATCGAAGCCGGCGCCCTCTCTCGCGTCTTCGGCAAGGGCCGAACCAAGCGATTCCCTCTCTACATAGGATCCGTCAAGACAAACGTCGGACATCTTGAAAATGCCAGCGGCATTGCATCTATCATCAAGGCGACTCTGATGCTCGAGAAGGGCTTTATCCTGCCTAATCTCAACTTTGAAAAGGCAAACCCTAGCATCCCCTTGGATCAGTGGAACATGAAGGTTCCTATCAACATCCGTCCTTGGCCAAAGAACAAGCGATACATCAGCATCAACAACTTTGGCTTCGGAGGGTCCAATGCGCATGCTGTCCTAGAGCGTCCGCCTGTTTCTCTTTCGGATCTGCCGATTGAGTCCAAGAACCAGTGTCCCAAGCTGTTTGTCTTGTCCGCTCACGATGAGGGTGCACTCAAGCGCCTGACCTCGCAACTTGGTGTCTACATCGAGCAGCATCCTGAGGTCTTCCAGAAGCGGCTCATTCGAGACATTGCCTACACGCTAGGTGAGCGTCGGTCTCATCTACAGTGGCGCACTGCTCTTGCAGCGACATCTCTTGATGAGCTTGCCCTATCGCTCAATGGCATCGAGGCCCTGCCAAGCAGAGCAGCCAAGGTGCCCAAGCTGGCGTTCGTTTACACCGGCCAAGGAGCTCAGTGGGCTGGCATGGGTCGCGAACTACTCAACACCCATCGCATCTTTGCTGACACAGTCGAGGCTGCCGACGACTGTCTTAGGCGTATGGGTGCCAGCTTCTCTCTCATCGAGGAGCTCAACAAGGGCAAGGAAGAGTCTGAGATTGGCAAGGCACATATCAGCCAGCCTATCTGCACCGCGGTTCAGTTGGGTTTAACTGCCTTGCTTGAGTCCTGGGGCATCAAGCCTTCAATGGTGGTCGGCCACTCTAGTGGTGAGATTGGAGCTGCCTTTGCCACTGGTGCCATCACTCTCGAGGCTGCTATGGCTGCTGCTTACCACCGTGGCCAGGCCGCCCTGAAGATGAAGGCCAAGTTCCCTGATCTCCGAGGGTCCATGATTGCGGTCGGCGCTGGCCCAGCCGAGATGAAGGAGTTGATCCAGTCTCTGGGCTTGACCTCCATCGTCGTGGCTTGTGAGAACTCGCCCTCCTCCGTCACAGTATCAGGAGATGAGGACGCCATCGATAAGCTTGCCGTCGAGCTCGAGAATCGCAGCATCTTCAACCGTAAGCTGCGTGTTGATGTGGCCTACCACTCACCACACATGCAGCTCGTTGCTGATGACTACATGGCTTCGATCAGCAACTCTAAGAGCCAAGATTGCGACGGCGTTGCTTTCTACTCTTCGCTGAACGGCAACAAGCTTGACTCGACTGCTGACCTGGGCCCATCCTACTGGGTCGACAACCTTACCAAGCCTGTTCTTTTCTCGTCGGCTTTGAAGGAGCTCTACGAAGACGGTCAGCCTGACATGATTGTCGAAATTGGACCTCACTCGGCCTTGGAGGGACCCATCAAGCAGATTCTCAAGGGAATCAGTAGCCAAGCCTCCAGTGTCAAGTACCAGTCGTCGCTTGTGCGCAACCAACACGCCACAACCACGGCGATCAAGCTCGCCGGCGCTCTGTTTGTCAAGGGCTACCCTGTCAACTTCAGCGCTATCAACGAAGATGATGATGGCGCTCAGAAGCCTTCTCTGGTCGCCGACTTTGCCCCATACCCGTGGGCTGACCGGAAGTACTGGTTCGAGTCTCGATCCAGCAAGCAGCATCGCCTCAAGCCATTCCCTCGTCACGACCTGCTGGGCTCACTCGAAGACAACTACAGCGAACTGGATCCCACTTGGCGAAACGTCATGACTGTTGACGATGTGCCGTGGCTGAAGCACCACAAGATGCAGTCGCTGACGACCATGCCGTTGGCGGCTTACCTCTGCATGGCAGTGGAAGCCTCTATGCAGCGTGCTGGTCTACGTGGCATCCCCGCTGAGCAGATCCATGGATACCGACTTCGCGAGATCTGTGTATCCAAGGCGTTTGTGCTTGATGACAGCTCCGAGTATGAGACAGTTGTGACACTGCGATCGTACTCCGAAGGCACCCGCGCCCAATCCTCCGACTGGGACGAGTTCCGGATTGCGTCTTGGAACTCCAGCAGAGGTTGGCTGGAGCACTGTACTGGCCTGGTCGCTGTTCGGAAGCAAGACACGTCCAACGCTGTCAGCCAAGGCAGTACACATGGCGCTCGCGCACGCAAGGCTGCCGCCGATAAAATCCGCGGCGGCGAGTTGTCCACGAAAGACTTTTACTCTGAGCTCGAGGGATTCGGCGCTGAGTACGGATCCTTGTTCCAGCTTCAGCCGTCGGGCGGTCTCAAGGTGGCAGGAGAGTACTCTACCAGTGGCGTCATCGTACCTGACACCGCTTCGAGTATGCCTTTCACCCACGAGACTCCTTCCATCCTACCCGCAGCCTTCACAGATCTGTTTGTTCAGCTGACCTTCGCCATCTTTGGTGCTGGACGAGGCGAGATGAAGTCTCTCTTCATGCCTACCGCCATCAAGGAGCTTGAGATCAGCAGCAAGCTTCCAGCCTCCACGGGTCAACAAGTCCAGGTTGTTGCTCACGGCAAACCCAACCCTGCCAGCCCTGGACCTGTCGATTTCTTCGTCGATGTCTGGAACACGGAATCTGCCACCGAGCCTCTGCTGAAGATGGATGGCTTCCGCATGACACCCGTCAATGGTGACATGGGGCAAGAGCAGGTTCCTCGCTCGCTGTGCTACAAGATCCAATGGGAGCAATTGAACCCTCTCGACCTGGAAAGTCCCGCAAGCGAGAAGAGCCTTGAGATGGTTCCCCGTCGCGTCAGCAGCGACAGCACGGGCTCATCGTCCAGCGAGGGTCTTAGCGATAGCCCTAGGTCTGTCGGTACACCTGCCAGTAGCCGGGGCAGTGTCAGCCATGATGGCGACACTCATACCTTGCGTTTCGCGCTCGACAACACTGTCCTTGCGGAACCCATCGTCATCATCTCTGACAAGGACGAAAGTGACCCACTCGTCGGGGCGCTGGTGAATCTCGCTGGTCTTCATGCCGGATCCAAGCCTACCATTGTTCCCTTCTCCAAGGTCGAACCTTCAGCAGTCCCATACATCTGTCTCGCCGAGCTTGATGGTCCTCTACTCCAAGGGCTGTCGGCCGACACCTTCGATCGCCTGCAAAAGCTTCTTCTCACGTCCTCTTCCATGCTTTGGGTCAGCGCAGGTGGCTATCGCTACGCCGAGAAGCCCGAAAACAACATGGCTCAAGGCCTGCTCCGATCAGTGCGCTCCGAGGCAAGCAAGACGGCAGCGCTTCTCGATCTGGACCCCAACTCTCGTCTCGATGCCTACGGTCGGGCGGAACTCATTCTTGAGGCTTTGACTACGTCGCTCGTCAAGCCCCAAGATGACACGCCTGTCGACTTTGAGTTCGCCGAAGAGGATGGCCAGCTCGTGGTGCCCCGCGTCGTCGAGTCTGAAGACATGAATCTTGCCATCTTCCGTGAGACTCAGGACTCGGCACCGTATCTGCAGGAGTTTGATCAACCTGGACGTCGACTCAAGGTCGCTGTCGGTACCTACGGGGCTCTCGATTCGTTGTACTTCAAGGACGATATTGAGCTTCCTTTGGCGGAAGATGAGATCGAGATCAAGGTTGCCGCCACTGGCATGAACTTCAAGGACGTGGTGATTGCCATGGGCCAGGTTAGCAGCCCGTACCTTGGTGTTGAGTGCAGTGGTGTTGTCAGTAGGGCTGGCTCAGGAGTGACATCATTGTCTATCGGCGACAGGGTCTGCGCCATGTCGCTGGGTGCATACAGCACGTTCGCCAGATGCCCCGCGACCAGTGCCGCCATCATCCCCGACAACATGAGCTTTGAGACAGCTGCCTCCATCCCCGTTGTCTATAGCACTGCCTACTACGGCATTGTCAACCTCGCCCACCTGCAGCCCGGTGAACGGATCCTCATCCACGCCGCGTCAGGTGGTGTTGGCCAAGCCGCGGTCCAACTTGCCCAGATGATCGGAGCTGAGATCTACGCAACTGTTGGCAGCGCCGAGAAGAAGAACCTTCTGATGGACACGTACGGTATCCCCGAAGACCATATTTTCTACAGTCGCAACACCGACTTTGGTCCCGCCATTCGTGAGGCGACCAATGGGGAGGGTGTCGATGTGGTCATCAACTCCCTCGCCGGTGATCTCCTCCGCGAGACTTGGGAGTGTGTGTCCCACTTTGGACGCTTCATCGAGATTGGCAAGAGAGACATCACATCCAACACGAGACTGGAGATGAACAAGTTTGAGTACAACTGTACTTTTAGCTCCGTCGATCTCACGCTCGTGGCTGCTGAGCGACCCAGGATCATGAAGCGTGTGCTAACGTCCGTCATGAATCTGTTGGCCGAGGATGTTGTGAAGCCCGTCGGGCCTATCATCACAGTCGGAATTTCCGAGGTCGAGACCGCTTTGCGCAAGCTTCAGAGCGGAAAGACTTCTGGAAAGGTCATTGTCAGCCCTCGAGCTGGCGAGAGAGTCAAGGTAAGCGCATGTTCTCTGACTGACATTTCAATTGCTAACAACACCAGGCTACTCATCCCCAGGGGAACTCTGACTTGCTTCAAGCGGAGGCTACCTACTTCATAATTGGTGGCACCGGCGGTATCGGCCGTTCCATGGCTAGACGAATGATCCAGCTGGGAGCTCGACACATCGTTCTCCTGTCGCGCACCGCAAGAGTGACTGGAGAGCTCGGTCAGTTATCCGAATATGCCAGTACTCAGGGTGCTAGTATCTACCTGCGGGCTTGCGACGTCGCCGATGAGAAGAGCGTCGAGGCTCTTGTAGAAGAGTCAGGACGAACATTGCCTCCCGTTCGCGGTGTCATCCACGCTGCCATGGTGCTTAGAGTAAGTGATTAATGTTGTCCAATGTTGACCCAAGCTAACGTTTCATAGGATGTGCTGTTCGAGAAGATGACATTCGAAGACTACGACCTCGTGGTCCGGTCCAAGGTGCATGGCGCATGGAACTTCCATAAGGCGCTTCTCAATACTCCTTTGGACTTTTTCGTGGTGCTCTCCTCTGTCGCTGGCATCGTGGGTAACAGAGGTCAAGCTGCGTACTCAGCTGCCAACACCTACCTCGACGCATTCACTCAACACCGTCTTCGCAACGGCCTCCCAGCGACATGCTTGAACCTGGGAGCTGTCTCGGGCGTCGGCTATCTGGCTGAGAACTCGGCCAAGCAAGCGCAGGTGCTCAAGAACCTCTCGGGCTCCACAGTTGACGAGTCCGAGGTCCTCGCTCTTCTGGAGCTGGCCCTCAACGGCAAGCTCGGTGTCATGGCCAATGACCAGTGTGTGACAGGGCTCGACTTTAGCGACGGAACATCTCTACCATACTACGCTTCCGATGGAAGATTCACCCACCTTCGCCACGCCGCAATCGTCAAGTCACAAGACGCAAGCGACCTCCCAGCATCGGCATCTCTGACCATCGCACAAGAGGTTCAGCGAGCGGCTACCAGGGAAGATGCCCAAGGAATTGTGACAATTGGACTACGCGACAAGCTCGGTGCAATCCTGATGCTGCCACCCGAGGTCCTGCAGTCTCACCAAGGGAATGCTCCTGTGACGGCATTTGGCTTGGATTCTCTCAACGCCATCGAGCTTCGGAACTGGATAACCAAGGAGCTCCAGGCACATCTGCAGATTTTGGAGCTGCTCACGAGTAGCAGCTTGGGCGATCTCGCTTCATTGGTGTTGAAAAAGTCAAGGCTTGGGGATATCTGGCGCAAGAACGAGGCAGAGACAGGAGGGTCATAATAAGACTTAGATAATTTATGGTAGAAATGTTTATAATAATTCCCTTTCACTTAGATAACCTTATATGTTTCTGAGCCTACTACCATACGATCCTCCCCTAACCCTCAAATTGGATCACAGTAATTCATGATCACTCATATGAAAGTCATGAAATATTTCTTGACAAGAGTCTTCTACCGATAGCCCTAACTGCGTGCCGAACGTCCATAACAATATTCTGGTTGTCTCCCTCGCCCAATGTTTCCAGTGCCAATCAATCCACATCAAGAGTCACCTTTGTTCGGTTGGGCTTTTACCCCCGAAGGGCCTCGGGACTGATTGGACGAGTACTATCAGCTATTAGAGTAAGAGCCATCACAAAACTTCATGGACAGCTTACTGTGGTGAAGCTGCACTGAAGGTGCGTCCGCTGTGAGACTCAAATCAAATTCGACATTGGCAGTTTTGGCAGGTGCGTCACAGTGGGTTGTCACGTGACTCCTCCTTCTCCCCACCTTCATCTGTTCCTGAGGCTACCCCAAAGACAAGCATCGCAACCAGACACACGACATTGCCCAGTACGATCAAATAATCCCGGAAACGCCAGACCTGTTACTTGTTTGTGTGTGTGTGTGCCACGCTCGCCGTGTCGGCCACTGCGGCTCGCCTCCGTTCTCTCCCTCCGGCATCTTCGTCTGATAGAGAGGTTCGAAATCCTGCGACTACCCTTGCCAGTCACACGCCAGAATCGGCCTTAACGGCGATTTCGTTCAAACGCCCTGTCGTGGTAATTTACTAGAAGGAATCTCTTTTCACTGTATGTACTTGCGCCCATTTCCCGTCAATCCCCATTTGATGCTAGTGACTGACGTACTCTGTCTCGTGCTCTAGAATCTCAAAACAATGGTCCGCGTAAGTCCTCTTTTCCTTGTCCTTGACCCAAGTGTCAGAATATAGTCACTGACCTGCTTCTGTAGAACACGTATCGCGGTTCTGTAAGCCACCCTTAACCTCGTCCTTCTCCCGGCTTTCGTCGTCGAGTCCAAGCATATCCACCTACGACAACACCCCCCATATCCGACCCACGTCTTTCGAAAGTCATCGTATGTCTCAGACTACTACTGCCTGACGGCCGATACCCCAAGGGAGCCTCGTGTTTCTCCTTCAGTTGCCCTGCGCTGAATCACGGCCATGGAGGCTGACAGGTGGCATAGGGCGGTCGTGCAGGCGGCCGTGCCGGTGGTGGCTCCGGCTGGGGAGCGGTAGGCAGTGCACGGGTCCCTTCACAGTATTGATGGCTGACTTGAGCGTAGACGGGAACCCGCCAAGAGGCCGATGAGGCCATTGAGGTACGTATTACATCTTTCACAAGCTATTCACCTTGCTTATCTGCCTCCCAGTACTGGACTAAGCAGGGAGAAGTGAGCCCCGCATCAGTTCCTTTTTATTATCGCGTAGATTTGATTGCTGACCAGTGACCACTTGGGGTGAATAGACCCACTACGAGAAGATGAAGGTGAGTTTGTCCAGGCTCCGTTGCTCGCATAGTTCAATAACTGACCAATGTTTACGTAGCACCATGAGTGTGCCTGGAGGGTTGCGTTATTTGTCGTTGTTGCTGATGACTCCTTTTGGAGGCGCCACGGGAAAAGAGATGTAAGCGCCCCTGGGTAGTCTTACGGAAGCTGTTGCTGACTGGCTTGAGTAGGGCGCCAAAGCACCTTTGAATCTAGAAGGGGATTGGGAAGAAGGTCGCCGAGCTACTAGCCAAGCAGCAGGCAAAAGGAGAGGACTCTCAGCCCCTTGCTGGCATCACGGCGAAAGTGGACGTAAGAATAAGATAGCCAAAATGATGGAGGGGGGCAAAGTCATGTCGTATCGGATTTGGGAAACCAAGAGATGTTAATGATAATCGATATTCAAGCAGTCCCCGATCGCTAAGTCATAGTTGAAGCCCGGCCTTCGATGGGATAACCGAGCTAGCAAATACCGGACTTGGGAAGAGTGTGGCACCCCGGAGTGATTTGAGGCTGGTGGTATTGTGTACCTGGTTGTGATGGTCATCTTGATGGTGGTCGAGGGACAGGGCAGCAAATACAGGCGGAAAGTCCCATTTTGCAACTCCATCCTTACGTATTCGCCGGAACAGATATCGAACTCGGTGTGACTATCACACTGGATGCGCCTTGTGTCGATAGGAGTCATGCGCCCTCATAGGGCGCCTCTTCAGATTTCTGAGCGCCTGATCTGGGTTGACTTTTGACCTGACACATTCATGAACATGGAAGCATCCGCGTATCAACACAGCATCATTCATACGCCCTTTCATGTTATTTCATCAATTAGCTATCCATCATGTCTTCTTCCGAGCGATCTCAATGCCAAGTTCTCGAGCAATACGCCGTGCCGCACAACTCCAGGGACCGTAACCCAGCTACAGAAGCAACTTGATCATCTCAGGACGGGGGATCGTGCGAGACTAAAGGATGCTGACTTCCATCATCTTGGTAGTGTACTCGAATTTGCCGAAGCGGAACAGCTGCAGACAAGTGAAGCCATCTCCAGCAAGGTTGCCAAGCGCGAACGTGAATCTGAACCCGCGGACACCAACGAACTCGGAGCCGAAACCCAAGCGTGCTAAAATCCATTTCCGTTTCCAGAACTGTGCTCCTGGTTTCTAAGCTGAGCCGCCGCTGAGCGATGGCTGAGACTGTCGGAGGTCGGGCTGAGCTCGCTCCCCAGGCCAATCCTTCCCCGCCCACATCCTTCTGACTTTGACCACCTTCCGTGGTGGGGCTCTGGAGGTCTCAATATTTCCCCAGTGCTGTTCCTCGCAGCTGTACTCTGGGCTCTTTCAAACTTCCAAGCTGGATTTCCGGGCTTGTTTCTGTTTCCTACACGATCCTCTCCCTCTGGAACGATGTCGTCGAAATGCCGCCCAAACCTCCTCACAGCCACGGCTGGCGAGCTACGACAGCTTCTTGACGCCGGCGACTGCACGAGCGTGGACCTCGTCAGCCTTTACTTGAAGCAGATCGCGGCACACAACCACGATGGCATGAAGCTCAACGCAATCATCTCGACCGCGCCTCTAGACAGGGTTCTCGATGAAGCCCGCGCATTGGACCAGGAGCGTCGAGAGAAGGGCCCCTGGTCAAGGCTCCATGGAATCCCAATCATCCTCAAGGTTTGGCCAAGCACCACGAGTGATGGCACTGGCCTTCTTCTCTACTGACGTCTCCCATCCAGGACCTGATCACCACCCCTAGCTTCGGCATGGGCACCACCTCGGGGTCATTCGCTCTCAAGGGCCTCAATGCCAACAACGATGCGCCCATTGCAACCATGTTGAGGAAAGCGGGGTGCATTGTGATCGGAAAGGCCAATCTCTCGGTCCGTTTTCTCTTGCGCTTCCTTCCTGCGACGACACTGACGGACATAGGAATGGGGCAACGCAAAGGGTTTCGGCGTCACGAGCGGATGGTCTCCGGTGGGAGGACAGGTACAAATCAGACTACCAAAGGGAGAATGTCCGATTCCTGGCTGACTTTATCGCAGACCCAGTCGCCATACGTCAAAGGCGGTGTCGATCCCAGTGAGAGATGGCTAGGACACAGTGTCAGTGATACATATCCCGTCCCTTTCCTTGTAAAGTCCTCACTTATGTGTCCCCAGACTCCTGCAGGCTCCTCCTCCGGATGCTCCGTAGCGACCGCGGCTGGTTTTGCCCCCATCACAATCGGTACCGAAGCGGACGGCTCGATAGTACAACCGGCAATACGGGCGGCCCTTTACAGCATGAAAGGCACGGTAGGTTCTATCAACATGGTTGGTACTCAATCTGGGGGTGCAGCCTGGGACAGCGCAGGCCCACTCGCAAAGTCGGTTGAAGATTGCGCCGTTGTGATGGATATTCTGTTACCAAGCCGCAACTTCTACTCCTCTCTCACGGGCTCGTGGAGGGGAATCCGAATTGCACTCCTTAACTACGAAGATTGGCAGTTTGGTGACGAAATCTGCCACAAAAACCCGATCTTTGACGGAGAACATGTAAGTGCACTCCACCCATCTGAGCCTACCACTGATCAACCACCCGGTAGAAGCGGGATATTAGCCATGCCATGAAGACCATCGAGGATCTTGGTGGCAAGGTCGTCCATGATGCCCCACTGATGAAGCTTGGGGACATTGTCAAGACATACAAGACAGCCGAGATGGGCGCAATCTCACGTACGCGCTCTCTGACCGCCTCTTACATTCACTGACCCAGACTAGGGCATCAACTCGGCTTCGTGCTCGAGCGATATCTTGGGTTGTTCGATGATCCTCAATTGCGCACCTTGGAGGATTTGGTCGCATTCAACAAGGAGCACGCCGAAGTTGAGCTTCCACCAGGTATGGGCGATCGTTCACCCGTTGCCCCATCACATGTTGATAGGATCTAACTCTGCCTTCTTCCAGATCAACCCAGCCAAGCAGTGCTCGAAAATGGACTCAAGGACAACATGACGAATGAAGAGTACCACAGCTCCCTGAAGCACTTTAGACGGAGCGTGCGTGCAGCAGTGGAGAGGCTCTGGGAGGAAACCAGGACGGATGTCATCATGGCTTCAGGCGAGTCGCTAGTAACGACGACAGCTGCAGCGGCCGGCTACCCCATCGCCAGCGTTCCCCTGGGATTTTCAACTCACAACGGGCGGCCGTATGGAATGGAGATTGTGGCAAGGAACGGGGCTGAAGACAAGCTGTTCCAAGTCATGTCCGCTTGGGAAGCAACTTTCCCACATGGCAGACACCCTCCGCCTCTGCTGGAGAAATTGATGTCACATATGTAGCCGGCAGTAGAGGTCTCGGATTCGAACAATAATTGATTGATTGTTCTAGTCTCCTCCATCCCACCACCACTTGTCGCATTCAATAAATTTACTTCTTCTCCTAATTTATCCGCAATTAGTACATGCACCACTAACTTGAAATGGCATCTCATTCACTTACATCCTCAGGGGCGGACTCAGCAGCCTTCTCGACGGGCTTCTCGGCGGGCTTCTCGGTGGCCTTTTCGGCCTGCTTCTCGGCCTCCTTCTCGGCCAGCATCTTCTCGACCTCTTTCTATATCCAAAGTCAGTACTGTATATGCAACTCCATGGCAGACATCTTACGTCGAGCTCAACCTTGGCCTCCTACTCAAGTCAGCAACTCTTCATGTACGTTTTAGAATGATGGGGTTCTTACGGGCACCTCTGGGAGGGCATCTCGCTTTAATTTCCATTCCTACGACGATCATTCAAATCAGCACATGACAGTGATAAAATCGGCCGAAAACCGTTCAATGTCACTCACGGCGATCTTCTCTGCGGCCTCCTACATTAAAAAGGTTAGCCAAACTATAAAGAGCTATGAAGGGACAGTGACATACCTTGAACTTGCGCTCGTAGTACTATTCGATAACCAGTCAGTACTCAAGCCATCGGCTGCCGGACAAGAAGTGTAGACGAACTCACCTTCATCGAGTCAAAAAATTTCTATCCGGCGCAAATTAATCACTGGTCAGCCATCGATTCTACCCGATACCAGCGAAGGAGCTAATGCGGAACTCACGGTTCCCTGCTCGGTCCAGTACTAGGATATCAGTCAGCGCTGGCGATAAATATTTAAAGCTCCAGCACGTACCTCGAGGTTCTCCTCGGCCTCCTCGCGGGTTCCTTGCTACAAAAGACGTCAGTATCCTGCCATCCAGAACCGCTTGTCGAGAGAGATCCCACATACCCGGGCACGTTTCTGTTTGGTTGATGTCAGTATTCAGACGACCAAGGACGAGTAGAGCGAATGACATACCTTTGGGGCCGGTTGGCCCTGTGGCGGCTGCTGCTGTTGCTGGTGGTGTTGCTGCTGCTGCACGTGAGTCAGCTCATTGCAACTCCTAGACTACATGCTGGGGCTCTCACCCCCGAAGGGCCCCGGGACTGGTTTGAAGAGTACTATCGGCTGTGAGAGTATGGGGCATCAAAGAGCTTCATGGAGATAGTACGTTGGAAAAGTTGCGCTGAAAGTAACTCAAGTCAGCCGTTAGTTCTTTGCAGGGACTGGTACACTCACCTTGGCTCCCTGAGGAGCACCGCGACCGGACCCTCGGCGACCGAAGCCACCCGCGCCACGACCTCGCTGGTTATCACCCTATACCCCATGTTAATCTCTATCTATGCTAGATTGTGTTGATCGGAGAATCTGCGAATGGCAACTGAAGGAGAGAGACGAGCGTCGCTTGTGCTGTGCTTCTAGACTAGGGGACCGTGATGCATGGAGAGTCCAGTGCACGTTGGGGTGCTGTTGAAAGCTAGTCGGATGCGGAGAGTAACGTAGGAGAGGTAAAGGAATACTGGACTCGAAAACGAACGCGGGGAGCTAGGAGAGGTCGAGGGTGTCTTACAAATCCGTTGTATGCGTTCTATAGACAGGTCAGTGATGACATTCAGGCATAAGATAAGGAAAAGAGGACTTACTCGAACCATTTTCGAGAAATTCTAAAGCATAAGACACATAATATTAGTCTTTGTCGCTGATTGGGGATTAATGGGAAACGGGTGTAAGGACTTACGATTTGAAGAGAGTTGGTTCTACATACAAAGACCTGTGTCAGAAGCGCCAGAGAGTTGGTTGTTGGAGAAGCCGCGGAAACTTACGGTGAAAGTGTGTGAAAACTGGAATCAAGGTCAGTCAACTCAGACATCAAGGGCGCATCATGGGGGACTCACAAAAAAGGCAAGGCAGACTATTCTCTACAACACGCAACAATCAATATTAGCATGGCCAAACATTAATCACTTCGACGGGAACATATAGACTTACCAGGACGGCGAT
Source organism: Fusarium sp. MBC 438 (assembly GCA_030779245.1). Lineage (NCBI taxonomy): Eukaryota > Fungi > Ascomycota > Sordariomycetes > Hypocreales > Nectriaceae > Fusarium > Fusarium sp. MBC 438. The sequence continues at coordinate 262,108 of JAPFTB010000042.1, forward strand.
GGGGTTGTGGATGGCTGAAGAGAAGAAAGGAAAAAGAACCGTCGCAAAGGTCGACCTTGGTGTTGGCCACGGTCTCCGAACTTCGAAAACTAAGGGGAGGCACGACTCCCTAATCCAAGCCACGTTCCTGTGTAATAGACGCTGCTAGACAGACCAGAACTGATGTCATGCTTCAGACCTGATGTGATGCCGCACCTTCCGTCGAGCGATGCGGTCTGCTAAGACTTTCGAGTCCTTCGACAGTGGAATTGACTTGGTTGCAGAATCATCAACATCGAAGCATTCACGAATCAATCAATACAAACAACAAACATTCACACACTTTTTTTTTTACTTTATTTCATCATCCAGTCATCCACCATGTCTTCTTCCGAGAGTATTCAGCAGCAAAAGCGCAAGCATGGCGAGGTGGCGGATCAGGTTATCAACGGGCTGGAGGGCTACAGCGAGCTCACACCCAAGTCCCAAAAGCTACGTGATGACCTTCTCAGAGCAGCGAAGAGAATCCGAGATTTGGAGGATGCTGACGATCAACTTCTTGGTAGTGCGTTCGAACTCTTCGAAGCGAAACAGAAGCAAGCCAAGGAGATCAAGGAGGAGCGCGAGGTTACTGTCGAGCAAGTTGCCAAACTCACAGGTCAACTCGAATCAACACAAGCCGAACTCGACGATTCCCGCTCCAAGAAAGAGGCAGCAGAAAGGACGATCGACGAATATCATTTTCTGTTCCAGTACGGCGACTGGTTGGCCATAAAGCTGACAGCGCTGGCCAAGACAGAGGAGGGTATCCAAGAGGAGGAGTATAAAGAGTTCCAGACTATGTACGTAGCTCTGGACAAAGCCAACAAGGCCGAGGCCGTCGAGAAAGCCAAGAAAGAAGCCAAGGAGAGAGGCGAGCCATTCAGAGGACCCGTCGACTACAAGAAGATCAAACCTCAGGAGAAGGCCAACGAGGCCGCATACTGGAAGGCTCACGATGGCCGACAAGTGACGAGCCTTCACACAAGAATCCAGGCCGAGAGAAAGGCGGTGGAAAACTGGCTCGAGGCCAACGACGAAGCAATTCCCCCACCCCAGACGCCGTTTCTCGATCGCATCGAAAAGATGAGCAAGCAGGCAGGGATAGAAAGATGGCTTTACCTACAGTGGATCAAGGAGTACAGCGACCGCAACGAGATTTGCCATAGTCGGCCACCAGTGGCGACAAATTACCGAAAGACCATTGAAAAGGATGGCAAGGTCGTGATCGTCGAGCCGGATAAGAAGAGCCCCGAAGATGCCGTCGATTGGGAGAGCATGAGAGCCGCCATCGAAGTGGCCAAGGCCGACGTCGAGACACGATTCAAAGAGGGTAGATTAGAGAGAGAGAGACGAGATTGTTATATCGAGCTTATGGATGCGTATTGGACATCCTTTTTCAGCGAGGACAAAGACGAAGACGACAACCCCATACTCACAGAATTGGCAAAAAAACGGGCAACGGCACTGCTCGAAGGCGCAGCGAAGCCCCCGGCCTCCCCACCCAGAGAATATCGGCGAGAGTACAAGAAGGGCAAGTGGGACGACATTTACAAGGCGAGAGATTAGTTCAGGACGAACAATCGGCCAGCTTTCTCTGCGAGAGTTAGTTGAGTCGTAGGCGGAGTAGCAAGAAGACGAGAAGATCGGCCAGCTTTCTCTGCGAGAGTTAGTTGAGTCATAGGCGGGGTGGCAAGCAGAAGAGCAGATCGGCCAGCTTTCTTTGCGAGAGTTAGTTGAGCCAGAGCCAATCTTACCTGCGGGTTTGGTTGAGCTATTTTATTCTAGAAAGACCCCAACCGTCCAGTTTTCTCTGCGGAGTTTTCTGAGTCGTGGCCAATCTTACTTGCGAGGTTTGATTGAGCCAAGGTCCAGTCGCAGCTGAGCCAGAGTGCCAGTGTGTCTGAGTCCAGAACGGGGCGCCTCCATCAGGGCTAAGGGGAGCCTGGAGGAAGGGCGGCGAAGACGGACTCCTACAACCTCCACGTGGTGTCGCCCGGGGACCTGGTCTTTTGTGGGCTTCAGGCAATGTAGGAGACGCAAGCAGAAGGTGGTTGAGATCCAGGGCAGGCATGTAGTATTTGGGGTCGATCATGTAGAGCTAGCTGATAGACAGTTTGTAGAGCAAACTCTTTGTGTTCAAGCGTGTCTCGGTTGGGATTTGACTTCGCACGCCCTCATCCTGCCAACAGAGACCATTGACGGTGCCAAAGAGGGGATGATAGCGGCGGAGAGGGAGCACAGGACGGTCCTAGAAGAAGGGACATGCTTGGCCAGGAGCATGAGTCAAGTCTCAAGGAACTCGTCACATGGCTGCCATTAGAGACGGTGTGGCGCCTGAGGATTTTAGCGGTTCTTTGGATGGGCGAGAATAGTATCCATGGCGAGAGATCTTCATCTGCATCTAGATTCGGTTCCAGCCGGGTGCGTCCCAGCTGCCAGGTCTGTCAGCACGCGTATTGTGAGAAAGCGATAAGTCAGAGAGAGAGGACGAGCGTTGAGGGCAATACCTTAGGATGCGCTGGGTGTGGGGTTTGGTCCCTCGCAGGATTGAGCAAGATGGGCGAGGTAATTGTCCAGGCGGTATTGAAACATGAACATACCAAGATAGCGATCACTCGTCAAGTTTTTGTGTTGGGCGATCGAGGCACGAGCCGACCGCTGTCAACCACATTGTGTCGCTCAAGGCCATTTCTTGAATTCATTCTATAAACCCCCAACATCTCCCCCTTCATCTTCCGGGTAGAACCAGAAGTATTCCTCGTCTGTAACATATTTGTCTCGGCGCACAAGAAGCCTGATAGAACTGTCAGCCCAGTAATAAGGGTGATCCAGTATGTAGTCGAGTCCAGGGCTCCAGTCTCCCCTTTCGACGTCTCTGTAGTAAGAGTTACCCAAGGACCCAAACTCCTGTATGAATTGCAGGACAGGGGTCGCGCTCCATCCTTCATCAAGGTCATTATAAGTATGATAAACCCCGATCTGAACATACTCGCCGTCGCAATCGTGAAATCCCGGGCCGACGACCTGGTCAGGTTCTGCTCGCCAGCGGGCGGTTTGGTCGACAAGCCAGATGTTGAAGCGAGAGGATGAATGCGAGCTCACCATGAAATTAACCATCTTGGCTAGGCAGCCTCGAGCAGATTTCTCTCTCATCAAATCATATATGCATGTTGGAAAGTCGTGATTCCAACTCGGGTCGAATTCGAAGGCGATATTCTCCACAAATAATGGCATATTACTGCAGGCGATAGGGAGATAATACTCAGCATCCCACTCTGACCACGACCGTGGAACTGATTCCCAGTTATCGGAAGTGACACAGAAGATGTCACGGGTAGGGTACACAATGAAGTACCACTTTTCATGGCCCTCCCGCATCACGACCATGCCTGGGGGAACTCCCTCGTCTCCAACAACTGAGCGAGAGATCGCAGCCATTCTCCTATAAACCCCGGCACGCTTGTCTTCTCGCTCAGCTTGCTCTATGAGATCTCCCCACTCTTTGAGCTGGCAGTGCTTCATAACGACCTCCCTTGACTCTTTGCAAGCAGTCCAGAGCCCTCCATGCCATAGGTAGGCGGATCTCCTGGCTTGGCCGGCGGGGCCCTGAAGCTCTGACGAGGTGCCCTGGTTCCAGCCGAGCGGAACTAGTTTCTTATCATGGTCAAGATTGAAGTAGTGCAGACCACGGCGCTGTTCTTGAAATGGAAGGCATGCGTTCTCCCAAATCTGGAGCCGAAGCTCGGTGGGGAGCCGTGGGAACGGGTGAAAGATGGAAGAAACCATTGTGCAAATTACACGGACGTGAGAGGATAGGATTCTTTTCCGTGATGTTGATGGCTGTGATCGAAATGTGGTGGAAGGGTAGAGTTGGGTAATGGATCAATAGAAGAGAAAGACAGAGAAAAGTTGGAATTCATGATCCTTGGCGATGAGGGTTAAAATAAATATGAATGAGAGCTCAACAATTTCTTTGCAAACCAAGGCACCGAGAGTGAGTCAACTTGAGATATCTCACACTGCACGCCGAGATATGTGGTAGAGAAGCTTATTCCCGTCCTTAACTGATGAGTCAACAGCCGAGAAGCTTGATGCGTCAAGGTCTATTTCCATGATAAACTCTGCGTTGTCCCAGCGATGAGATTGGGAGTCACAAAGCTTCTCATGAAGTCCCGAGCATGATAGGCGATGCATGCGATTGTTTGCCCCAACGTGACTGCTTGGCACTCGACAACTATCATCCCTGATTGCAGGTTGCCTTGGGACATTTTTGTTCTATTGTTTTGAGGAATCAGCTCACATCGGTCCATATTAAAACCGTATTCTTATCCACGTGGCCAGCACCCTCACCGGGGGATTCAATCGTGATTGACGACGAGGATGAGCAGGCCTTAACCCCAGTTGGTCGATATGATCGCTGAGCCTTATTCTTCGTGGTACCGCCTGATCTGAACCCTTTGCGTCACATCGCACGGGGGAGAGTACATATACTTAAGCGAGAAGAGCCAAACAAGGCACCTACTTGGTTGGCATCCACGGTTGGGGATGAACGCATAAATCTATCAATGGCCGATTAAACGTCGTCTATATCACCTTCAGTTGCGAGGATTATTGGATCAAGTGCCTCAATTGTTAAAATCTATCTGGACTCAATGACCATCCCAGAACACATACTCTGAATTAACCCATCGATATCGCCCGTGACCTGGTTGTCCCGGCGAACCAAGATCCTCACCCACTCCTTAACCAAGAAGGGGGAGGGCTCGGAGGCCCAAAAACCAGGGTCAGCTTCATCGTCTACAGCAAGCATGTAGCGCCTCGTGTAATCCCTATCGCCCAATTCTCCAAGCCTTCGTATGAAGCATGCCACGGGACTCTCGTCCACGGGGCTCTCGTTCGCCCCACTGTTGGGACTAGGAAGGGTATCGGAAACGTCGATTTGAACGTACTCGCAGTCGTAATCGTAAAATATCGGGCCAACCTCTTTGCCAGGTGATGCGAACCAACGGACCTTGTTGTCGATAAGCCATAGTTTCGTCCAAAATAAACAACCCGCTAGGTCCTCAAGCATCCTCGCCAAGTAACCTCGGGCAGACCTCTCTTCCTTCAAAGTGTAGATCTTGTCTGGAAAGAAACGGTTCCAACTAGGGTCGAACTCCACGGCGAAATTTTGCACACCCAATAATCTGGAGGTAGTGGTGGCATAATGGAGGATGTGATTGATATTCCTCCTTTCCCCTGACCAAAAAGCTGATTCGCAGCCGTCGGAAGTGACGCAGAAGATATCCCGAGTAGGGTAAACTATGAGGTACGACTCATCGTGGCCTTCGCGTACAGTGATCATTGATGGAGGGAGGATCTCTTTTCTACTACCCCCATCAGCGTAGTAGTACTCCGGAATGCTCCTTTTCGGCGGGCCTATCTCCAGATACTCGTTCCACTCCTTGAGCAGGTAATGTTCCATGATGACGGACCGCGACTCTTTACAAGCCGCCCAGAGCCCTGCATGCCATAGGCAGGCCGATCTGCGGTCTGAGTTGGCTCGACCATGTTTCTCTAACCGGGTGGACTTGCCCCAGCTTATAGGCACGAGTTTCTTGTTATTACCAATCGTGCAGTAGTGCAAACCAGGTCGGTGTCGTTGAGACGGGCGCAAGCATGTCTCCCAGATCTGGAGCCGAAGCTCGGTCGCGAGTCTTGGAAATGGGTGGAAATTGCAGAAATCCATCTTTGAAGCTGGAACCGAGATAATACAGACCCGAGTCTTTGCCTGAGTATTCACAACTATGTTGTAAATGTCCTGAAAAGAGTAGTGGATCGAGAAAGTAGAAGTCTAGTGAGCGAAGTGGCAGTCTGATGCTAGATCGAGGCAAGTTCGGGAAACAGAAACGAGGGAGGTCATCGATTTGCTTTATAGATGAAGAAAAGCCAATGAGTCAAATTGAGACTACTAATAAGACTCTCCAGGGAGACGGGCGGGGGGAAGCTTATTCCTGTCCTCAGCCCGGTGAGTCAATTGCCGGGAAGGTTCATGATCGAAAGCTTACTCCAGTACGCTGCTTGTAAACTTTCTCGGTGATGAGAGTCACGAAGCCACTGTGGGTGGTGAAGACTTGTGCACTGTAATTCGGAACACATCCCTGGAGGCCGAACAGATACCAACGTCTGCCTCCGGAGCGAGTGCCAACACTCGACGACAGCCATCGCAGGGTGACCTAGAACATCTCAGTCGTAGGGTTTTGGCGTATTGGATCCTCGTGTCGCCTATATGGGGGTGGGTATTGATTATCCACGTGGTAGCGTTAAGCATTTTCTTCATTGTGACACCGATTCGTCAATGACGACGACAACAAGCTGACACTGCCTCTCATTCATCACAGACGCGCAAAAGACCGCCGAATGCAAAATCCAAAGTCTACAGCATTCTCAGAATACACTAGCAACTCGGTGCTCACTACAGCGCGCTCTTATACCCTTGCTGCTGATTCTTCCAGTACTTGTTTGTGCCACCCTTCTGGCCAACAACAGGGTCAAATTCGGGGTTACGAACGCCCCAAACCGCCTCAAACTCCTCTGGAGTGCCAGCCGTCTCCTCCCAGGTCCATGAGAAGCCGCGTGGATAGGCTCCCATCATGACGAACCCTCGCATAGGCAGCTCTGAGACTGCCACTCTTGCATTTTCCACCGTGATGCCGCGGGCCGCTCCGGTTAGACAATCGGCTTCGATGTGTGTGGCTGTCGGATCATAAGACTTGTGTGAAACGCCAGCTGGGATGACGAAGAGATCGCCGGCGTTGACCTCGAGGTCGAGGCCACCCTCTTCGTAGGCATCCCCATAGGTGTGCTTCTCCCAGTCGTCGCTCAAGTCGGCTACTCCCCAGCGAATGCGACCTGGCCCAGAAGCGACAACCATTACTTCATGGGTTTGAGCATGGTAGTGCGACCTTTGTTGGCGGCCGTACTTTGTGACCCACTGGACATCCCAGTCGTTACCACGGAAGGTGTCAAAGACAGCAGTAGCGTCGACTTTGCCATCGTGGACGAAGACATTCTTGTAGAGAAGGAGAGGCTTCGGAGAGTTAGGCACAAGTTTTGTGGGCTTGATGTTGTAGATGATGGGCTCTGGGAATTCGGGCATTTTGGTCAAAGAGGTGGTAAGACAAGACAACAGGGTGTGTGAGGTACAAGTTGAATCGCTCTGGGCAAGAATTAATCAGTCAATATGACAGGTTCAATAGAATCTGAGGCGGATTGGCACAAAAAGCGACCCTTGGGCGCATTTATAGACCGGGTCGCGTTATGACTCCTGTGAGGAGAGCCGCGAATCGGCCACGGCAAGATATCCGACACCAGAGATTCAACTTGCTTATCTGATAGAATAAACGTGGGGTAGTGCAATTGACTAGGAAAGTGATAGCGAGAATAATGGGCTGGGTTACAAAGGCAAAACGTCATTCGACTCAACTCATCGGCTCATGAAGCCGGTGTGATATACAAGGGCTTGAGCAATAGCATGTGGAATACAGGAAAATGGGTCAAAGGTCCACCATAAAACATATCAATTAAAAGTACTTGGAGTGACTCGAGCAGACAGGAGAGCCCCTACCCTTTGATCCCAAACCTCCCTCATCTACGCGTGTTGACGAAGCCATCACCAGAATTCTGTCATCATTGAATTCGGCCCAAGATGCCGATTATCAACACGCCAATAACAAAGCAAGTACAGACTCCACAACGCGGAGAAAGATGCCGCTAGCGTGATCCCCTCTGTGCCCACTCGGACGGAAGAAAACATGAGACACCAGACATATTGGCAAGGAGTATTCATATGATACGCAAATTATGCACTAAAAAAGATATGAAAATAAGGAATAATATCATAAGTATCTGATTATTTTATTATTTTAATATATTTATGGGCCTTTTTTGCCCCAGAAGACAGAAATCATGGACGTAGTATCTCCTGTTTTTCTTCCAACGCGTGCCACCATGGTAATTGTCGCCAGCACTAGGTACCTTACAGGGATCTTGGCCAATTATGACCAAGATCACTTTTCTCACACATAAATTTAGCTATAAGATTAATGCAGTGTGGCCAAGCCAGTGAGTAATCCAGATCCTGCCCTAACAGTGGAGACCGGGATGCCCCACTACAGTCGTGGACATCACAAGCCAACAGTCGCGATAAACATCCTACCCGGTAACACTGCTCATAACTCATCTCACCCTCAATCAACCATACGCAGAGCATTCTCAAGTGACGAGAAATGTGCAGTCAAGCGTGACTTGCAGGAACACCAAATGGGACAGTAGCTCACAAGATTAATATCGCCAAACTACCCCAGGACGCATCTTGTCATTCATTTCTCTCCATGGAGCAAACAACACTCGAGCTTAATGGTCCTCCAAAAGTCAGCTGCCAAGCAACTCCAGGCAGCCTCGTCACTTCAGATGGCCACATCCCGCCCATTTAATCCCTCACCCCATAACCAACATCTATCTCAATATCCGCATGCTAGGGTCTCTCATTGGTAATACCTTTTAAGATGGACATGATGGATATCGACTCTGATGAGTCCTCGGATGAGCTACGCCGTATTTGCCATGTCTGCTCAGGAATCACGGCCCAGGCCTTGACCTCAGCTAGAGGTTATTGCCATGTATCAAGCCGGGTCGAACTAGCAAAAATGCAACCCTACTGCGATCTATGTAATATTCTGTCTGATCAGATCTGCCCAAGTTCCATCAGCATTTTTAACGAGTACAGAATCGGCAACTTCAGGAATTTGCGACTTGGGACAAGAAAGTCGGGTATGCATCAGAGCAACGTGGTCACTGCGACGATTGATACAGATGAGAAGGGGACGTTGTCAGCCGAGATTGATATTTTGGAAGTTTGGACGCCTCAAGGTAAGATATTCTGATCCATGCTACCGACATCGAGGCTCGCGGCGAGACTAGGAGACCCAGCAGTAGTCTTCGGGCTCCCCATGCTCAATACACATCTCACCAATACTAAATCCGCCGAGACTTTTCAATTCATCCAAAAGTGCCTAGATGAGTGTAGTGCGCATGACTGCAAGTCTCCTCTTCGATTGGAGACTTCACAGTCAGCTCCGTCTCGACTTCTTCACATCGATAACACAGTCCGTCTCATCGATGTCGGAAAAGTCTGTCCTCCCTACGTGGCCCTGAGTCACTGCTGGGGCACCAATCTGTCAAATTACATGACCGTATGGGCGAACCTGGCTCACAAGAAAACTGGCATTGGCTGGAATGAGCTGACGCCGACCTTCCGAGACGCTATCGAGATCACCCGTCGTCTGAAGCTGCGTTACATCTGGATCGACGCCCTGTGTATTGTCCAGGATTCTAAAGAAGACTGGGCCAACGAGTCGGTAAAAATGGGCGACATCTATCACAACGCATTCATCACAGTCTCAGCAAGCCATGCTCGAGACGGTTTCGGAGGCTGCTTCAACACCCAAAGCGCCGTTGGAATAGGAGAAACCTTGATCACCATCACCAACGAGGATCAGTCCGGTCAACAATCGTCCGTCATATTGACTAGTACCATAGCATCCGATCCTCCCCGTATAGTAGAGAATAGCCCGATCAATAGTCGCGGCTGGGTTTACCAAGAACGCATTCTATCACCTCGAATCGTCCACTTTGCTTCGACTCAGGTCATCTGGGAATGCCGTAAGACATACAAACTCGAGAACCTCAGACCAATGGCCTTGCCCACAATTCCTTCCATGATTCTCCGGCCAGACACCGTGGAGAGCGCTATCATGGCTGAGCAGTGGCATAGAGGAATCGTCGAGACGTACAGTAGGCGGGCGTTTACTAGGTATGACGACCGGCTAGTTGCTCTTGCAGGAATCGCACAGATCTATCAACAGCACATCAAAGACAAATATTTGGCCGGATTGTGGGAGTCTCATCTGGCGTACGGGTTGTCCTGGGGACACACCCAAAGACCAAACCACAAGCCCCAGAGCCGGCGACACCCAAGCTGGACGTGGGCGTCACAAGATGGGGAAATCAGATGGTATCCCATCTCCCACTTTTCTGTCGATACCGGGTTCTGTCTAGTGGCGAACAACCTTGACTTTGAGCTCATAGCAAGGAAGGAGTTTAGCCCAGTTAAGGGCGGCCACATCACTGTCAAAGGCTGAGTTGCTTGAGTTACTTGAATAGATCCCCTCGGAGACACGGCTTTTGGAGACGTTGAATTTTACCTGGGAAACATCAGAGGAAAATTCTTTGCAGACGAGCTGACAGAATTACCACACGTCTCATCAAAGCCACCAGAAGTGCTGGCTCTTGCGCTCGGGCATATGGATGACTTCGCCTCACAAAGTACGCGAGTGTTGGTATTGGTGAATGCTGGACTCTGGATCTCAGCCTATCGGAGAGTAGGGTACGGAATAGTAAATGGGTTTGGAAGTACGGCAGCTTGTGTAGAGTTCTGGGGTAAGCAAACACCACAGCAACTTGATCTTTACTAGGCTTCTTGGGAAGAAACATAATTGGACTCTGTGCCTGAAACCGACGCCTTTACTATCCTCTTTGTATCTATCAGTGACGTGTGTCGTAAAGGGATGATGTAGCGCTCTCCCGCAAAGCATCCTTGGCGTCCTGGAGCATCTCTGCTCGAGTGGCGTTGTCTAGGGGACCAAGACCTTCCCGTACAAAATGGGAATACCCACGTACAGTAGCGTCAGGGTATTTGGAAGCAAGCCTGGCTTGCTCAGACTCTCTCATGTTTGAAAGTCTCTTTTTCATATCGGCCACTGCTTCTGAGCCTTGGCTACCGATACTACCACCCATCATTTCATCTCTTTTCCGTTCCCAATCTTTCTGGGCGTCGAGGTAGTCTATAGGGCCGAAACTGTCAGTGGCTGCTTTGTGTTTTTGGTAATGGCAAACCTACCCTTCATAAGCTTCTCTGAATATTCCATGCGCTCCATCTTTCTTCCGTGAGGAATTCTATCGCTTGTGTTGTGCCTGGGAATTGGGCCTTGCGATAACTGCGAATCGCCTGCCGTGGCATGTCCGGGTGTGTGAAACCAAGTCACCCACTTGAACACCAAGTCGCGCATCTTCGTAGGATCGATACCTCCATCAGGTCCTGGTGTCTTTGACAGCTCTTTGATCTTTTCAGCTAGCGATGGAGTCTGTTGAGTTAGGCCAATAGTTGTCAATGCGGCCTCTAGAGTCCATTGAGGTGCGCGCTCACTCGGCCAACGCCGGGGATACATGAGAGCTATGTAGGCCTTATCCATGTCTGATAGTGCATAGTTGTAGTCAATGTCAAAGCCTCGGCCAGTGGTGACTCCAGGCAATGGGCAGCGCATGATGCTTCGAGTGTCGACTTCTCGCAAAGATGTCATGTCCTTTGAGTTGTAGGGATTGATGCTGGCATCAAGTTAGTGTTGTTTCTAAGAGAACGTTTACTGATAAGTGAACTCACATATGCTCGTTGACGTCGGTGTCGCTCCAACCTTGAGAGTTATAAAGCGTCACGAGTGCATCGACATCTGTCAAAGCGATTCCACCTTTGGCTGGGCATTGATGTTCGTGAAGCATGCCCAATGCATGGCCGAACTAGAATGATCAGCAACTGAAAAAAGGTACCTAACAAAGTACCAACTCACTTGATGAAGTATAATAGCTTTCTCTGCTGCTGTCATTTCATTATCGCTGCCGATACAGCCAAGGTTCATGGTGGGAGTGCGCGGCGCCGCCTTCAAGCAGTCTGTCCCGACAAGACTCCATGTCCCTTGATTCGGCGAAGGGTCGAAAGAAATAACAATATCGGGGCGATTCACGGAGTCCCGAGTAGCGATGAAGGAAATATTGCTGTACCACTCCCATTCCTCGATGGCGGATGCGACCTTTTGACGCTGTGCCTGTGAGCCACGGTACGTTCCATCTATCCAATCATACGTGATAGCTTGTCGGCTCCAGAGCTTTGTAGGTAGAGTGATCACCACGTTGTCGAGTTCTCGTGGTAATTCTTGGTATATGGCTTCCTCGACAGCCGTCTTGCCTGAAGAGGGGATGACTGCATCTTTGCAGTAGGTTCGAGCGATTCGTTCCATTTGGCTGTGTAGAGCAACTTTGAACCAAAATGGGCAGAGTAAAGAAAGATAAGGGAGAATGGAAAGTGAAAGCGAGAGGGGAGGCAATAGAAGAAGATAAATATTGTCAAGATGTAGGCTTCTAGACCATGCCTCGCATGAACACAACCAGCGTGCGTGGGTTTCCTGTTAAGCTCGTAACACAAAGAGGCGATTACTGTGGCTAATTCTGTTAGTGCCTTAGTGGCCCCCCCGACTCGCACTTGGTTCAATAGTTCGCGCACTAGCGATTTTGCTGTGGGTGGGTGACGAAATAACCAGGACACAGAGGGGACAGGCAAGGGTGCCTACTACTCATCCTGGTATATTCTCGGTATCCGGGCTTGAGAGAAGAAATGAAGATATGGCGTGTGAAGAAGAGACTCAATACACTAATTTTATCAAGCCGTTGTTTTTTTGTGGAAGTATTTTGATGCTAATGCGTCTCCCAAACTGTGATATATGCAATGTCTCCGCATTTATCTCTCGTTTTTCTGTCATGAAGGTTTGTGGCTTGAGGAACTGAGCTGAAGCAATCCTAACTGCGATGCATCCTTGCGCGGGGATTGCGAGAGTATACTTATCCCGATTATTAGAGTACGATCTGAGACTTTGCGAAAATAATATGAGAATCGGTCATTTCTCTGTCTTAATTTTAGTGAGTGTATGAAGAGACTCTCCATAATTGGTCTAGGTCCTTACTCAGGTGGTGCCTAATGGCAGTCCCCGCATGAGCAAGCAGATGTTTTCCTTTACCTACCAGGGAACATCGTTCTTTATCAAGTAAAAAGAACACTAGCGGAGAATTAAGGATGCTTAAACTAGGGCCCGGAGAACAGAGAGAAGTCTCGAATTGGGATCTAATGAAGAGAGATATTAACTCCTTTGACGTTTGGAACGCATCTTGCTCAAAACTCAAAAGTAACTCATCATCTTGACAGCAAACCTCATGCTCATTCTTCCATGTCGCAGTCCTCAGAGTCGCTCGAGTCGTCCCCCGTTTCAATCTCCTCTTCAGGACTATACCAATTATTCCACTGAATCCAGAAGTTCTTAGCACTGTTGTCATATGACCTTGACCAATTATTGCCCTCCCTTCGACCCCCAAACTTGAGGTGAAACTTGTCAAACCGCCCTCTAAACGTGCCGTCCTCTAGGAATTGTATCCAACCTTTGTTGGTGTAGCCCGAGTACGTCTTTTCCAGCCCCTGTCTCTTCCCCGCCATATGAATGGCACCCGGTCGTTTGAAGGTCCACGAGGGCGCTTTGCGAAGAATAGGAGGGCGTCGAAATCTCCCACGTGAAAAGCTCCTCGCATAGTGTCTCCGTTGCCGAACAAGAGGAACAAGTGACATGGGGGATCAGCGTAGTAGTCGACGTGGTCGACCTTGACCTCCCCGAGAGTGTATACGGCGTCATATCTTCGAAGGGGTGGTATGTTTACGATGGTCTCTTCCCGGCTTTCTCGCATGGCCGGCAGGCTGTTGTTCTCCCTTTTGGCAATAGGCCTAGGTGTGTCCTCGGGTCCTCGCTTGCGACTGTTTATCTTCGAAGCCTCAACACATTCTTCGGCCTCCCGGTTCCTCCTGTTCCATTCCCCCAGCAATCCGGGCTGAGCGTGATGGGTTGATCCGGCAACACAAATGGAAATATTAAAGGTCAGCAACTTTAAAATTTCCTGCACGACGTTGCCTTCCATTATGCTGCTCAGGCGAGGTCAAACCGGGATGACGCTATTCCCGTCACACGTGCTGATTTCAGGGGCGCCACTTTGGCGGTGTCCCGACCCGGTGCGAATTAGACTGTCAGGGGGGCTATTGTGGGTCACTAATAAGCGACCGTGAATGTTCACGCAACCCCAGGCAGCAGGTCTCACTCCCGCTATTCACGCTGCTCGAAGATTTATGTTCACGCAGAACCATCCATCATGGCAGACGCAACTCCTTCTGGCCCCCTCGCTAGCCTTGACGACATTGACTGGGCCAGCTTACAGCACGCATATGGCAGCGCAGAAGACGTTCCAGACCTGCTGAAAGCCTTGCGGGTTAACGACGAGAAAGAACTTGATCAAGTTTATTATGCCTTGTCCAGCAACATCCTCCACCAGGGAACTCGATACCAAGCCACTTCCTATGCGGTACCATTTTTGTACGCCTTGCTTGACGCAAAAGATACACCTCGTCGCGAAGAACTTGTCTACTACCTCGTCAACGTTGCCCTCGGCCATCCCTCTGCCTCAGTTCCGTCAGGTGTCGAGATTACTGAATGGCGAACCTTTGTGGCGAAAGCCCAATAGCCGAACTTTGCAGAAGATGAGAGACGGAAGATGGACGAGTATATCAATGCAGCTACCGATGATAAAGATCGCCGCCGCCGTGAACGGGACTGCTTGTTCAGGTTGTCGCCCGAGAAGATGGCAGAACGAAAGATCAACGGGCTCCGAGCATATGATGCGATCCGGGCTGGATTAAACTCAGTGTGTCGATGTTTGGAGGACGACAATGCGGACCTGAGAGCAGTGGCTGCTTTTTGTCTGGGCTTCTTCCCCGAGGATAGAGTCAAGGCTGAGGGTGAGCTTTTGGCTCTTTTAAGTCACGAAGATGACGCCGCAGTCCGTGGCACGGCGTTGATATCGATTGCCTTACTCCAAGCTCCATCGCCCAGAGATCTTTCGCAGACGGAGGTGGCAAAATATCTGAAAACAAGTTTCAACAAGCAAGATAACGACGAGGCATCTAAGTGGTCCAGCGCCATTGGCCTCGCGATTCTTCGGATCTATAAACCGGAAACCATCAACAAAATACTCCACGCAATCGCAGACGGCAACTATCTGAGCATCTTGCAACATGACCACTGCAAGAGATTCCCCTTTGCATATCCAGACCTGGCTTCGCTCGCTGCCTCGGTTCTTAAAGTCAAGGGCAGCGAATTTCCACAAGTCCCTCAAATCACTTTAGCCCAGCTTGAGGGCTCCGACGGGCAAACGATATGGTATCTTACAGAACTGTTGTTGGAGTCAGCTTTTGATGGAAACCCTCTCTCAGAGACCAAGCCATTCTTGGAGTTGACCAAGCTTCAGCAGGAGACACTGCGAGCTTTGGCTAGACTTGGTCAATCTACCTGGAGCTGGGGCAACTTTGTTCAGATATTAGAAGCGAGAGGAGTCCCTTCTACCAAGGAAGCCCTGGATGCCTATATCAGTGAAAAGGGATTAGAAACCAAGATTCTAAGCTAAATAAAGAGGAGACAAAACTTTCAAGGAACCTGCTCTATTCCTTTTTTTGACGTCAGGTGTCATTCATAGATAGCCAGTGCTGGCATACAAAATATATAGGGATACAGCCTTTCTAACCTGGCTTTCTTAACTCTTTCCTAACTAGGATTCTAAGTAAATTTAAAGAGAAATCCACAGGTATATCAATACTTCTCAATAAAACATCTTAGTAGCCCTCTATATAGTACCCTACCTAAGAAGCTGATAATACTAGTCATAATGTTAATTATAATACCAGTCATAGCACCGTCAAGATTTTAGACAAAGTAGGAAGGAAACTTAATATCTGGTGTGTTAGAAAACGAATATTGCCGTTACATTTAGCTTTCAACCAAGAGTCTGGGCAACGACGAAGATATTGTTTTTTGCTTCTGTTTAGAATGACTGTTACTATACCGCATTGCCAAGATGTTGCACTCATCTATTTGGCTCGTGCTCCTCGGCCTGAAAGGGTGTGAAGTTATGGAATGGTGTACGGCTTAGAACGCCTTAAAGGACACATGGAGCCCCATCTGGTTATATCTCCTGGTACGAACTCAAAATGGCAGAATTTTCATTCAATTGGCAGGCAAATAAATAAAACTATAAGACGACGGCGTCATTTTCGCCAACCAAGGCTAAATTTCACCACAGCGAGGGGAGTAAAATGTGGGCTTGGATTGTCGATCCCAACCCTGGCAATAATGTCTGGATTCAGGGGGGAAATGCTTATTTGGATCCCGGACAGCCTGACCACAGGACCGTCATGGTCTGGGTCAGAAAACAGAGTTTGGACTCTACCCAGGATACCCGTTGCGGGCCGGTCGGGAAGCGAGACAAGGATTATGAGTGTGTTATTCTATCTCTGAAAGGCTTTAAGCTGGTACAATGTAACGTCATAGCTGCAAAAGGACTAACGATGTATTCTGACAGTTAAGCATATAGTGCATCAAGACCTACCATAGGTTTTAATTTTCCCATCTCTCCAATGATTTCCCACTATGACCGTTGCACACTTGCCCCTTTGCCCTTCATTTTTAATAAAGTTACATCTTCTCCGTCTCCACACTCTTCCATGTCGTTACCACTACCTTCACTTTCTTCATCATCTTCATCATCTTCATCATCTTCATCATCTTCATCATCTTCATCATCTTCATCATCTTCATCATCTTCGTCATCTTCGTCATCCTCGTCATCCTCGTCATCCTCGTCATCGTCATGTTCCTCTTTATCGACTTCGCCGTCCTCATCTCCACTCCCCGCATGCTGTCTATACTTCACCTTTCTAGTGATCCTATCATGGTTCTCAGTCAGATCAATCACGCCGGGCCCATAGGCCAAAGCTGGGATATAGAGTGAGATATCCGCAGCATCCTTGACGTAGGCACCAGGTTGCGCATCAGTTACCATTACCTTAATCACAAGGTGGTTCCTCTTCTGAATGATTCGGTCTAGCTTCTCCATCACCTTATCTTCGTCGCTTCCTGAGATCCGCGAGAGAGAATCGATAATGACAAAGACCATGTCGTCTTCTGGCAGCAAAGAGAGTAGCGCTGCTAATAGCTTGATGCCTTCTTTGAGATTTTTCCTTGCTTTCGAGAAGAACTCGCAAGGCTCCAGCTTCGCAAGGTCGACAGATGGCCGGTGGTCAGATATGAACCTCAGGAGCTGGCCGTTGAGACTCTTGATGAGGGCGGCAGGGCCTGATTCGTGCTCAAGAAGAGATTCGTTGGTCCGGTGTGCGCAAAAGAACGCTAGGACTGGAAACTGTCCGGTACTTTGGAGGGCTATGGTGAATAGTGCACTGGTGAAGGAAAGCGAATTATTCAAGGAAGCTGGGGGTGTGTGGAGTTCAACATCAAGGATGCTCGATTCCTCCTGCTGCAGCCAAAGCTTGAGCTCTTCAGAGTGCAGGATTGAATGAGACTCGTTTTTCTCTTTTCGTTTAAGCAGTTCCATGTGCTCGAGGCAGTCTTTTATGTCCACTATCGGGTCGTAGGAAAAGCCTTTGAGTCTCTTGAGCCATTTCGCCACTATGCGTCTGTTGCTTTCCTGACAGGCAGCCATGGATATGGCCTCCTTTTCTCGCTGCAGAAGCTTAACTTCTTCATGATCAACTATCATCAACAATTATTAGTAGCGATCTAACCATTAATCTCGGCTGGGGAACTACCTTCACCTGTCTTGGTACTGAAATATGGATTGCTGGTGAACAGCTTGTATAAGGTATCCTCTACGCGATGGAACAATGCCTGCTGAGCCTCTTTGGTAATCTCGGCAAAGAGATTCTCCAGATATTTGACTGAACTTGCCATCATTACCTGCGTATCTGTTGAAATTGGGCCCTATTAGTCATGGGAAAGCTGAGTCCAAAAAGCGCTCGGTACTCACCCTTGTTTTGCCCCGCGATAGACCGCAGGCCATGCCCAAGATGGCCAACAGCTATTTGTATACTACCTAGTCTCTCTTGGTTGCAGAAGTCTACTTCCTTCTGGAAACGCTGGACCTCGTCTTGTAGCACACCCAAAGCGTCGGCCACAGATAACTTCTTCTCTCGGTCGTGCTCATCACCCGCCTCGTCCGCGCTGGGTTCTTCGGCGTCATCAGCTTTCGACTTTTGCCTCTTCCGAGAGCTGATACTTGTGACCAAATTTCTTGCTTTTTGTTGCAGCTTGACTATGCTTCATCAGCCATGTCCTTGTCAGACCCCTAAGCGGCCTACCCTTCCATGTCTTAGTGATCTCGTCAACAATGCGCTCTAGGGTGATAAAGATGGCAACCAGTATGGCGTCTGCGTACAAATGGAGCCTGATGGAGGCATGATGTATTTGTGAAAGGCGCTGGATAGTCTCTAGCTTCTCGGGGATCTCCGCCAAGAAGTTCTGAATCACCTCACGATGCTCGGCATGTTTCTCGACAGCCTGGTGGAAGTATATGAGTAATTATCCATGGTGTGACTTCCAGACTTACAGCCATAATAATGACAAACCCCCCAGAGATGACTGAGCCGTAGACGTCGTTTGGAATCATTGTGAGGAACCCTTCAATGACGCCTCTGTTGTCTTCCATTTTCTGATAGCATCTCCGGACAAAGTTTTTGCATGATCTTGTTTTTGTGGCACTATTACGAGTTTCTCCGATCTTGTTGATGATTTGGAGGACGTAGTCACAGGTGAATTCGCTTGGATCTTTGATGACTATGTTCAATTGGGTGTCCACATTTCTCTCCTTGAGAACCGCGACGAGCTTTTGGAGTGTTCGACGGAATGTGTTTAGGCTTTTCTGAGATTGTTCGTAAGACTCCTTTGGGCTGGATTTATAGAAAGTTACTGCGAAGCTCATTTGCACACATAGACTGAAAACTTACTCAAAGACGAACCCCTTAGGAACAAATCTGTCAAACTCGTTCATAAATTCTGAAGTGTCCTGTAGGTGTTTGATCTCTTCAGGACTGTCGCCAAGCTGAGCTAGCACGTCTTCAGACGCTCGAGTCTCTACGAACTCGGCTGCAGAATTTGTGAGCGTTTTCCAACGTCGCAGTACGGGGGTCTGGGGCTCCATGTTGGGCAAGGTTGTCAAGGTAGTCTCGGCCAGCGGCTGCTTGTTGTAGGATAGACAACCCTCTTTACAGAGTTTTCCATCTCACCACCTGCCTCGGAATCCCTGCAGGATGTGGTTTGTCAGGCGCAGGCATGTATTCCTTCCTCTCTGCTCTGGATGAACAGATGCGGCTGTGTGGGAAGCACAGGTAGGGTGAAATTCATCACCTGACAGTCTAATGCGGGGATCATATCAGCTCGGAGAATCCGGATGATGCAAACTGCCGTTTTAGGTGCTCGGCAGACGAGAAGGGTGCATGGTTGTAAATCTGTCGTTGCCCGGCTTGTGAGTGGTTTTCGGCATCGGGTGAATAGAGGCCTTGTTTGGTGTCATCAGCCGCATGCAATACATTGAGATCTCTGCAGCCATGCGCGATTTACTCTAACCGAGGGAGGTAAGGTCTTCATTATAACTGGTTCTCTAGGAAATGAAAGATACTCATCTTACTCTGCACAGATGCTTCTTCCAATAGTTGTCTCCGAAGTCTCAGCCTTGTGTGACCACACGCAAGAAGGCAACGTGTTGCTGCGTTGCTCCTCAGCTTAGCCAAGGAAAAACCCCTCGTCTTTTTTCAGCCCCAAAGGTTGCCCTTGTATCACCTCGCGTCGGTGAGACTGGTCACATCGTTCTGTGATTGGCAGTTGGGCATGCCGGCAGATGCTATTCGAGGCGGAGCTTCGGCCTCAATTTTTCATCCTTATCTCACGAGCCGAGTATAGCACACCTTAGTGGTCAATTTCGAAACCACACCCATTCGCGAGGGTGTTGAGGCCAACCGCCGGGGCATCAATCCAGGAAGCTCTGTTCTAGGCTCTTGACGCTCCTTGTATCTTGTGCATAGTTATCGCGATTGCGAGCTAAGGCCTGGCCCATAAGAGAAGCTTTGTTTGAACTGTATCAAGTCACTAACTCGCAAATTGCCCATGGCATCAATCTTCAACATTGTTTATTCTTTGCTCAGCCACTCCCAAATATACTCACAAGCCTTCTTGAAAGATGCAAGCTGCTCAAGATGAAAATGGTACGTTCAATGCTACCAATAGTATACCATTGGTTCCTGTTGACCATAGCCAATCCAAATTCAGGTTCCCCATCTCTGTGCCCTGTCACCAACTCCGACAATGCGCAAGCGAACCCAAGTGTGGACGGCGTCTCTGACGCGACTTCACCAGCCGCGGTCTCGCGGGATGAGACAACTTCTGCTCTCGACAAAGAAGACAACACAGACAAACCAGATTCTATCAAGCCTGCAACAGAGGTTGGCCAAGATAATGAGCCAGAGTCATTCAAGAACCGTGACGAGAAGAAGGAGCTTGACTTCCAAACCGACAGTGACACAGATTCTGATGAGAGCTCTGACCATCCACGTGCGATGGATATGATGGTCAGGAGATTCGCTGGGAGAGTCAACTCAAGGACCATCTTCCATTTCTACAAGACTAACCTAGAACGAAATCCCACCAGGAGGAGAGGAAGGAATCAGAGCTCAAATCTCGTGAAATCACTCGTCGACTACCTCACCGTGTTGGAAGATCGAGTCGATAGACTGGAGGCCGGCAAAGAACCCAAAGCTGACGAGTCGACTATAGAGCCTTCTGAGAGTGATGCTTCTGAGTCCAATCCGGAACGTTCTGAGAGCGGCGATTCCAAAGTTGAGGTTACGGTTAGGTTCTTCAAATCCGCAGCCTACTTGGCAAAAGATGGATCGTTCCCCAGTCTTATAACTGAACCCGAGAAGGGCACCTTCATGTGCAGTCACGATAGCCAGCACCTTATCCGCGTTCTTTACTCTACGCTCAGGGATGACGGATCAATGCCTCAGAAACAGGCCGACTCCGAGCCGCCCAAAGTGGGTGAAATCGACATCCTAACTCTTGGTGTCACGTCGGAGGCCCTTTCTACCTTTTTTGCGAAGCAGTTGAACATCGACACGTACGATTCTCCACTTGTACGGTTCGGAAGACCCTTTCGACCACTGATTCGAAACATCAGTCATCTCAGAGATCAACTGAAGAAGCTGGAAGATCGCTACGGGTAGTTTGAAAGTCCTTCATCATTCATATTATGGCTGACGAAACATTATAGGCAAGTGTGGGCCGAAGAGAACACATCCAAGACGTCCAGAGATAGCTCTGCTAAGGCCCCGGGCGATACGGAACCCTGTGATGAGAAGGACGTTCTACCCTTTCCAAACACCAGCATCAGTGACGACGATGCCCTTCAGCCTTTTGATCGACCTGCGGCTCTCTCTCATTTTCGAGCCTTCTTGGCCTTCGTCGACAAGTATCTTGGCAAACAGATTCAACTATATGCACGTTTGCGCGAGGGGAAGGAGTCTCATGTAGCCTTCGAAAATCTCTGGATGCTGTTTGACGTCGGCGACACCATCTACTGCCCACTTCGCGAAGCTGGGACTGAAGAGTACACCAACTCCGAAGGCTCTGATCATGTCCCAATTCAAAGGCACACCCCTCAAGCTTATCGGGTCGTAGCGACTTCTAGAGGCATGCCTCTGGTGCACACGATGGCCCCAAATTCCAAGCCCAAAGAAAAGAACGAAGCTCTTTCTTCCGTTGCATTTGGAAGTCCCTTCAAAGGGTCAGGGGCAAAGACAGGGGTTGAAACCATTGCCAGCATCCTGACACAGTCCGTCGAGATCACCAGAAAGATCAGAAACAGCTACTCCGAATTCAATGTATACTGCTTTTATGTTGATTTCGATGGAGTCGAATACGGCACCGTCCGGGAGGTATTTGTCTTCAAACCCTATGAGCGAGAGATGGAGATTCGCGCTCTCCAAGCATATCCTGATCGTTACCTGTCACATGACCCGCTTCATAAACGCGGCCGGAGCTTCCTCGACGTCACAGAGATCTCCCACCTGCAGTACGAGGGCCTAACCGTAGGCCCAAATAGAGAGGAGGCGAGTTTAATGATATTCCATCTATCTAGCACCGTTACTCAGCTAACTTGGGGACACATAGATAAACAGCCCGGTGGTCGTGGACGTCAAGTTGGCCTTTGAAGGCGGCCCCGATACGGAAAATGCGCTCATTCAGGTCCCAGAGTTTTTGTCGCCTGCATCTCTCTGGTTGTCAGATTCGTCAAACGAGACTTATGACATTTTTGGCAAATCGAATTGCCCTCACATGTGGTGCTATAGTAGCCGATGCACGTCAGATGTGTACATTGAATCCCAAAAGAAGCAGCGGGATGTCATCCACTCCGAGATCAAGCTTGTACTCGAAGAGTATGAAAATGAGAAGAATCGAGGCCATGAGGGCCGTGACCGAATCAAGCAACTCATGGAGGAGAAAGGCATAATCAGACTGCTGCCCGGGGCAGTACCAGGGTTTGCTCTGAGAAATCGGAAATGGGGTGAGTGTAAGTATTGCCATGAGTGTCTCATAAGCTCATGTGTATAGTGCTCCTTAACCTGTTGCAACTGGGTCCTGTTGAGCAAGACAGCGAATGGGATAATCTCGTGCTCCCCGATGGACACCGAGACATGGTTCAGGCCATGGTCGAAACGCACACGCAGGGGCTTAGTTCCAACAAGGCCGCTAAGATTGGGATGGACTTGGTGCAAGGCAAGGGTGAGTAAACATGTTTTTCCAGTTATCGACCAGCATTGTTGAGCCACAATTAGGGAGAGGGTGCATCATTCTCTTGCACGGCGTTCCGGGAGTAGGCAAGACTTCTACAGCCGGTAAGCTAAATCACCTCCTTCTGCCAATAACGCAAACGAACTAGGCTTACCATCATAGAATGTGTTGCTGCCTATACGAAGAAGCCACTTTACCCCATCACGTGTGGTGAGACTAACCCTTGACGTCGCTCAGCAGCGCAGTAAAGGCTAAATGATGTTGCGAAAAAAAACAGGCGATATAGGCTACAAGCCAGAAGATGTCGAGAAACACATGGAGAATCACTTCAGGTTGGCACACAAGTGGGGCTGTGTGCTTTTGCTCGACGAGGCAGATGTGTTCCTTGCCAAACGTGACGTACGCCCAGCCCTTCTGAGCCGAGTAGAAGCGTTAGCTAATCTGGATCAGCAAACGGATGTGCAAAGGAACGGGCTGGTCTCAGGTACAGTCACGCGAGAAAGAGAATACACACGCAAATCGCTGATGGAGTCCTAGTATTTTTGCGTATCCTCGAGTATTATTCGGGGATTCTGTTCCTCACCACGAACCGTGTCGGAGCCATCGACGATGCATTTCGATCGCGTTTACATTTGACCCTGTACTATCCGAAGCTCACAAGGAAGCAGACAAAGCAGATCTTTAAGAACAACTTTCGAAGGATCGCGGCTATCAACGCCAACCGCAGTTCGAACGGCCTGCCTCCGTTTGAGTATGAAGAATCGGAGCCAAAGATCATGGCGTGGTCCAAGGAAACTTGGAAGACACTGGGATGGAATGGACGTCAGATTCGTAACGCTTTCCAGACCGTTCTGGCTCTGGCCGAGTTTCACGACAAGAAGCACCGCGGAGAGTCGGCACCTCGGGTTGTGACGAAGAAGTACTTCAAGGTCGTCGCCAATGCCTCCTCTCAGTTCAACGAGTACCTGCTTGCGACCCATCGCGCAGGTGAGGACAAGTTGGCTGGGCGCGAGTTCTTGAGAGCACAGGCCTATTCGCCCTCTCCCGACCTAGCCTTCAAGGGATTCAACCAAGACTTTTCCGATTCCAGCTCGGAAGAAGAGGATGAGGACGATAGGTCAGAGACGGATAGCGATTCGGACGAGTTTGATGAATCCGATGCGGCAAAGAAAAAGGGGAAGAAGAAGAGCAAAGAGAAGAAGGCGAAGAGCAGCAGCAGCAAGAAGGGTAAAAAGACAGGAGGGAAGAAGGGCAAGTCGGAAAAGAAGCTCAAGGAGAAGAAGAAGGAGACGAAAGAAAGTGATGATAGTGATGATTCCGATTGATGACTTTCCGGACGGCTAGTTAGGTAATGTGTCTACATCTAAGTAGGCTATGAGACTCGAGGGTGATTAAAACGCGTCAAGGTCTTAGTAGTTTCTTACGTGATGATGAAACTAAGAAGTTTCTGGGTTTGGCATGCATATATACTTCTTAACCGAGTGAATAATAACAAGTCTCGCTGATCGCCGGCATCTTACTTTCTCTGTTCAGTGCTGTCATTCGGTCTCAGGGTTAGGGTTAGGCGGCAGTGAAGACAAGGTGACCAAGAAACTGGTCCAGATTATCAAGCAGAGGGAAGACGTTATGATCAAGGTGATGGTAATTGATACGCTTCCTAGTTCCTATATTAGAAATTTTACTAACATATTACTTCGCGTCCCGGGCTTCATTATCGGGCCCGGTGTGGTCGATATTTCTAGGAGCAGTGACAAAATCGCTAAGAAGATGAAGCAAAAGTGACACTTGGAAAACGGAGACGGAGATGTCACAGACGATGACGGTGTCAATGACGATGGCGCCGGTGAGAGTCTTTAAAGTGATATGGCTAGAGCGGGAAAATGTGAGTCACATCCAGAAAAAGACTCATGACACTGAATTCAATGCTGCCCATTCAGTCAACTACCTACTCAATACCTACCTCAGACAGAACATGAATGCCTCCACAACCGTGATAGACTAATATTACAATTGGATTTCAATAGTGAACTAATCTCCCATCTTTCTGGTTGGATGCCTTGGGGCAGATGTGAGTGTCATATCCGATCCGGAGCTGCGTAGCGCAGAAACTGCATTTGTACACGATCGTCAGGTCATGACACATGAGTGCGACTGAGGTTCTTGAAACCTCCCTTTGGCCTGTTTCTTGCTTTGCAAAGTGAACTACTCGATGACCTACAACTATGCAATCGTTGAACGTTGAGATGTGCGATGACCAACGGCGAAGGGTTTTGAAGTCGATCTCAGAGGCCAACCGGTACCAAGAGATAAAAGTTCGAGTTTAGATGTGTAGATTAAAGTGGAAGAATGAGATGGGCTATGGATTTCACCTGCATCCCGGTATATATAGTTAAACCGACGGAGACATCAGTGACGACTGTAGGTGTGGTTCTTGTCGTACATCTGCACAAACACCGTTGCTTCATTGTTGAAAAAGGTCTCTAAAACTAAAAAAGGTGCTATACATGCTCTAAAATAACACAGGCTGTCCCGTCTCATGTTATCAGAGTTTGACAATGCACATCACACTGACTTGTTTTATCGGGGCAACGGCGTCACGTTTCCATAGTCGACAGTGATCAACGACCTCACTCAGGGCACTTTGACAGTAGATCTCTGACAACCAGCGCACCTTTTCATTCAGGTATCTGCTCCGCAGGTCTGAGTGGATCGGACCCTTCCTCAACTCCGCCAGTCCAGCCCATACTCTCAACTCCGTGAGTGCGGGAACATGATCTCTCAACTCCGTCAGGTCAACGCAACACTCCTTGAACTCCGCTAGTTCAGCGACTCGATCCATTCCTTGGCTGAAGAAATGGTCGCCTGTCTGGGAAACACCTTTTCCGTCAACACCCGATGCACCTCTGGGTCACGATCCAGACAAAGATCCTCCACAACAGTAATGATGAAGTCCAGGTCACCAGCCTGTCTCAAAGTTGACAACACTGCGCCGCTAGTAGCCACACCAGCAAGCGCCAGGGTATCGATTTTCAGGCTTCTGAGGACCACATCCAAGTCAGAGCCGGCAAAGGCAGAGGTTCTCTTCTTGGTGATGACAATGTCCTTTGAGCCAGCAGGAGGAGCGACGGCAGGATCAAAGTCCACCGAAGGGTGGCCTTCGGTAAAGACTCCCTCCCCCATAGTTGAGAGACCACCCATGAACTTGTTTCTGGTGGCCAAATCTTCATATCCTGATCGAAAGGCTGTTCGGACGTGAATGACTTGGACTCCGGCGTCACGTGCTTGCTGGGCAGTCTGTGCCACGTGTTTGAGATAGCCCTCACGATCAATATCCCCGATCATGGGGATGATGCCCTGCTGTAGGTCCAAAATGATGAAGGCGGTGCTGGACATGGTGGTAGTTGGAGGTGTTTTGGTGTAATGAGAGTGGGTGTGAATTGGATTTTGCGTGGTGTGAAGCTGAATAAGAATCGACAATGTCACTTGCAAAGGAAATGCCAAGGCGGCTCGCAGTCACTTATATACTCAACACAACGTCTCTTTGTAGGAGTTCAGGATGTCGTCGCGGGGTTAACATGGTTATGTCCGTCAGACTTCAGATGGGCTCTTAGTCAGTATTTCCTTGCTTATGTCCGGATTCGGTGCCGAATCGGCAACAATCTTCCAAGTGTCTTCCAATAATGACGAAAATCCAGGGAAAATTTGATGAGCAATCAATATGCCTGACGGAGTTGAGAATTCGGAGAGATCCTTCTGTTGCTTGTTCTCCACTGGGAGATGTGGCTCAGTTCCGGGAATCAGACGTACCCTACAGAGAGGAGGAGAATGCACGAGGTGACATCAGACAAATGCCTGGTGTGATTCATAGTTTTAGCTGAATTTACACTATCTATGTGGCCCTTTCCTAGTGATGACTATACTCACTGCATCAATTTGGCTATCAAGGAAGACTAGGACAGGGTCATAAATTTGTAAAGAAAAGAAAAACAAAAAAAAGAAAAAATATACGCGAAGCATACTGCGTCAATGATCTCTGAAACGTATGAAAAGAAAAGGCCCCTAAACATAATAAATAAAATACTTAAAGATTTATAATATTATTTCTTATTTTTATCTGTTATTTAGCTTATAATCAGCTTATTATATGGGTATTCTTTATTGAGTATATATGTCCTAGTATCTTAAACTTTTGCACGGCTGGATGCCATACTTCTCAGCATGAAGAGCCTTACACAGATATGTGATAGCCTTCTTCACTGTGATAGCCCCCTTCACTGCAAATCTAACCCGCCCAGAGGACCCATCCGAGCAAACTTACTTCTCGCCTACTCACCGCAATCATACGTAACGCAAGCGTAGACTCTGTAGGAAAACCATCCAACCGCATTGTGTGAGGCCTATGCAAGATGGGTCAAGTGAAGAGACTCTCAAGATCAAGCTATGGAGCACCTGGCTAGAAATGAAGCCATTGATTCAAGATTAGTAACATTCTGCTCTACTACGTGTTGCCTTGCCTGTTGCCCGAGTCGCTAACCTGACCAAGCATCGATCGACCTTAATCTATGTTGCATTCTAACTTTTGATTCCCTTTTAATGCCCTGTTCTATCTCAATTTGTTGTGTTGCTTTACTCTCGAACCACACATATTTTAACTGTTTGATGTTCACCTCGTTGTTATCGCCGTCCGCAACGGCATCTTCCGAAGCCTTCGTCACTTGTGACTTAACCCACTAAAGGTTCACGCTCTTCGGCGCCTTCCGTCTCTTCCTCGTGCTTTTCTACGAGAGTGCTCCCGGGTGGAGGGAAGTTGGAAAATAGGAGTACCCCCATGGCAAGTAAGGCGATGGCCTGGATCAGTCAGTTTATGCGCAATCAAAACGTGTTTTGGGGGATGACACACCGCGTTGCAGAAAAATGTTGCATATGCCTTGCCAGCTTCGGCAAGACTGGCAAAGATGAATCCAAAGAGACCTTGCGTCGCGAGTCGCGCGACATTCTCGACGAGAGTGACGGCATTGAG
Source organism: Fusarium sp. MBC 438 (assembly GCA_030779245.1). Lineage (NCBI taxonomy): Eukaryota > Fungi > Ascomycota > Sordariomycetes > Hypocreales > Nectriaceae > Fusarium > Fusarium sp. MBC 438. The sequence goes on from JAPFTB010000042.1 coordinate 289,738, forward strand.
GGCATCCGCACGTTGAGAATCAGGGCACATTTGGGTAATCACGCCCTTGGCCGCCGGGGCAGACCCCGAGCCAAATGGGAGCAGAAATGCGGCTGTTCTGTCAGCTAAAACGTTACACTCCTCATTTGAATATGGGTTCTTACAGAGATAAATGTGCCATGGACGCGTCGCAAAGGCTGCTACGGTCGTGAGAGCGCCATCAACAACAAGACTCCACCGTAGGAATACCAGGTCAAAGAGACAGCCATCATCCTCCTTCTTAGAAGGCGGAGCTTCGTAAGGCTCATGATCCGCCTGCTCACCAAGAGTGGCGTCAAATTCCCCAGCAGAGGTGGGCAGATGCTGTGATGCGGCATCGTCAACAACTTCCTCTGGCACCTCTGACAAGGGCTTGGACGAAAATCGGCGACGTCCCCAAGCAATGATTGGCGGGAACATGAAGATCAGGAACAGACTCCTCATGAAAGCAAACTCAGACATGAGCCAGCCATTGTTACCTTGATCAAAGTCAAAGGCTGCTGTGGCGTACATCTGAATCAAAAGAGGGGCGTAGCCTGTGGCGAGCTACACAACCTGAATTAACACAAGCCGAATACGAGTGAGGTAGCACGAATGAGCGGTGTGGGATGATGAGGGTATTCGGAAGGGTTATCAACTCACCACACCGAGAAAAATGCCACTGCAGAGAAAGATGACGCCGTAGTGCTTCCTGTACTTTCCATCCTTGAGGCGGAGCTTTTGAGGTGTGAGGACTCTGAGAGGAGCGAGGAAGCCGGAAACGCCTCGTTGGCCTGGCTTTTGGCCGTTGGACATGGATTCTGGCGAGATGTAAGGTAGAGAGAAGCAGACGTAGATGCCCGCGAGGATGAATGAGACAAAGGCCACGTCGAAAGGAGCTCTGATGTCAATCGCGTCTCCAATCATACCGCCGGCTGCTGAAGTCAGTGACTACCAAGGGAAATTGGAGTCATTGTTGACTTACTCAGATATCCCAGACCCTGACCTAGCATAATGGCTCCCTGAAGTTGCCCAAACACTGCAGTACGCTTAAGAGGTTCGACAACTTCTCCAGCAATGATATTCACCACCAAGCTGTAAAGCGATGAGCGGAATGTCCCTCAAAATCTTAGGGTCCTTACATGTAGCCCGCAGGTCCGCCAAGAATCGTGATCAGCTGTGTCGCCTGGATAATCATCATGCCTTCACTTTTGCCAGCCACGACGCCAATAATTTGTGTCACGACTCGGATCGCAGGAACGAATATTTGAACTAGCAGGGCCGCCTTTGGGCCAAACTTCTTGACGGTCCATCCCGCCACGAAGAGGTTCAACGTTCCTGAGAAAATTAGATTATGACCGCTTGATGTATGAGAACAACTTACCACAAAAGGTCGTGCTCATGCCCAGAAGACTGAACTGGGTAGCCGTTCCAGCCGCAATCTCATCTCGACTGCACCTATCGCCAGGCCCTTCATACGGAGGATGAGAATCATAAAACGTGTCACATGTCATCAAATGAAAGACATAAAAAAGCCTGTCTCAGATCAGTCCCCCCATCCGAAAACGTTGATCGACATACTTACGGAACCTGCGTGAAACTAAAGCTCAACGTGATCAGAAACCCCGCAAGAAGGATCCGATTCTCGACCTTGAAGGCCCGCTTGAGCCAAAACCCTACGCGGATCTTCTTGGCGGGTTCATTTTTAGGAAGGAGGGGTGTCGTCTCATCAGTCGTCATAATTGAAGGCACACCTTGGTGATCAAATTGACGGGCAAAAGAATGAAGGATCAAGTTGCACAATGAGTGAGGCGAAAAATCTTGTGATGATAAATACGGATGCATTCTTTCGCAAGAGGTCCATAATTGTTAAGAGGGGCTCGGCTTCCCGAATGGGGGATAGCGGTGGTTTCACGGCATTACTCGGTTATATCAAACAGATGCATTTCCTTATCTTGCCCCCTCAACAGAACTATTGTGCTTCGGCCTTGATGCCTCTGGAGTTGAAGTGTTACTAGACTGCAACTAATATCACAGGTCTCTATGTCAGAATGACATGGCTAGCTATTGGTTGCTGGTGTAAGCTCTGACCTTCAAGCGACACTTGAGTGAGCTCGAATCCTTGTCGTCTCACTGGGATCCTTTGCCTTAGAATGACCTCACGTGTTCAACTTCCCAGTCCAGTCAAACTACGATCTCTCCTTGCTTCCTCCTCAGCCTCCGCCTCAAATCTCAATCGCCTCTTGTCCCACTCCTTTCGACGAGGTGTATTGATCCCGAAAAAGCTTGCGACATACACAAGGTCAGGGCAAGCGTCGAGGAGATCGTCCACGTCCGATGGCTCGACGTCCTCATCCAGGTTGACAAAAAGCTTAACGAGCTTCTTGGCTTTCTTGCAGCTCTGCACGGCAACCTGTCCCAGGGTGGTACTGAGGTCCAGCTCTTGGAGAGTAGAAGAGTGAGAGTTAACAAGTCGGGCAATGACGTCGTTGAGGTGCTTTTGGGCCGCGACATGATCCTCCGAGTCCGTTGGATCCTCCACATCTCCGGCTGAGACTGATACAAGGCGCTGTGGTGGAGATGCTTGACCAATGGCATCCAGATCAAGCGTGGAAATGGCACATCCTATACCAAAATCGACTTCTCGAAGCGCCGTCATGAAAGGCATAACCTGAACAACCCAGTCGGAAATCTCTTCGATGCTCCAGACACGAAGCTTTTGGAGTGTTGGGCCCCATCTCTTGCAAGCTTCCGAAAGTTCATCCGACGTGATCAGTCTGCATCGTAACTCAAGCTCACGAAGAGAAGGACACTGGCGGCTGAGATCCGACAAAAGGTTTGGGGTTTCCTCGATCCAGAAATCTTGGCCGAGAGTGAGGCGTTGAAGATTGGAAGAGAGATGTGGTGACAAGGCTCGTATCAGCCACAAGAATTGGCCATGAAAGGTCAAACTGGTCAGTCTTTGGGCGACCTTGGCGAAGCGCTCGTCTTTCAGCGCCTCATCGAATGCCTTTTGGCTAGCTTCATCCTCTTGCTGTTGCTGGTCGCTTGTCCATTTGACATTAGTTGCGTACCAGAATGTCTTGAGTCGCGGGCATGCATCAAGTAGGGCCGCCCCATTCATGGCATCCTGTTTCGAGATATGATTCGAATCTTCGTAATCCATCCCGCGTTCAATAAGCATGTCGTCGACATTTGGACATGCTCGAGCAATATCAACGATGAGATTGCCGTTCTCGCCTTCGGCTTCCCATAACAGCCGAAGAGATTTGACCAAGCTCGTGAGATGAGGTTCAATTGCCAAGGTGAATCTAAATCCCCACTGTCTCGTTATGCTGTCCAGGTCGCGGGGATGGTTGTATAGGTAGGGCTCGGCGATGGATTGGAGTGTCCTGTTTGAACGACAGAGCGCTAAGAGGGTCTCTTGTCGCGTCACATAGTCCCATTCAGTGACGTAATTGACGATGAGCTGGTAGATCTCAATAGGCAAGACGGGACACAGATGGCCGTCTTGAGCACTTGAGTAACTGCCGACCAGGACCGGCAATTCGTCCGTATCTTCGACGTCAGCAAAGTCCTCAATGCTGTGATAAAAGTCGGTAGCAGCATGGGCTCGTCGTTGCGCTTCTTCGTCAGCCGGTTTCGCATGGGCGACCTTGTTCAGTATGTTTCTTAGGCGAAGCGCTTGGCGTCCCGCCAAACGACAACCTATTCGGTATTCAGTCATGATGGCGCCGAGATGTGGAGGATGATGTTGGAGGTGGAACGCGTCTGATGGCCCCAACAAGGGCCCGCATAATTACGTATACGTAATTCATGCTTATCATCATTCGCGGGTATGCAATTAAAGAGAGCTGCGGATGACGGCTTCACAAGGAAACAAGTCAATGCAGCTCCTCTATTCGAGTCAAAGATAAATTGAGGCTATAAATATAGGGATAAATTCGACTCAATTCTTTCGGTTGGTTATAGAGCCACTCCATCAGTAGACCGAGTGCATCTTGCTCGATCCACCGCAAAGAAGGTGGGAAATCCCAAGCTGCAGTTCTCGTCGACATGCTTCGTTTTATACCTTGGGTGTGAAGAAAGGGTGATAATGTAAGCCCTGCGATCCGTTGACGTGTTCAATAGTCGACAGAGAATGAGGCTTTTACATTGGGGTGACAATGGGGTGTGAAGTGGGCATTGTCGAACTACAAAGATTGGAGGCCGGCATGACTTGACAACGGAGCTTCACGGCGAACCATGACTCGTGGTAATGTTAATCCGTAATATACGCATGGGACTACTCTTCAAAGAACATCGATGGGAGGCAGAAATGAGGTTAAAGCAACCACATGGGTCAAGGCAAAAATGAGACACGAGGACGAGTATGATGATTAATTCTCCTCTAAATCTACTTAATAAACTATAATAATAATATCTACATTATTACATCATTTTACTTTTTTAAAAACTAATTACTTACATTTGCAAAGGGTTAGGTAAATCTCTTGATACTCTGGCGCCTTACCTTTGCCCGCGTGGCAATCCAAGCCAAAAGTGGAATGTGGATGGTTCCTTAATCTGGCAAGGATTCACGAGGCGGTCAGCAATAGTTACAACTACACTTATTAGACTAAGAAAATAGAGACGGCCTTAGCGAGACCGGTGACTTGCAGTATTGCAGGGGATCCCTTTCAGGAAGGTGATAGCCATCAGCTTCCTGAAGGGAGTAAGACGACATCATGAATTAAGCCGAATACCTCGGAACGTCGTGTATATAAACCTCTACGTAGTAGACTAACTGCTGACACCGAAATCGCTCCCCTATCCACTTGGTGCCTACATTCTCTTTCTACTCTCTTTGAAGATGAAGATCAGCGCCATCCTCGCCCTGAGCGCCGCTATCCTGCCTCTAGCAAGCGGCGAATGCAACTGGCAAGACGTCGGAACCCTCAGCAAGAAATGGCGTCTCAGCACCTACAAGTCCAAGAACTGCATCAGCCAAACAGGAAGCTGGAAAGGCTCCGGCTTTGGCGTCCGATGCATCGATATCCCCAACAACACCAAATCCTTCATTTTCACCGTCGGTAGCGGCTACAATCCTCTCAACTTGGAGGACTGCACCATCTTTTTCAAGACAAAGGGAAACTGTGGGGGAGAGCAGGTTGGCAGGTCGAAAGGTAGCTGGAAGAAGAGCTCTGTGAAGAGCAAGGTGGCTGGCGCGTATATCCAATGTACCAAGCTTTTTCAGAAGCGAGAGGTTGAGGGCGAGGTTGAGGGCGAGGGTTCAGCGGACAGAAAATTCGTGAGGGATGATGATGGGGAGTGGTTTGAGGAGCTTGAAGATGGTATATTAGTTAAGGCTGATCTGGTCGAGGATGGTTTCGATGGAGATGAAGGCGAAGCGGAAGAGGATTAAATTCCTACCAATGGCAGAACGCGGGCTGTCCATATCTCAGTTTAAAACGGCAGCACCGAAACTTGGAATTGAAGTGATTGCTTACATTAGGTTGGGCTCCTGCTCATCTACGTGGCCTATTCTGCATGAGCGAGGCCGTCATGAAGGATCCATCGGCATCAACAGCAGTCCTTTGAGTGTTTTATAAGCAAGGCTACCCTTCTACCTACCACCCTAAAAGCACACACAAGTGCTCAGCATCCTAGTCGAGTGGTTAACTCTTCCTTCTTTCCGCCCCTATAAACTCTCTCTTCTCTCCGCAGACCTAAAAACCACTCTTTTTGGGATTCCATACGTCCAAACAAGGTCCCCATAGGACCCCCCTGCCGCGACAGAAGGTTCAAAAAAGGCCACTGTGTTAGCATCGGGTCATGATTTTATGGTGCGTTGACAATCTGTTTTCTTATAGTTGCAGTCTGGCCCTTGATGGGAACTGAGCCAGAAGATTGAGAGCTTTATAGGTAAGGTTAACTCTTATCCTCACCCTAAAAGCACACTCGAGTGCTCACCTAGTCAAGTGGTTAACTCTTCCTTACTCCCGCTCCTATAAACCCTATCTTCTTTCCGCAGACCTGAAAACCACTTTTTTTTATTACTCCTAGAATCCCAGTTCAAGGTCTTATAGGGAAGCTTACCCTTCTATCTCTCATCCTAAAAGCACAAAGTGCTCGGCGTCTGGTCAAGTGGTCTTCAATTCCGCTCCTAAAAATCCTCTCTTCTTTCCGCAAACCTATAACCTACCCACCTTTGACTAGACGCCCACCTAAAAAAAGCCATCCACCTAAAAACCAATCTTTTTGTGTTTTTCTTTTCTCTCTAGCTTTCTGTTTTTGCCAGTCCCTGTTCATTAAGTCCTGGATGTTCTAGGCGGCCCCCCTGACCGACGAATTGCGCGTGAAAAGATGAAAGATCGTTGCACAAAAATGTAACTTGTTTACTTTCCCTCATATTGATTTTAGCTCATTCTCTTTTCCCTACACCATGCCCTTCTAGCCTGCCATGGGTATCCCCCTCGCCTGCGAGCTTGGTGTTGAACTCGTGATGGTTGCCTGCACAGTTGGACCCCCAAGGTTTTCAGCTCACGCAAAGGTGCGAAAACTCTATAATTTCTTCGCTGAGGAGTTTTCCCAGCAGAAATTGAGTTGTTGGGACACGAATCCAGAAGCATACATCACATGACGCCCCGAGGCTTGATCGTCTCGTTCAACTTTCAAGTCCAACTTGTTGGCCTCTGTTTCTCTTCACCTCCTTCACACACATCACACATCTTTGACCATTTCTTTATCCAAGTTCCCAATCTTTTGAGATTCTAGTATCCACAATGGCCATCTTTCTCCCAAATGAGATCTGGGGGCAGATCTTTTCACACCTCAAGGTGAATCTCCATGACGAATACCGCGACCTTGAGCCCCTCAAAACCCTCACCGCACTGAGTCTCGTAAGCCGAAGATTTCACGATTTGGCTCAGACTCCACTTTACCGAACACTTCTACTATGGGGACTAAATGATTCCTATTTCGACGATCGTCACGACCTGCATTTCCTCCTCGCCAAAGCCCTTGCCAATAACCCTCAGCTTGGCTTGTCAGCCCGGGAAATTTCCCTCGTCCATGGAAACCTATCAATCGAACATAATCTCATGAATCTTCTTGGACATGGAATCAGGTTGCTTAACATGTCTTCAGAGTTTACCGATCTACTGAAACGCGATATCATCTTCGGACGGAGAGGATCTGGCGTTGCGAGCTTCCTCCTTGCGTTGATGCCACGTGTGCGCTTGGTGGAACTCTATTTCTACAAAGAATCATCCCTGGCCTTACCATACATTCTCGGTGGACGTCTCAGCCAAGATACGGTCAAGCCACATACTGTTGCAAACCATCTGCACCATCTACAGGAGCTTCGCATCACGTCTGCACAAGGGCAAACCTGCGTAAACATCGGCGATTTCGAGTTAATCCTCCTCCATCCGAACCTTCGAACGCTTCAACTGTCCAGGTTTGACTGGACAGAAAACAAGATCATGTATATGAAATGGCCGAATTACCCGTGCAATTTGCGACAGCTAAATCTCGACGGGTGCATCGTAGATGCGTCCACCATGAGGGACGTCTTATCTCGTTGCACAAAGCTGGAAGTCTTTACCATCAGTGCCGGAAGCCCTGGTATAGCAGGCCAAATTCCCTACAGAGACTGGAACATGGACTTGAACGAGTTCGGAGACATTCTTAGAGAGTTGGGTCAAAACTTGATCAAATTCGAGCTTGATACGTGGGCTTACCGACGTGTTCGTGATGCGAGAGGCAAGATCGGGTCTCTTCAGAGCTTGAAAGCCCTCACGCATCTCTCAATCGCCAGGAACGACTTTATTGGTGCGGAGGACGACCCGAGCGCAATCCCTCTAGCCGAAGCCTTGCCCGCATCAATTGTGGTTATGGACATTATGGAAGATGTAACCGATTCTCAGATGGGACAGGAAGAATACGGGTACGAAAAGATGCATGACGAGATGTACGGCTTGGCAGTTGGTGGTCAGTTCCCCAGTTTGCGTGCAATGACGCTGTTTCGGCCCGGAATTCCTAGACAACATAGATTCCAGAGGAAGGTTCCTGGGTGGGATGTTGAGGACACACCCTCGGTTGTTGGTTCAGCATTGGAAGCATTAGAATACCCGTATTATGTAGACATGACGCTATATATGCAGCGAAGGGACGACGGCTCTGAGGGGGTGCGGGAGAGCTGAATATAACACAAACCTGACACAAAGTGAGGTCACGGTTCACGGCATGTTCCAGGGCAGGATTTATTGTGCATCATCATGATCCTTACATAATTTACTTAAGTGACTTATGTGAATACCACTGATATCCTTAGCCAAGCCTCTTTGGGAGCTTTGTTGAACTTTTTAGAATGGAAATGCCATATTTACCCAAGATGACCCCGTTTAACCACTAAGTTAATTCCCATATTCACCACTGCAGGATTGAAACGAAACACCTCAAAGGCACGTCACTATCTGTTGAACACTTTGCCTGGGTTCCTAATCACTGGTATTCAGTACGCGGGGCACGAAAGCGAGGATCAAACAACTCACATGATCCAGTAGGGGTCCAACACTCCTTTCAAAAGTTTCTAATGAAATGATTAACAAGACCTCCAAAACTGTGTTTACTTGGATAACATGACTTACCATGACCTGAATCGTGTCTTCACCAACCTCTTGCAACAAGGCATCCTTCTTACCCATGCCGACTCCGTGCTCTCCTGTGCAGGTGCCTTCCATCTCGAGCGCACGTTTGACCATGGTCTTTACCGCAATTTTGGCCTTCTCAGCCTCTTGAGGGTCCGTCTTGTTGTATGTGATGTTCTCGTGAAAGTTGCTGTCGCCGATGTGTCCTTTGACGCAGGCTTTCAAGCCCAGAGAAGCGGCGTGGGCTTTGCTGTCTTCGATGATGTCGGCTAATCTGCTTAGCGGAACGGCCACATCGGTGTTCCCTATGATATGTTAGATTTTGTTTCAATAAAGTGTAAAAAGGGATCCTACACATCTCTTCCCCATCCTCTCTCATCGCTAAGAGAGAGTAGAGAGACTCCTTTCTCGCTGACCACAGCATCTTCTGCTCTCGCTCGTCTCGTGCAAACTCAAAGGCAAGTGGACTATACGGCTTCATAATCTCGCGGACGGTCTTGATGTTTTCATCAACTGTTCCTTTCGTGCCCGAGAACTTGAGGAACAGTGTTGGCGTCTCCTTCCAAACGCGTGGTCGTGTTGCACCACCATCATTGACGATCTTCATCTGCGTTTCGTCCATGAGCTCGACAGCTGCTACTTGAACACCTCTCCGGATAATGTCAGCAGCGGCGGAAACAGCGCCCCGTAAGTCATCAAAAGGGACAACAGCCACGGAGAAATGGTCTGGTACAGCAGCGAGCTTGAGGGTTGCTTCTGTAACGATACCAAGAGTCCCCTCAGATCCTACGATGAGGCCGTTCAGGTTGTATCCTGCGCTGCATTTGCGGGGACGGCGTCGGGTCTTCACAACGCTCCCGTCAGCAAGAACGACTGTCATGTTGATGACCCAGTCGCGCATGGTTCCGTAGCGAACGGCGTTGGTGCCAGAACAGTTGGTTCCAATCATGCCTCCGATCTTGGCACTTGGAGCTGCAACACGGACCAATCTTAGACGAAGAAAACCTGGGAGGACGAAAGTTGAACTTACCAGGATCAATCGGGAACCACAGCCCTGTTCCCTGCTTCGCAAGCTCATGGTTCAGATCTGTCCAGCAGACACTTGGTTGCACAACAACGTCCATATCCTCCTTGTTGAGCTTGACGATTTGGTCCATGTACGCAAAATCTATGCTTACGCCTCCGAAGGGAGCACTGATGTGTCCCTCAACCGAGCTGCCTCCGGAGAATGGAATGATGGGGACCTTCCACTTGTGGCAGATGCGGGCGATGCCACTGACATGTTCGGTGCTGCGCGGGTAGGCCACAGCAACTGGGAGGGTTTCGACGTTTACTGAAGACCATTCTGAGTATCCGTGTGCGAGGAGGTCGTCTGAATCTGTCGAGATGATGCCATCAACGTCGCTAAATAGGTCTTGGATCTCCTTGATGGCCTGTTGTATCATCGAACGTCAGCGCTATCTGTGTTTACGCTGGGCGGAGAAGTTTACCTTTTCCATATCCTTCAAAGAAGCATAGCTGACTTGCGGCAGTCTGCGTTCGTCTAGAATCGGAGCCACTACATCGTTGCTCGTCGTTAGTGTTGACGCGCTGTAGCCTAGCACAGCAGCTATGGCCACTGACGCGACAACCCCGAAAGGGCCAATGCCTTGAGACCTGCTGGCCTGTGTTGAGGAGGTTGGGCCATTGTTATCTAGCCGAGCCGCTTGGGACGAGCTCCGGCTTAAGGACTTGAGGGTTGTTGAGAAACGGCGAGACGCTCGAAGATGGCGCAAAGAAGACGCCAAGGTGGTGGATCGTGGTATCATGATGAAAGCAATCGTAGCGCCCGGTGATGATTATGGGCTGGTCGTATGGTTCATCGGTTGGCTATATGTAATTCCATATAGCCGACTTCACGTCCATGCTCCAACTCCGGAGACAGCCGCCAAGTATGTTGCCATTCCCGACCCTCAGATCCGAAAGATAGAAGCCCCTCGATATCGGCCAAACACTTGAAAGACGCCGACGACACATCCAGGAACCGCCGGCTACGACATCCGAGGTCTACTCCAGTCTACCAGCCTCCATGGGGAGCGGGCGCCGTGCCCGAAGGCCGCAAGGTTCAGCTGACGGTGCGTTTTCCCCGCGTTTACCCCATGTTCCGGGATCAATTTAACCTTCCTGGATAAGGTATTCCGGGGTTAGCTGTGGGGGAGAATGAAGAATCGCATCATAGGGCAAGTTGGAGGCGATCTAGGCCAACAGATCTAGGCTCTCGGACGCGACACCCGAGGTTGTCTTCGCAGCCGTCGCCATGATGAGCGAAAGACGAGGTTAAACGATATACGAATACGTATATTAAATGACATAGCTCCCTTTTACCAGATCGCCACCAACTCCTCAATCTCATTCTTCTCATCATCTCTGCACTCTCATCTTTACCATGTCCGTCGACGCTGCCGAAAAGCAAAGGCAGAGCCTTGACCCTGCTTCGAAGCAGTGCGAAACCATCAACAACGATGAACTTTACAACATTGACCCCGAACAGGCCAAGAAGGTTGTTCGCAAGTTGGACTGCGTCATTATGCCTCTGATGGCGTTTGTATACTTCTTCCAGTGCAAGTCTCAGGAGAAAATCTCACGCAAGTAGCAAAGCTAACTATCATAAACTTGCAGATCTTGACAAACAGTCCATCAACCAGGCCGCCATCTTTGGTCTTCGCGACGACCTTCACCTTACAGGTGAACAGTTCTCCTGGGCTGTCTCCCTCTTCTACCTCGGCCAGCTCTGTTCGGAATATCCCGCGGCCTATCTTCTCTCGCGACTCCCGATTACTCTCTACGTGGGCTGCACTATCGTTGTCTGGGGTGGTGTGAACATGGCCATGGCTGCGTGTCAGAGCTTCCAGGGTCTGGCAGCTGCGCGATTCTTTCTCGGCTTTACTGAAGGTATTTCCTCGCTTTTTATAATAATTGTTGAGAAAATGGGCTAATCAACGTCTTCTTCCGCCACAGGAACTGTTTCTCCCGCCTTCATCATCATTACTTCGAACTGGTATGTCAAGAGAGAGCACCCAATCCGCGTGGCGACTTGGGTCTCCATGAACGGCGTCTCCCAAATTATCGGCGCCCTCATGATGTACGGAATCGGGCAATCCAACATGTCTCTTGCCCCATGGCGTGCGCTATTCATCATCTGCGGTGGCCTAACCTCCTTAGTGGGTGTCGTCTTCATCTTCATGATGCCCCGGGATACCTCTACCGCTTGGTTCTTGACCGAGGCTGAGAGAGAGATTGCTACTCAGCGTCTTGCGGTTGACCGCGCGACTCGCGACCGAGCGGAATTCAATAAGAAGCAGGTTCGGGAGGCTCTGATGTCACCCATGACATGGATCTACATGATGATGGGTTTGTGTATCACTTTGACCACCCCCATCATCAAGGTAAGCTAAAGCAATCCCCGTCCAAATTCTATAATCTTAACACCCCATAGTTCAGCGCCAGTGTCATCAACGGCTTCGGCTACAGCAAGCTCGAGACAATGCTCGTCGGAATGCCAGCGGGAGCTTGCAACACGGCAACCGTCTGGATCGGCGCTCTTGTCCCACGAATGTTCCCTGGAACACGAACCTACACTGCCATCGTCCTCTGCTTCGTCCCTCTTCTCGGCGCGGTTCTACTCATGACTCTCCCTCGCGAGGGCGCCGAATGGGGCATCGTCGTGTCGACTTGGTTGGGCGGCTGCTCTTCAGCCCTGCTCAGCAGCTCGGCTAGTATCATTGCCAGCAACGTCAAGGGAAATACAAAGAAGAGTGTGGTATCTGTCGCCTTCTTCATTGCTTATTGCGTCGGCTGCATCGTCAGTCCTTTTGCCTGGACCTCCAAGGACGCTCCCCGCTACCGCAAGGGCTGCATCTTGAGTCTGTCATCCATGATCGCTCTGATAATCACGTATGTCGGCTTTGTAATTGTCGTCAAGCGCAAGAACGCCAGCCGAGATGCCAAGGCGGCGGACGGACAAGTTCAATATGTCGTGGAAGGTTTGGGCGGCAGTCAGCAGGCCGGTGTTTCAACCGACTCGGATCTCACTGATGTGCAGGATAAGGGCTTCAGATACATCATCTGAGAGACAAAAAAGGGTTCAAAGACTTGCAACCAATAAGCTTGTTAAACCATAGTAAACTCTTTTCCAGATCCCGATCCAATGTCCATCGTGTTGCTACAGGACCGAGGCCACTTGGTCTGGTCACCTCTTGTCATCGCACATGCGACCTACATCCATATCCCATCATACAGTCATCGTCGCGTTGTCGCCGTTAACAAAAATGGGCTTATACCAACTCCCTTCCACTGACCTGATTATAGCCTCCCTGCATTCTCTGTACATATCCTTGAGCCATGTTACGCCCGCTAGGTATCACTTCCATGGGAACCTCGTCAAACTCGTCTTTCACACTTCCACCATGATACTCGTCATAGGGACGAGGCACAGGTTCCCGGATGAAAGTCGGATGGGAACTAGGCCCAGCCCAGACTGGATGTGGAAGTCCATCGGCACCCACGTTCCTCACATCCACGTCCCCTGACGACTGGTCATGTGGATCCAGTAAGGGGACATCCTCATTTCCTCTCTTCCAGCCCTGCACACCAGCTCCTTCGGCTGCCATGCGCTGTAGCTGCAGTTGTCCGTATGACTTCCACGTCAAAACATCATCTTGCCCTTTGCGCCACCAGATCATAGTGCGCAGGACAAGTGACGGAAGGATGATAGCCAAGCCGCCAAGGACAGCAAGCGCAATGAAGCCGGCTTTGTGAAGGTTCTTGAACTCGAGACTGTGTATCTTTTGAGACGAGCACACGTAATCCATCAAGTCCTTCCTTTTCTGTACTACCCACGTAGTATTGTCCCTCATGCCAGAATTCTCCGGATCTTGAGGGCCCAGGGCAACGTTAACGACCCCCAATTGGAGTTTGGCAAGCCCGATCATGAACCAATACTCTACCTCACGTATCCATTGATCGTTTGGCAGGGGGTGCTGCAGATCATTGTACATACCGGGATCCTTTCTTGCTCTGAGGGCTTCAGTCCGAAGAATGTCTAGGGCCTGGTCGATCCCAGCCGCGCGCATGGCCCATTGGATCGGGGCGAAAGCAGCGACTTGCTTGATCGATAGCTGGTCGATAAATGTCAAATTCGTACTGGCGTCACCATAGCTTGCTAACGGTGTCCATTCTTCCGACCCAGCCTTCGAGAACTGGTACTGCTCAATGCAGCCGATGCCTGTGACAGGGTTGTCAGGCCAGTAGTAGCCATGGACCGCATCACCCTGCAACATCTCTTTCGTAGCAGAGAAGAAGGGGTCGCTGCAAGGACCGTCGATTCCAGAGACGGCAATAAAGCTGTTGCTGAGAAAGGCGATGGTGATGTCGGCGTCGTTCCGGCGAAGTTCGGTGATCGGCTCGAAAAGCTGGGCATAGGAAGCGTTGGCCGCCACTCGGCTATAAAAGGCTCTATTACACATTAAAAACCCATTGAGCATTTACTTCTTTTTAGCTGGGGGTCTCACCTAAGATTATACGAAGGGTCGATGGCTATTCTGTTGTTACTCGAGCCGTAGGTGTAGCTAGTGGTACTCGTGTGTCCAAAAAAGATACCCATCATCTTTTCTCCTGTCGCGATATCTTCTGTGACTTCACTGAACTTGTCGATGTTGATAGGAGAGCACGTCACGGAGCGTCGCAACTTGATCCTCTCTTCTGGGGGTGCGTTGATCCCAAAGTGCTTGTGGGAATCCAGCTCGTCCGTCTTGATGGTGATGGCAGGGTGTTTATCCCCCTTTGTCCTGGGAAGGCATATGCTCTCATGAAATGGGCATGACACGTTCACCACTCTGATAATTGGCAGTTGACGTTCGGGAAGAAACTGGTCGCAGAGAGCTGACTCAACGTCAGTCTCATAGCAGTTGTCGACGTATGAGACAGCCTCTCGCGTCTGCTGCGTGATGGCTCGGAACAGACCCAGCTGGCGATCCGTATCTGGTTCCCAGAAGCCGCAATTGGGACTTTTTATCAACACTTGGTTCCCCTGGTTGTCCAACATCTCCATGGCGGTGATGAAAGGCAGAGCAATGAGGAAGAAGCCAAAGCTGACAAGTGCAAGAGCAGCAATGGGCAATGTGCTCTTCAAGACCTTGGGACTGTTCCCCCATGCAAGCCATAGCTTTAAAAATGAGGATCCAATTGCAACATCACTGCTGCCATTTCGGAGGATGGTCTGTTGTTGGTGATACAGGCCGTCAAAGGCGCTAGAGTCTTCTTTTTGTCGCTTGCGCCGGTTCAGTTGGAAGATGAGGTAGGCGATCAGGGTCCAAAGCCCAGCGGCGACAAAGACGAGAAAGATACCGATGAAGATACTGAGAAGTTCGGCGTCATCCTTGAGCATAGTGATCTGGCCGCCTGTCGCTGCATCCTTGTCCCAATTCCTCCATCCTCCCCTGTAGACGAACTCGGGCTTGACGTATAGATTCGATATCGATGCCATTGTTGTTTCATAGGGATAGAAAGAAACCCAGCTAGTGCGGCAATTAGGTTTTGTATCTGTCCCCCTCGGCCCCGTGTTAACCCCGAGCCTGGTGATCGACATAGGCCCAGCCCACAAGAGCCTCATCTCTTGTGACGGTTACTCCGATCACCGACTTTTTCAGGGCTAGGTTGAGAGACCACATCCTTGTGGCTCCACAGAATAAAGGGGGACTTCAGCTCGCGAAGAACTGTTTGTTTCGTTAAGCGAAGATTGGATGAATCAGGCCCTTGCTTTTGAATCATGGGCCAGCACAGCCCACCTGGGCTGGGTGAAGAAACTAGATTCTAGACTGTTAGCCCCTGCATTCTTACATGCAATCCGTACCATGAAGGGAACCGTGAGTTGAGAAGGAGGGAAAGATCATCACGAGATTGGTATGCACTACATATTACCCGCCTCGCCATATAATTTACTCTATTGAGGCCTCCTATCGGCAAATCCTCAGCCCGCGTCCCCTCAGTGGGCAGCTGGAGAACCCCTGCATCACCAGTGGAGTCTCCTCGGGTGCGTCGGGGCTTGTGACTGTTTTAAGTAATAAGGTCTTTCCTTTCTCACAGCCTGATCTCTCCGGAAGGAAATGATCTGTCCACAGAGCACGATGTTCAGCAAGGAACAAGATCCGAACTTTGAAGGATTATGCTTGTGGGGGAGTTGGCTGGATCCACCAGTTTTGACATCAAATAAGACAAGACTTTATTTTGCTGCCTTGAGATCAGCAGGTGAGAGCTTGACGGATTTGGCCAAAATAACGTCACTCAATATTGGTGATCCAGTGAGTATGCTTTTGTGAGGCCATTTTTACAGAGGAATGTGTCAGGCATCCGAGACATGATCAAATGGGTCGCCTTGAAGTAGTCACAGCAGCAACGAATTCGGACTGCTCTGCCTCAGTGAGTTCCTTGCCCAAGGCTTCAACTATTCTAGTCGGTGCAAAAGTCCCCAATCAAGCTCCATCGAGCATGGGTTCTAATAAGCCGCTAAAGGCACTCGAGGGCATAGCGATCGCAGCCTCGCTTCATTCCTCCAACGAGACAATCGTTACCCCCGCATCAGTAGCTATAAAAAAGATCATGCATTTGGGATTCTCACTAGCTACATTGTTGTCGAAGCAAACTCTATCCGCGCAGGATGTCTTCTAGTACTGCCACCAGGAAATGTATTTACTCAACCTATCATTGTTAGGACCTGCAAAACATACTCAGCCCTATTGTAGCCCATCAAATAATCCATTCCTACAAGTCCAAAGTATCTGCCTTTCCATACTCCCAAAGAGTGCCCTCCTTCATAGCAGCCATCATCCACTCACGACAAGCGTGATCTGTTCTCACAAACTGCGTGCCGAACATAGGCACCGAAAACTTGACGGCGGACACAAGGCCTTGTGGATCATGTGTTGTCGCGTCCGTCTCATCGATCAGCGACGGCGTGAACTCGTGATCCGCAAGCACAATACTCATCGGCCTCGCCAGCTTCGGGTCGCCTCCAGTCTCAAGCCGCCAGTGCTGTCCGATTGCCTCCTTGAAATTCCATCTCTGGATCCTGTACAGGCGTGGCCTAGCTATTACCATGTGTTCGAGGTACTTTGCTCTGGCGATGCGGTACCATAGATCCTCCTCAGCGAGGTCCACCTGGAAACCTGCTAAACACCGAAGTTGTGGCCATCGTTCCCAGATGCCCAAATCATTCGTCCAAAAGTCCACAGTGCGTAACCCTCCCACGGTCACAAACTCCTCGACATTGTTCAGGGCTGCAAGTCCATCGAATAGACCTTCTCCAAGATGCGGGTCCAGCTCATTCTCCTGAGCGAACCTAGGGGCTGGCAGCTCCAAGATCAAACGGCGTACCGAGCCACCAAGCTCAAAGAGTACCTTGCGGATGAGTGATCCGAGAGATGCGGACTCTTGAGGGGCCGGTGTACAAACACCCAGGTAAAGAGACGATGTGTTTTCGAGGGGTGTGATTGGCGGTAGATTCGTGCTGGGGGTAGATGTCTTGGCAAGGGACAAGCAGTTCCAGAATTTCTGGATTCTTTGGTGGCTGTCCAAATAGACGCAGTGCTGCCTTAACAGCCGAGTCGCAGTCCCATAGGTCGCGCGACAAACCCGCGACCAGGCGACAAGTAGTTGGACTTCGGGTAGAGATACATCGACTATAGCGTCGGGATTCGTTACTGACAACGAAGCTTCCACAATTTGCAGGATAAGCTCAACAGGCAGACGAGGTTGGTGCGTCATCTTGAGTGATGTGCCGCGTAATCTCAAGCTCCCAAGGACTCTGGCTTTTGTATTTTGGCTATTCTTTGCTGCCTAGAGAGAATTGGGTCTTAACTCTAGGCTTCAAGAATCAATATGGAAAGGATGGTTGTCTGATAGTTCACATGGAGGATTGAGGGTATCCCTGCTAGGCAGCCAAATTTTGCTCCTCGTTGTCCAGTCAACAAGGATGATCATCACGAAGGGGTTTGTCAACATTCGCACACATAACTCAACGCGACAATATTGGTATTTTTGCGGATCCTTGTCGTTCGCTCCTCATATATTCGGGAAAAAACAATCTATTAATATTGTTGCGCTCTGCGAGTTTACTCGGGACTTTTCAAGACGAGATCACCACATTAGGGCTGTTTTGATAGCCGAAGGCTTCATGACGTAACACAGATCGCGGCTTCTCATAGCCAACTTCCCCGGCAAGAATGTTAAACCAAGCTTAGAAAGGGGACCCTGCTCCTATTATTAAATAAATATCCTTAAATTTACTCTGGTTTCAGGGTGAGTCTAGATTTTTGTGTTTGCGGTTGGTATGATACAAATACCCTATACTGCCGGTCGCAAGAAGGAAATTTCATACAAGAGCGCATTGCAACTCTGTCATTCAGTATACATGACTAGGTCTCATTTCTATTTCGTTAGCGATGCGGAGTTAGGTGTGTGTGGCTTATAAATACTTCGTACGGTATGATCATTTGACGTGCTTGTGACTTGAAGGTAGTCAGAGTTGTCATAAACTGGGATAAATGTCTTATCCCACCTTAGCTTCTGAGTAGCACTAACTGTCAGTATATCCCTAACTCGTGTCCAAAATAGTTGACCGATACTGCTATTTTAGGAATGAGGGAGCTGGGGGTAGATGGTATCATTCGGGTAACAAGCGACCCAACAAACCAGCCTAGAAGAATTTCCGCGAAGAATTGATCAGGGAGCTGAGATTTTAGTCGCTTCTAATTACCTATCGTAGCACTCTACGGTGAGTGACGGATCCTATCAAATTGCAAAACGCGACCCAAAATGACGACTATCGATGCTATCCCCGATCCAGCTCACCCCCACCCTTCAACAATGGTTGACGCGGAACCTGTATCCCATAAGATGGGACGACTCTCAAGCTCGGTGACTTTCGGTCCCAAGTCAGATATTGTTTGTACTACTCTAATCATGTCTTTTGTTCGATCTGTTATCCCTGAATTTGAGGCCGCGAATCAGAAATATGCGGCCCAGTTCAACAAGGGAGACTTACCTCTTCCACCAGGACGGTAAGTAACACACACCAGTTGTCCGCTTCATCAATCTAATCGGGCTCCCTTTAGAAAGGTGGCTGTCGTAGCCTGCATGGATGCTCGCCTCGACCCGGCCAAAGTGCTTGGGCTCGAGGAGGGCGACGCTCATGTGATTCGGAATGCCGGCGGCCGTACCATTGATGCAATTCGGTCTCTCGTCATCTCGCAACAACTCCTCGGTACACGGGAGATTGTTATTGTCCACCATGTAAGAGATCAAACTGCATTCAAATCACCATAGGAGACGCTAACGAGCTGTTAGACTGACTGCGGCATGCTGACATTTTCTGATGTCGAGCTCAAGGAAAAGATCCGAGATGATTTGAAAGAAGATGCGGAACATATAGCTTTCTTGCCATTTGGGGACTTGAGGAAAAGCGTACTGGATGATATTGCCATTGTAAAGAAGAACCCCCTGCTGCTCGACGTTCCTATTACGGGATACATCTACGATGTCAAGACTGGCAAGATCGAGAAGGTAGAATAGCGCCAAAGGCCAGTTATGCTGTGAGACTCTGGAGTGAGATTCAATTCGACAAGTTTCATAAAAATATCAATACGTCTGTCTCTAGTAGTCTATACTAGAAGAGAAATGGACCACGCCGTTGGGACAGGGGAGCCTGGCTGTTCGGATATACATAGCTTGTTAAACCCGAATCTGTCATCCGAACACAAACTGACTCAGACGTACAACGTTAAAATTCCCAACTGAATCGTCCTTCTTAATTACGCCAAACCCATGGATCCCCCGCCTAAGTGTACCAGCTCGGTTCAGGGATCTCCCCCAACAGGGCCCAGCCGCCCACTTCACGAAACTTGTAAGCGATTGGGTCGTGAAGAGAGTGAACTAAACGTCATTTTAGCGCCGTACAGCAAATATCTAACGGTTCCCACTTACGGCGAGTGTTGCGCCAGAACCTGTCAAAGCCGTACTTTGACAGGCCAGATGAGGCACCGGTTAGCTCAAAGAACTTGCTGCTGACATTGATGGCAGCTTCGATAGCGGTTGCTTTTGAAGCTGCTACCTCTGATTTGGGTTAGTAAATATGCAATGACTGGAGAGGATTTACTCACGGACTGCAATCTCGCCACGTGCTTCCTGGGTGAGCTCCTCTCTTGGCGCATGGATGAGCTTGGATATGCGCTCAGCCGTACGGTCCACGAGAGCCTCTGCCGCCCAAAGCGACGCTTGTAAGCGTCCATAGCCTTCTCGGATATACCACTCGTCAGTAGCCTTCGGCTTGTCATCTCCGCCGTACGGCCAAGCTCGAGTGCGAGTGCGGGTGTACTCTGTGGCAGCTTCAAGCGCTCCAATACCGACACCTACGTGGACAGCTGCAAACTGAAGCTGTACCGGCGGGAGGATGAAGTCGTGGTATGCGTCTCGGGGGGTGAGCTCCTTATTTTCATAACCGGCAATGTGCTCCCAAGAGACTCGCACATTGCGGATGACACAACCACCAGATTCCTGAAGCCCATTAGCTCAAATCTCACAAGTAGCCGAATTGAACTCACCGTTAGGCGTTGTCCGATAACGTCCCAGTCGCCCTTGAACGAGATCCCAGGGTCCTTTGTAGAGACGTAGGCAAAAACATGGGTCTTTGCCTCATCCTCAAGGACCCCCTCCAAGACGGTCACGTCACTGATAACGCCCCCTGCATTGCGGAGAAGGAAGGATTTAGCACCGGAAATATCGGTCAGAGTTGGAAAGCTTACCAGTGGAGAAGAACTTGTCACCGTTGAAGACAAGCGAGTCCCCCTCATCCCGAGCAATCATGTCAGCGTTGCGTGGGTTGACGGCACCACCAAGATAATAGTTGCCTTCGGTGAACTCCCGAAGCCAGCGGCGGGCTTGCAGGGGCGTTCCGAGAATCTGGGAACTCCAGAACCTTTTCCGCGTCAGTGGTATCTCACGGGATAGCTAGATGATGCAGGTCATACCATGAGTAGTGGTTGCCAATCAAGTGGCCGATGCTTCCATCAGCCTTGGCGATCTCTGTAGTCACCTTGTAGGAAGTTTGCCAGGTCTCTCCTCCACCGCCAAATTCGCGGGGACCAAGAAGATTGACGAGTCCAGCGTCTTTGAGGAGTTGAACTTCAGCAAATGGAGTTTTGCCGGCTGCATCTCGCTCAGCTGCGTCGAGTTTGAGAATATCTGCTACTTCTCTGGCACGCTTGACCCATCCCGAAGGCGTATCTGGCTTGGACTCTTCCACCCACCGCTTGTTGGCTTGGACTCGAGCCTGCTCTGCTTTGAAACTCTGCATGATGAGGGGTTTTCTGTCGAATGTGTGCTACTGTATTAGAGGGGGAGAAGTCGTCTCTGGTTGGGTGCAAGGTGAGGTGGTGTGCTACCAAAGGCTGATGATGGGGGGTTTTATAGACGAAATGATTCGTCTATCGCGACGGCCTTGTGAACAGGGAAATATTTCCGCCTCACAGGGATCTGGCGGAGGTAGTACGGATGGGTTGGATGGGTATCCTTGGTTTTCGCCATATAGCTAAGCTGTCACGCCTTTGCTGCTATTTGATGCCGACACTTGTTTGATCCACCGCGAAGTGGGATAACCTCGTGGCTCATGCATGGATTTAAGACGTTGAGCTCTCCAAGACCTACTGGATCCCCTTCTTGCAGATCACATTTGGGCTTTCAGCTGTCCAACCACTACACGATGTCTGAGACAGGAATCTTTCCCATTTTCGATTCCGGGGCGGGATATGGAATTATCGTGGGATTAGGTAGGTACCTCAATGTGGTCACTCGCTGTCCTGCTAAGACCTGTTTAGGCGGCGCCTTTGCCATTCTCATGAGTCTTACGACTTTCGCTTTGAAGCGATATTTCTCCGAGGTGCAAGACTCTGAGATGTATCTGACTGCGAAGCGCTCGATCAAGGCTGGCCTGATAGCATCATCCGTTGTATCTTCATGGACATTAAGCGCTACGCTTTTGACCTCGACAACGTTTGGGTACTCGTATGGTATCGCCTCTACGTTCTGGTATGAGATAACACTATGCCCTGTTCTTCAACATAGACTGACTGGAGCAGGTACGGAGCTGGATGCTCGGTTCCAATTCTCACATTCGCCGTTCTCGCCATCGAGCTCAAGAGAAAGGCGCCTAATGCACACACCTTTTTGGAACTGGTCAAGCACCGCTACGGGGCTCCCGGCCATATCGTGTTGGCTGTCTACTCACTGATCTACCAGATATTTATTGCAGTAAATCTTCTGGTCGGCGGAGCTGACGTCTTTCATCTGGTGACTGGAATGAACAAGATTGCTGTATGCTTCCTATTTCCTCTGGGAGTCTGCATCTACACTTTGTTTGGTGGTATCAAGGCCACCTTCCTCACAGAATGGGGTTCGTATCGCCCAGTTCTCTGCAATGGTCCTTCTTATGCTCATCCTTCTCTGAACAGTGCACACCGTCATCATTTATATAATTATGTTGGCGTCCATGTTCGTCATGTACACAACTTCTGATCATGTTGGGTCTCCTGGAAGAATGTGGGAACTCCTCAAAGATGCATCAGAGATCCGCCCTGTTGATGGTAACGCTGGCGGCGAACTCTTGACTATGAGGAGCTTTTATGGCGGCTTAGTCGGCCTCATCTTCTTGGGTGGAGGCTTCTCTGCAACTGTTGATTCACAGCAAGTACTTCGCGCATCCGCATACAAGAAATACTAACGGGATTACAAGGCTCTTCCAAAAGGCTATTGCTGCTGACCCCAAATCTACTGTCGCTGGATATCTCCTTGGATCTCTCTGCTGGGTATGTGAATCGTATTTGATCTCATCCTCGACTGACAGGAAAACAGTTTAGCATCCCGTTTTGCATCGCAACTACCTTTGGTCTTGGAGGTGCCGCTTTGGAACACACAACCTCCTGGTGAGTGATGTCATTTCGTGGAAGTTGCCCTCAACTGATGCCGATTTTTAGGCCTACGTATCCGACTCCTCTGTCACCAGCTGAAATCAACTCGGCTTTGGTCATGCCATACACGGCATATACAATCATGGGCAAAGGCGGCGTTGTAGCCGTGCTTCTCATGGTCTTCCAGGCCATCACAAGCGCCATGAGTTCAGGTGAGACTTCAAACTGGAACCGCAAGCATCAAGATCTAACACGAGTAGAAACCGTTGCTGTGACCAGCTTGGTCACATATGACTTTTACCGCTCCTATATCAATCCCGAGGCGACTGGAGAGAGACTGGTTTTCATCTCCCATATTGCAGTTGTCAGCTTTGGGTTGTTGACTGCATGTGTCGCTGTCGGCCTTACTTACGCAGGATTCTCTGTCACGTTTATCGTGACGGCCATTGGAATTCTCATCGATGGTATGCCACCCCAAAACGTTGACCGTACACTTCTGATGAATGACAGGTGCCGTGATTCCTAGTGCATGCACACTATTCTGGAAAAAGCAGAGCAAATATGCCATTGTTCTGGTGCCAATCATCAGCTCACTCGCCAGCATTTCGACCTGGATTGGCGTAGCATACCAGAAACACGGAGCGGTCACTATAGCGACGCTGTCTGATTTCATACCGACAGTGGCCGGCAACATGCTAGCATTGACAGCACCTATCATCCTCACGCCGCTCATCACATACCTAAAGCCTGATAACTACGACTTTGAAAAGTTCAAGGAGTTGCAGCAGGTTGATGACTCTGGCTTTGACGTCAAGGCCCAGACTGAGGGCGCTGCGGTCAAGACTGCCCAAGAGAGAACAGAGGCCGAGTTGGTGAATCTCCAAGGCATCGAAAACGAGCTATACGTCGCACGGAACTATGCTCTCGGCGCTGCTTTGTTCATTGCTATTTCCTTGACCATGTAGGTTGCGATAAATGGAGTGTGACATGAATGATGCTAACAGTGTGCAGTCTCTGGCCGATCCCCATGTACGGAACGTCTTACATCTTCAGTAAATCATTCTTCACAGGCTGGATCGTGGTCACCTTTATTTGGGCTTTCTTTGGAGCCATCGTCGTGACTCTTCTTCCTATTGTGGAGAGTCGAAGGGAGATTTACCTCTTCTTCCGCGCTGTTATTACAAGGAAATCAGTATCGGGATGAGTAGACAGCTCGACGAAGCGATCATGTAAAGAGATCCATCTTCATTTCATGGGTATAGTAGGATATCAACGGCTTGAGTCTCTTGATGACGAAAAATTCGCATGTTACTTAATAATTTGTCACTCGTCCCACTCACGACAGTGCACGTCGTTCTCCATGTCTGAGCGCGACGGAGGACTTGCGCTTTATATGTCTTGGCACGCGAATCAAGAAAAAATTAGATACGTATTACCTAAATCAATGAAAGGAAATAGCATATTCCGGCCCAAGAGGGGCCTGAGTGTAAAATAGAGGGAAATGGCGAGCTGAACCGCTTGGTCATAGTGAACTTCATAGTTTCGGACCCCGACAACACGGGCATGCCAATTTCCCTGGGCCCAATGGCTAGGTAATTGCTTCAAAAATGGTCCCTTTCATTAACAAGGCAAGGTGTGCTCGTGATTGGGTCTCACGGTTCTTACTCAAGTCGAGATATGATAGCTTCAGAAGCGACGGTGGCATCTTTAACCAAGCTGGGAGAAATAGGTATGAATGCCCGGCGTCAGTGCCCCTAAAGAAAATCCCTGCCAGCAGAATTTGCCACAAGAACAACTTCTCCTTGGCCTTATTTATATTCCCCAGCCTTGGAACCTACCGTCTCCTCTTCCGTCTTCCCCGCCTGGAGTGTGTATCCACTGAGGGTCTCATAACGGCTGGCCCAGACGCAAACATGGGGTTGAGTGGAGGATGCGGGTGCATGAGTCGTCGCTCGGACACAGCCCACCTCCTCATTCCAATCACCTCAACAAGCGCATTGTCGTTTCCCATTTCCAATCCGTCCCGAAAGCTCACAACAAGTCTACTAGATAAGACCATAAAGGTGAACCACTTGGAAACTCGCCCGGTGCATCGACTATTTGAGAACCAGGACGCCAGTCATCGTCGAGCGTCGATAAACCTCGTGCTAAAAGACCCAGACCACACTAAAGAAAGAACAGATTCAGAAGCCGAGTGTGTGCTAAATTATTAAGCGGCACTCGAGACAAGACCCCTGCCAAGCTACAGTGAAATTACGGAGACATCCGTTCACAATCCGACGAGTTGGTTGACACACGTGTGTGGGTGGCATGTGGCATGTTGTCAAGTTCAGCTGACGGGATCAAGCTCCTCTTTGAGCGCCAGGAGCGCAAAGAGCGGCTCCTTCGAGACAGGGACAAGCCTCTGGCGCAGCAGTTAGCGCAAGCCACTGTCCGACGCCTGCTGCACGCTTGGTCGACTGGATGACGCTGGTGAAGAAGAGGCTTGTGTCCGTTCAGTTGGCCGCCGGCTCTCTATACCTCCTTGGGCAAGTCTAAACACCCATGAGACGCGTGACGATAGCCTTCTAGACGGTAGATGCAGAGAAATGGCTATTCTGCGGTAGAGATCTGTCTCGGATCGGGCCCTGAGTCAGTCGCATACGAATTTCCGTGACAGGAGCTGTTAACCTTCCGGCGAATGTTCGAGATTGGGCCTAGTGCTGGTCTAGGGCATTCGTATCGCGCCCGTTCTCGCCAACTAACGACCGCTAAAGCATGGCAGTGATGATGCACTGTCCAATACGCGTGTTTTCTCGTGAAGTGGGTTCTCGCGGTTCCGCAGGCTAGACTGGACTCGACCACCTCCGAAGACGTTCTTTGGGGGCCAAAATAACACGGGACTCGTGTGGTGCGAGCCACAGCCGAATGTTGCCCATGTTTTTTCTACCCCAGTTGGGCCAAGTCCTTCCCCGACCTCTCCACTGATCATCAGCATGCTTTCCCCAGGCTCTCCACTGATCCCCAGGTCGTAAAAAGTAAAGATCATGTCGTACCTGAAGCTTGACAGGAATCCGATTCAGCCTTATCAACAGAACCTTGTAAATCGCACAATGACCTGCATGGCTCGATTTGTCATTTCATGTGGCTTATCGGCCAAACCGTAGCTCCAAAGCAGACTTGGCCGTCACGGCAAACGACTCAAGCAAAAAAAAAAGCCACGGTCGTTACGAACCGGGGGCCACGGCCAATAGCCAAGCCTCGATCCAGGGGTCCAAGCCCAGAGCTGAGTCGGCAATCGAAATAGCTTCCCCCTCCGCATCCTTTCCCCAGGCCAAGGTTCCTGGAGCCGGCGTCACACAGGGAGCCTGCTTTGGCCCACATCGGAACTTCCCCGTCGAACCTTGTGCATTCAAAGAGTCTAGGGCGTTTGATAATTGGATGAACTACCGACGCAGCTCAGGATGCCCCTGAAGGAGAGGACCAACGTCCGGGGCAGATACTTGTATTTGACGGGTCCTCCCACTGTCTTGGCCTGAGCGGCTCGCCTCATTCCTTTGCAGCACGGAACGGCCAGCGAAAAATGTCGACAACTACAACAGTACCCGAGTTCTTTGAACTCAGCTGGTCGATCCTTTTCACAGTCTGCATGGGAAATGTCTTCTTTGGCTTTCTCGTCTGTGGTATTACGAGGTTCACCCCTCTAGCTCTTGTGCCCATCATCACATCTGCAGCTGGAGCAATCGCAAATGGCCTCTGTTACTACGCCAACTATGGGAACCACCCACCCATTCCCACAGCCGTCGTCTCCACTCTTGGGGACATCCTCTGGCCGGTATGAACATTTATATCGATACTTGGATAAGATATGACGAACTGACAATTTTCACGTCATTAGATTCAAGAAGTTGGATTGCTTGGGTACAGCTACATGATCCTTCAGCAGCTTCTAATAGGAAGCCGTCGGCGAGTATTCCAAGGATTATTCTGGAGCTTCATTGGAGTCATCGTCGTGGTCCGTGTTGTCATCATCGTCTTCAGGGTGCAGTACATCCTGCACGGCAACGCGAGCCATCTCGTCACCGTCAACTACGTCCACATCGGATACTTTGGCTCCATCGCCATTCTCGAGTGCATCAGTGCCTATTTCCTCATCACGACTCTGGTTGCCGCTGAGCGCGCATCTCTTCAAGCCGCGCTGCGAGTCGGTCTCTTCAGATACTTAGCACGAAGCACAGAAATTCGAGTGGCTCTTCTTGCCGTTCAAGGTGTTTTCCGAACGGTTACTCATGCCATCAAGACTCCGGGACAGCAGGTGGCCAATATTGGAAGCCAGCTTGATCGGTTTGCCTACGCCCTCCTCTGCCTTTTCCCTGTTGTCTTGTAGTAAGCGTCATCCTCACCTTCAACTTGACCATGAACTAACCTTGGCGAAGTATCGATTTGCTGGCTTCGAAACTCAAGTCAAACAACGGTGGATCATCATCCTACACTGGAGCTAATGGCAAGACTCAATCTAAGAATCGACCAGAGGCGTCTGCCAGGGTAATCACCATTGATAGAAAGGGAAACGAGGAATCGGTGTATGAGACGAGAATAACTACTCGACGCCACAGCTCACAGGAGTGTATCATGGAGACAGAGTCCTTTGGGACGGGGCCATCTGATGTTCCACTTGAGGAATTGGACGTGACTACCCATGCCGCTGAGCCGCGTCATAGTCGGGGTGGACCTTGAAATAGGGAATTGGCATATTAATTCTTTGTACTCCTTGCCAAGCGAACACACTTGTGTAGATAGCCATCTTAATACTTTCTTAATCTGTTCAACCGACATCACCAAGTTGCTCTCCCTAATAACTCTGAAAGCGACTCTCGATTTTTATTTACGTGGCTCCATGACGAATCATACCGTCCAATGTCGATAGAGAGTGAGTGAGAATGTGGAAAGAGCCATTGCGGACGGCATTGAGAGCCCATATAGCTATGCAGATTTTAAGGAGGGCAGAGAAAGCCGATACCAACTGATAGATAGTATTAAGTGTGGTTATGGTTGAACAAGAACTATAGCTCTCCATCGTCAACATAGCATCCTATACCTGGTCGGAAAATGATAAGCACAACCCAAAGTGAACAGCAACCTCTTTTAAGCAACCAACTGGATCGTCCACCACTGACTGCTTCTATAAAACAGCGAGTTCCCCTGCATACACCAACGGTAAAGCTCCCATCTAATCCTCCTTACAAGAATCGGGCAACTCGATGTTACTCGCCTCACACTGTTCTTCAGCGCAGCCGCACCAACAGGCACACATTTGGTTCGAAGAGACCAGACACTCTGGATCAGGCTAGGAGACAATGCCACCCGCGCTGGGCCCACCCGCCATGCAGTTGAAGAAAGAGAACCAAGGAACGCAGAAGTTATCGTCTTTGCCACCGGGGCGATCCCTTCCCTTGAGGGCGCGTTTGTGCTTGACGACTGGGCATAGAAGGACAATGCACGCCCTCAACCATAAAACTACATAACAGCGAGCATTACAGAAGGCAGTGCCAAGTTTCTGGGAAAGTATTTACTATCTACCTAAACGAGTGTCCTTACATATCCAATCTCCTCTCCACCTCTTCGCCGAGGGCCCTGGGCTTGGACATGCAAGATCGGTCGTCGTTTTGACCGATCAGTGCCTCAGACACCCCCCATAATGCCGCACATACTTCCCAAGAGTGGCAGGGCAGTTGAGCTCATGACCTTTAAATGCAGCCGCAAATATCCTGGCAAGCAAGAATGCAGCTGAGGTTGCCAAATGGGTCCGGGGTGATGCACCAGTCCAGGTAGCACTGCTCATAGCACTTTCTGTCACAGGCCTGAAGACGTGTTTCAGCCGAGGAGAGGGCTAAGTTTTGTTAGTACTATAGCCTGCTTTTGATGTTTGAAAGAGAGAACCTGCCTGCACTAAAGTCTGCCTCAGTTGGCAGAGCCGTACCAGTGATAGCCAAAGTGGCGAGGATGGTGACAAGAGTAAACTTCATGTTGGCTGAAGGCTGTAAATAGATGCTTTACTGCTGGATTTGTGAATGGAGAAGCGAGATATGATATTTTGCCGATGCTTGTTGTTGCTTGCTGGCGAGAGATCAAGAAGAGAGAACCCGGAGGTCTTTTATAGTTTTATTTTCTCGTCTGATCTTGTTTTCTCGTTGTGATCTTCTTCACTACTCTTAGCTGTTTTCTCGTCATCTTCTATTTCTTCCTATGCTTACCTTTGTCTTGGCCTTGCTTGGCTCAGCGTCTACAGGTCTGCATCCTCCACACTCCCCCACAACTCAATCTTCCCATCTGTACACACAGTCCACCAAGATTCCCCGCATACTTCTTAAATTCCACGAATGAGTCTCCATCACGGCAGGCAATCTTGCATATTTTGTTACCCCAGTCTTAGTTATTATGACTGTTACCTTTAAAAGCCTCTTGCCTTCCCCTTTTAGCACCACCACCCCCATGATCGTCAGGCATCGACGCAATGCCAAGTTCCCCCACGACGATTATCTCTTCATTTGTAAACTATCTCTTTTCTGCTCAGGTCATGAGTACATACCGCATACATACCAAAGGCTGGGCAATAGTTTAAACAATGCGGGAAGCTCTTTAGGATCGGCCGAGATCGTCCACGATTGGAGCGATGAGCCGCTGCCAGGGCCGACCCGCGACGGCCCGGTTGCGGCACAGCTACTGAGAGACATCCCAATACTACGTAAGCCCTAGTCGACTGCCGCGATGCCTGTTTAGCCGAGACTGGGGCTTCACTTCGCACTGCTAGCCAAAAGAAGAATGCAACAGCTGGCTCAGTAGCATTGGTCTCAGCAACCACCCGGCAATTACAAGCTTGCACATTAGGCTCCTCACAAAGGACGTCCGTAGACTCTAGTAAAAAGAAGGTGAATATTGGCAACCTGTCCAGCGTTTGCGTATACTGTATTAATGCTACTTTGTAAACTTGGTGATGCCTCTAAAAGAAGATGTCAGCCGCAATAACAAACCAGATAGTTAATGCCAACACTATTACTATCCACGAAGCCTCGCGTTTGCTTACGTGTTCTACAGGAATGGATTCAAATGCCTAAGTGGCATGTACCAAGGTTTGATGCGGCCGACGTTACGGCCGACGCCAAGATGCCAAGATACCCAAGCCCGCTTCATCTTATTGGGGATTGAAGTGGCTGACCATTCTTCCCACCAATGACCGGGTGAGGGTGAAGTGGTTTCCAGCCCTCGTGCCTCGGTTAATTATCTAGCACTTGGGAATTCCTCAGGCTCCTGTGTAGATGTAACGAGGGCCTTATCTAACGGGGATAAGCCGGTCGCGTTGGTCTCTGGTGAGTAGGCGAAGGCGAGAGCGAGGGCGAGGGCGAGGATAAGGCTAATTAATGCACAATAATAGTTTAGGCAGAATGCATCACGTCTCATAGTGTGTCAACCATAGTTTGACGCACTATATTCTGGATAGCCAAGGCATGTTACATTTTCTTGACAGTTTAAAAAGCGTCATTGATATACACAACGTGACACTTTCAGAGATATGGTCAGGTGTGGTTGGTGGGAGACCAACTAAGATGTTGCCCTTGGTAAACTAGCAGTGAGCGTCTTTTCTAGGCTTAAACAAAGTAGAGGTGTCTCTAGTATCTCAAATTAAGTGCTGATATCTGATGGCATCATTCTATTTATCAATTCGCAAGCAACTTATCATACTGTCCGCTCTATGAGACTAGCTTGAAGGACATCCATCTTGGCAAAAATGGCGACTTTGGAATTGCGGGGGTGGCCTATTAACGAGTGGCTACTCTTTGGGAAATTCCACTCTTGATTAGGAATCAATCTGATAAATCGGAGAAAATCTGGAAACACGAAACGCCAGGGGCACCATTACACCACGTACCTGCGGATGGCGTGATAGCATCTGTGTCAACCCCACATCACGACATGATCACGACATGCCTCACCTCGGGACTGAAGAAGGAAAAAGACGGGGTATTCGTCATATCCTGCAGTGATTGCAACTGTAATTTTCGTTTATTCGCTCTCTTTCCGCCTCCGAATTGAGCTCACCGCTATCGTCCGGCATCGGCTCGTCGGCTACGATATCCAAAGCCACGATTACACAATCAAGAGCATTAGTAATTATGGATAGGAATTGTCTCATATGTATGGGGCATGGTTGATTTAGAATGAGATATATAAGTTGCAGCTTTGCATACTCCTCAACTCCTCAGACAACAATCAACAACCCACTGCTCAGACTCCACAGCCTCATAACTCACCAAGACATCCAACATCCGTCACAATGGCCGGCACATCTCTCTACGATCTCATCATCCCTACCTTCATCAAGGGTCTTACGACCTACGATCACGTCCTCGCCAAGGCTCAGGAGTACGCCAAGGAGAAGGGAATCAACGTTGATGAGTTCCTTGAGGCCCGCCTGGTCGAGGATCAGCTTCCTCTGAGCTTCCAAGTTCAGAACACCAGCAAGGTTGTCCAGATCACCGTTGGTCGTCTGACTGGCGTTGAGCCCACCCTGCTTGAAAACACCGAGAAGACCGTTGCTGAGCTCCGCACACGAGTACAGAAGACACTGGAGCTGGTGAAGGCCGTCAAGCCTGAGGATGTGAACTCTCGAGAGGAGGCCCTGATTGACCTGTGAGTGTTCTCAATCTTTATTCTTTGAACCATCCTAACACTTCTATAGTCCCTGGGCTGGCAAGACCCACCAAGTCACAGTCAAGCACGCCGTCCTCAACCACGGCCAGACCAACTTCTTTTTCCACCTTATCACTGGCTACTCAATCCTCCGAGCCAAGGGAGTCCCCGTTGGAAAGGCCGACTACCTCAGCAGCTTCCTCGGACTGTAAGTAGCCAAGAAGAAAAGATGAATAGACATAGACGAATTAAGAAATACTTAATATCGACCCACAATGTCGCCGCTCTTACTCGGGTGAATGTTGAGATTTTGTTCTTATAGTGACGACCGGCTTGATCGGGCGAAAATTTGAATATGTTCCTGGAAAGGATGCTATGAAGTCATTTGACACTTCAGTCAGATATATTTGAGTACCACAACTTAATTTGACAAACTACCCTCCTCAGCGAGCCTCATCTTCTTCCAAACCTACACCGCCTACTCTAGCTTTTAACCACCTCTATTTACGTCTTTGCATGGCTCGACCGAAGGTGAGGATTATGAAATACGGTGCGGCAAGCAAGAACGCACTGAGGCAGGAATGTGGGTCGAGGTGAAGGGGTATAGTGCCTGCCGTTGGTCTTCGCGAACAGTGGCCAACGCCAAGCTCGACATTTTCCACAGTTCTCTCGTCTTTCTTTTCTTCAGCCATCCACATGTCTTCAAGGGTAATATTGATTCCTCAAATACTCGATGATTTCATCGGCAGAAGTTGAGCCCGACGCGAAAGTCACAACAAGTTCGATGTCAGTTCCGCCAGACGTCACAAATGGTTTTGTCACGTGACCCCTACTTCCACCTCGATCTTGCACCGACCAAGACAATCATCACGGCCATGTACAAAACTCCACCCAGTACAATCCAACAAGCCCGGAACAGCCGGCTCTATTACATGTGCGTGCTTGCCGCGCTCGTCGTGTCGGCCAGTCAAAAATACCTTTCTTTTCTTTCCCTTTGAAAATCGGAGATTTGAAATCCTGCGCGCCCCAATCCTGCACATGCGCGACCGACACTGAAGTCGATCTTGGTAGAACTCTTTCTCAGCTTCCTCTTCTTCAACTGCAGTCGTAAGTACTCTGACGTCCATTTCTCTTTGATTTGTCAGTGGTACCAGAAGCTAACAAACCTCTGCGTGTGCTCTAGATCACAAAAATGGTTCGCGTAAGTACTCCTTTTCTGGCCTTGACCCGAGTGCTG
Source organism: Fusarium sp. MBC 438 (assembly GCA_030779245.1). Lineage (NCBI taxonomy): Eukaryota > Fungi > Ascomycota > Sordariomycetes > Hypocreales > Nectriaceae > Fusarium > Fusarium sp. MBC 438. Next base: position 322,266 of record JAPFTB010000042.1, read on the forward strand.
TCGCTGACCTTTTTGTGTAGAACAGCTACAACGGTTTCGTAAGCCACCCTCGTCCTCCTCGCTGACCCCGATCATCACACTATTCCCTGCTTCTTTTCGAGTCCAACATACCTCGCCCTGCTGCGACACTCTACGCATCCAACTCTTCAACCACGATCCTATAGCCGAAAAGTATACCGCACCCGACGCTCGCGCCTACGTTACAACTGTCGCTCGCACATACAATGATGAACACGAGCCGTTGCCAATAGAGGTTGACATAAGGTATAGGGTGGTCGCCGTGCTGGTGGTGGTTTCGGCGGTGCTGGCTTCGGCAGTGGTGCTCCCCAAGGAGCCAAAGTGAGTAGTGCATGCGTGTCCCTTAGAAGATTAAACTCTGACTTCAGCTTTTTTCAGCGAAATTTCTCAACTGTAAGTCCACGCCTCGTTCATCGATGACCAATACTCTAACAAATGACAGTTTTCAAACCAGTCCCGGGCCCCCTCCGGTGTAAGGGTCCTTCAATATTCACCATGAAGATGCATAGAACTAATACAACTGGACTAGCAGCTGCTGCAACTCCAGCAGTAGCAGCAGCAGGGCCAGCCGGCCCCGAAGGTATGTTACACTTTTCCTAGTCTTCCATCAGGTCAATACTGACACAAACCCAACAGAAGCGTGCCTTGGCGAATGCGATCTCCATCCGCTCAAGTCACATGACATTGACATCTGCTGTAGCCTGGAACCCGGGAAGAGGCGGAGGAGAAGATCGAGGACTGGCGGCCGAGGGCGGAAGTAAGCCACAAAGATTCCTTCATTGGCTTGACCGTGGAAAACTGTCTTTATTTGACTGGATTGCCTTGATCTACCCTCTGGGTATGCTATGAGGTCAAATTCTATTATCCAGTAGCTCCGATGGCTGACGGGTGATTACGTGCGATCAACAGTTTCATGAGAAAATGGTACAGGCGATTATCTACATCATGTTGTCCATATGTTAATATTCATATTCTAACCAGCGGTATGTACAGGACCACCAACACCTGTCCAATGTATGTTACTACCCTATTAGAACTTGATTGAATTGGCCGACCCACGCAATTTAGGAGGCATGTGAGCTTTTCATTCACCTAACTCAACCTAGGCCCGACCCTTCTCACTTCCGTAGTCTATCGAATTTGATTAAGCAAGTATTCTCCTAACAGAATGAATCAGAATCAGTCATGCAGCGAATAAATTCGAGTTTACCTGTAGCTTGGGAAATCGCTCATCGTAGAAAACCTCAACCCGGGCGGTGATGCCGGGTGTGGTGTTCTCATATCCCGGAGCAATCGATGTCTGATACTCTCGGTAAAGGGAGGAAATGAGGGTTGTCATTTCGGCCATAGCCAAACTACCAGTAGTCAGATATAGGGACGACGAGGGATCGCATAGAAAAAGGAATCTGCTTACTGCATCCCAATGCACATGCGACCGCCACTCGAAAATGCCCAAAACCAGCGGTTTAACTCGGTAGCATCAGGCCCCAGCCAGCGATCGGGGTTAAATTCCAAAGGGTCTTTGAAAACTTCTGGATTGCGATGCATGATCCATGGTGAGATGCTAACAACGGTGTTAGCGGGGATGATATAGCCGTCCACCGCGGATTCAGCGTTGACTGAGCGTGGCTCGGAACTTGGCAGCGGCGCATAGAGTCTCAGGGTCTCCTTGATGATGGCGTGGAGATACGTGCATCGATCACTTTCTTCAGCTCTAGGATAGCCATGCTGATTCAATGACTCCGCAGGTAGCCCGAGTAGCTCATCTCTCAACTTTTTCTGAAATCGTTGATTCTCAGGCAAGGAAAGTGACCAGAGGAGAAACATGAGGGTATCGCTGGTAGTATCGATTCCGGCAAGAAAATGATCTGCGCACTCGGATGCCACCTGCATATCATTCAGCCCATTGGTCTTTTGCGTTTGATGGTGCTGCCAAAGATGCGCGAGGATGGATCTTTCTTTTCCTGCACGGTGCCATTCTGTTAGCCTCTGATAGCGATGTGCATGATTGCATGTCTGATGGATAGCAATGTCTCGAGAGGGGGGAAACGAGTTAAGGGCATCTTACCATCCGTCTTCTGAGAGGGCTTGTAACCTTCTGGGTCTGACTGGAAATTCTCGAATGCCTGCAATGCGAACTTCCGAATACCAGTATACGTAGTTGGCAGCTGCATTGGAAGAAGTGGTTTCACCAGTTGGCGCATGAACCCCGTACGAGCATACATCCATTTCGTGATGGACGGTATGTGCACCAAGCACCAGGACAACATGCGGCGAGAGGGATGCATAATGTCGGAGATCAGAGCTCGGTCCGTCTCTGATCCCTGCAGGGCAGATGTTGCTCCATGTTTTCCGTAAATGAAAGAGGTGATGTTATCGAGAGAGTAGTAGTGCAGTGTGTCAAATACATTGCTGATGTGGTTTGGTTCACCACCGATGAGTTCCATATACTGTCGCGTCTTTTCCTCAACCATCTGTGTTGTGGGCGCCTTGAGCACAGTAGATTTCGCATAGGCGTGAGACAAGAGCTTTTTTCGGCTTCCATGCTCTTCCACCGAGTGAAAGGTGAACAAGTTCTGCTCACCATACACATCAAACATGCGATAGAAGGTGGTCCTGCCGTATCGGCTCCCGGGGCCGTAGATTGTCTTGAGTGCACTCAAGCTGTTGAATGAAATCTCATTCGGGCCTATGCGGACCACCGGGCCGTATTTCGAGTGCAGATGTTGGATTGTAGGCGTGCGAGTTCCTTTCCAGTCCTCGTAGCCAAGTCGCCACTTTGTGAGGGCGAAAGCTTTCGGGCCTGGCACGCGACTCAGGGGGCTAAGAACGAGGGGATCTAGGACATAATATATGATAAGAACAGAGGAAAGGACAGACAAAGCTATCGTAATAGAGAAAGAAGCCATTGGGATAGAGGCTGGCTGGAGACGTCGTTATTGTGAAAAGCAGGAAGCAAACTTTCGATTGAATGGGCATTCTTGCTGGTGTTAAATACTTCTTATGGAAATGGTAGAACTGCGTAAACTCTGACATTTGCAGAACAAGCCGATTCGTTTTGGTTTGCGGGGTGAAAGGAGATGGCCACCAATAATGTCGATTCTGGGTATCGCCGTGGGTCACAGGGCGTCACTAGCTCCGTCATGGACGCACGACGTCAAAATAGGGCGCAGATACGGATGGATCGAGTGCTAATTAGGCGACGTTGATTGGGGAGTGTTTTATCTCCGAAATCGGGTAAGTTTCCCATTCTTCCCACCACATCTCGCTTCATGCATCTTGAGCATCTACCCATACGACAACTAATCCATCATTAACGCCAGGGCGCCAAATTGAAGACGACTGTTGAAGTGTATGCTAACCATGATGGCTGAGTGGGGAGGCTCCCAAAAGTCCATTTCCAGCTCCAACGTAAGCCAGCCAGCAACACCCTTCATCGACATGGAACAGGAACATCCATGCATGCAGAACGATACCTCTCGGCAACCTCATGATCCAACACTCCAGACTCAGAGCGCTTCAACAAGTGCCAGTGAGATGCCAGCGTCCCCGGGTGGGCTTGGCTATGATGAAGGGCGTAATGGCAAGGTTCCTAGTCCCTCTTTGCCCCAATCAATTCCGAGCACTCCTCCCAAGGTCGGGACTCGCTTTTCCTCCAAGTCCGTGAGGATCCTTCGCAATTGGTTTGCAGATCACAAAAGCCACCCATATCCATCCCCCAAGGATGTCGAGATGCTTCAAAGTCAGACCGGTCTTTCCGGACAGCAAATCTCTAACTGGTTGGCCAATTGCCGGCGACGCTACAAGTTCCAAGCCTTGCGACCAGTGTCGCTCGATATCCGCAACTGGGCCGAACCCTCATCCAGCACCCAAGGCGCAATGAACATCCCGCCGAGGCGTCCGACGCCCGTTCCAATGGAGCACATGAACCCCTTGCAGCGCTGGGAGAATTCACCACCCCAACATGAAGCGGCAACCGTGTCTGACATCTCCCGGGCCGTCGCTGCATCAGTTGAATCACCTTCAGCTTTTGCTTCGGCACGGCCGCATACATCTGAGTGGTCGGGAAGGTCGGCTGGGACTGCATCATCTGTCAGCAGTACAGGAACGTCCTGCTCCAGTAGAAACTCTGGATCGGCCTCCTCCCATGCGTCTCATTCTTCTCTGGAATACCTAAAGCGCGGCACAAGCCGCAGGAGGCGAGGTACGACACATCGGCGACAGAGGGGAAACTGGCTGGACCGACTTCGGGCATCCGGCCGTTACCAGTGCACATTTTGTACTGAATCATTCAAGACCAAGTACGACTGGGAGCGCCACGAGAAGTCGCTTCATCTATCGCTAGAGACGTGGGTTTGCTCACCCAATGGATCGGTAGAGACACACCCCGACAAAGGCATGCTCTGTGCCTACTGTGGTGATGCCAACCCAGATCAGGCTCACTTAAAAAAGCACAATAGCGACGCCTGCCTAGAGCGGCCATTTGAAGAGAGATCATTTTACCGGAAGGATCATCTTCGACAACACCTAAAGTTGGTACATGGCGCCAAGTACGCCAAGTGGCCTATGGAAACATGGAGAACCGCGATTCAGAACATACGCTCCCGATGTGGATTCTGTGGCCTTGAGATGGAGTCTTGGAGTAGCAGGACTGATCACTTAGCCTCACATTTTAAAGAAGGCCGTACCATGGCAGACTGGACGGGTGACTGGGGGTTTGAACCTTCGGTCATTGAGACGCTGGATAATGCCATACCTCCGTGTAAGCTCTATTTCATAACTTCTCGTGTCATATCTAATGCAACTATAGATCTCATCCATTACGAGAAAAACTCTCCTCTACCTTTCTCGGCTTTAGCTGGTCCCGCAGATACGCCAAGCAGTGCTTACGAACTGATCAAGTTGGAGTGGGAATATTACATGCGAGACTACCATAATACTCACGCCGAGGATCCATCAGACGACCAAATGCAATACGAGGGTTGTTTAATTATATTTGGAGCAGAGGCCATCTCGGAAAGCCAGCCATACTCCGCTCCGTCATGGCTGCGCGACCTGTTGATGGCGAATCACGACATCGCCGAACAGGCACGCATCCAGCCCATGAATCAACTTACCAAGTCTCGCATGAGCCCACTAAAGATTAATGGGAAGAAGAATATTTTTGAAGACTGTGAACTAGAAGAGTCGCTCTGCCGGTATATCAGCATGCACATCAGCTTGGGACTGCAGCTCTCTGATCATGACCTCCAGCAGGAAGCGTGCCATGCCATCTGTCGTCTTGAAACACCTTCACCCAACCCATCCAAGCGCTTTGTAGAATTCCTATTGAGACTTATCCGGGATTCTACAGAATGGCTGGGGCCTTTGAGAGAACGAGGACGCATTCACTCCGAGAGGGAAATGACAGAAGAATGCCCTCATCCGCTAGACATGGCCCATCTCGACTCTTTCATCGGACAGACTTATCCGATAGATCCTCAACAGGGGTCATTTGGGACATTCCCACAAAGCGAACTCCTCAATTTGGTAGCAGGGTTAGAAGAATCCGAGATGGCGCCAACGAGCCTGCTCTGGACTCCGGCCTTAGAGACTGCCCAACCTTCTATGCAACCATTTGCTGAGCTGGCTCATAGCCCCTGGGCTCCCGTCACGAGCGATTCAACATTCAATTCCTCTCATCTCAACCCGTCCATCAACTCAATATCCGTCACGCCCTTCTTCCTCAACGACAACAACAGCTATCGTCGACTGACAAGGGAACTTTCCCGCTTTGTGGTCAGCTGCATGTCACCCAACAACCCGAACAGCCATGTACCGAGTGATGAGGAACTAAATTATCAAGCGCGCTGGATTCTTTACGACGAGTAAGTTCTCTGGATCTGAAAGATTGAGTTGGGCTGACATGTTGAAGCGATGATCCCTGGAACCAAACACCTGTTGATAATGTCGAGTGGTTAAGCGAGTTCAAAAGGAGCGTCGGTCTATCGGTGGATGCTTTGAGCCAGATTACTACCACTCTACCTGAAAAGTAATAAAAGATATCCATGCGGTGGTGATTTCTTGAATTTTTATTAAATGTCTTTGATCCATTTGAGAATCATTCGAGACGCTTTCATCCACCTTTGTGTACCCCCTCGTGCTTGTTATGTCCTTCTCCTAGCCCACATTAACAATAGTCCCAAGTAAGAAATTCGAAACCCTCTCTCTTCTCTTCTCTGGAGCATTAAGCCAACTTAAAAATCCCGTAAAATCCTCCCGAGGGCGACTATCACAGGCTCCGGTAGAGATAGTCGGTCCATATTGTGGACCTTCGTCATATGTCGTCGCCAGTTGTCCTCGCGAACGAAGCCCTTACCTCCTTGTCTAGAGTAATCACATCCCGGCACGACGCAATGAAACTTCATCTTCCTCTGATGGCGGTCATTGATATGCCGTTGGAGGTGACTCTTGCTGATGAATTCTTGAGCACAATTTGGAAAAGGGCACGTGTGGTCCACGTCTGAGAGCTCAATGAAGTTTATCAATATGTTCTTAAATGTGCGCTCTTCCTCAAGTCGGACATTGAAACTGTTCCTATCGCTTCGGTCGGGAATAGTATCAACGAGTGTTCTTTCGCGGAGGCGACTTTGTGGAATCTTTTCTGTTGCACTTGTCTCCGACAAGGTTCTCTCTGGTTGCAGAGGCAAGGCTATCCTATCTTCGGTAGAATCAAACCAACATCTGCAGATAGTGCTAGGTAGAGAATGACTTAGTCAAGGGGTACGATATATGGACCCTGAGCTTGCAGGACTAACCAGAATTTGCCGCCAGCGTCGCTGGTTTCAAATTTTGTTGATACGCATCCAACCTTCGGGCAGTAGCGGAAAGCGGTGTGGCCGTATCGGCCGATGATAAAAGCCATCGTGATACTCATCCCGGGCATCAGGCCCTCGGTGTGAGCTTGCAGGAGTATCTGCGATGAATCTAGGGAATTGAAGAGAAGATACTCCTCAGCTTTGACTTTGTTACTCCCGGGACCTGTGGAAAATTGGTCCATAATGATTGCTTGTACTTTCTATAAGATTGAATTAGCCAGAGCTGTACGGTGAGTAATTGCAACCTACACTCCAGCCGTACTCTGACGGGATAGGCAGGACGCGGCCAAGCGCGTCTTCGAATCTCACAGGATCTTGAAACCAGGTTCGACCTGTGTCCGGTCTAGGAGGCTGGCTTTGGAGTTGAGTCACAACAGCCATAATTTGAAGGTTCGATTTCCATATGTTCTGAGCAAGCTCGACCAGGCTTTCGAGTCGGACTCCAATACCGCTAGAGACTGGTTAATGCCGGTTCCATGAGAAGAAAAGGTTGAACATACATGGATACTAAATCGGAAAGATTCTGTAGTAATGAAGCAGCCTTGGTGATCGTCAAACCCTGTTGGGCTTGTTCACGCCTCGATTGCTCAACCCCAATATGAACCTCCTCAAGCTTGCTTTGCAGAGCAGAGGTTTCGGCTCGACTCTGCTCCGCGTTGGAGAAGGTTGTATATCTGTAAATAGTTAGCAAGGGTCGGGTTGTCACTGGTATGGAGACGCCAACAAGCCGAGAGTAATGAGCCGCATATTCAGGCTGCCCACATGGGCCGCAATGTATGCCCGAAGCTCCACGACATCCTTTTCCATGCCGACACCCCACTGAACTTTCTGCCCCCAAGACTTCAGCCTGTCTGACGTGCTTGAACTGTTGCCATGCTGGGGCTGGATGTCAAGCCTCTCGTACTTCTTCAGCTTCGAAGCAAACTGGTCAAGTGGGTACTGGCACATGAGAGCCGCGACCTTTACGCTATTTAGCGCTGCTTCTTGGCCAGGCGGACATGGCAGGTGCTCGATCTCGTCCAAGGCGCGTTTGAGGCCATGAAGCTCGATGATAAGCTCCTGGTAGGATGAGGCTGAAGAATGGCGGAGGGAAGAGACTATGTCATTGATGAGCTTCCCGGCCGCTAAAAAGTCGCCGACAGAGAATCCGAAAGACATGAATGCTATCTCAAACTTATATCGAATTAAAATGAAATGTTGTTCCCTTCAAGCATAAACAAAGGGAACTCTAAAGAAAATGGCCTTGGATGAGTGATTTCGGGCGTACATGAGTGCCTAATGAGGGGAGGCTTATTCGTACAGTGGCAGTGCAATCAAGTCACATCATTTCCTGCAGTGACCCTGGTAGAATAGATCACAGCCCGCCCCCAGACCCCTGTGGCCGGAGGTCCAAGCCACCCCAGCCACAAGACAATGGGAATTGGTGCGGTCGCCTTGAACAAGCAGGCTCTCAAATCAGGCTCTGGATTTCCAATTGCCCTGCGCCACTCAGGCATGCAGACATGAACGGCAGGGGATTACCATTCATCCGTCGTTGAGATTAATTGCAAGACTCTGCCACCCCGGTTTTGTGGCCTAGAGTAACCTTCTTACCGCAATATTCGAGATTCATGAATGCATCAGCCATCCCTATCCAAGGGCCTCTACCGAGCCAGCCTCTAGACTCTTCCTACACTTTCACTGCAAGCCCACTAACTTAGAGGCACCTCAAGCTCAGGCCGCTGTACACTCATCGCCATGCGGCTCATCAAAGTGAGCACAATGGAGCTCGAGGAGTTCCATGGAGACCAAGTCCCCAGGTACGCCATCCTCTCTCATACCTGGGGGCAGGGCGAGGTCACATTTCAAGACTGGAAAGATCCCAACCTTGCTTCCCAGAAGGTGAGTTTCCCCAAGATTCTCGGCGCTTGTCGACAGGCCCGTGAGGATTCCCTGGAGTATCTCTGGGTGGACACCAACTGCATCGATAAGACGAGCTCTGCAGAACTCTCGGAAGCTATCAACTCTATGTTTGCCTGGTATCGCGATGCCGTGGTATGCTACGCCTTTCTTATTGATGTTCCTACCATACCCACCAGTGGTCAAGATCGCTTCAAGGGTTTCTGCCAGAGTCGATGGTTCACTCGCGGATGGACCTTGCAAGAACTTCTCGCGCCAAAGGAAGTCATTTTCTTTGATCAAAATTGGCAGACAATTGGGACCAGGTCGGGTTCGTTAGGGAAATGGATATCCGCCATAACGCAAATCAACGTCAACCTCATTAAGGATCCAGCCACTTTGATCCATGCGAGCGTCGCCCAGAAGATGTCATGGCTATCAAAACGGGTTACTACGAGGGTCGAAGACATGGCATATTGCATGCTTGGGATCTTTGATATTAATATGCCTCTCTTGTATGGCGAAGGAAGGAAGGCCTTTCTGCGCCTGCAGGAAGAGATTGTTAAGATATCTACCGACCATACCATTTTCTGCTGGAATTGGGTCGAGTCCGTACCCAAGAATTGGACCAGTATGCTAGCCCCAACCCCGGCGGCTTTTGAGTCCTCTGGTTGTTACGTCGAACCCAAAAGGGACGCCAGCTCGCCAGAGCTATCCCCCTACTCGTTCACCAATGCTGGTCTCTCCATCCGGCTTCCTCTTCTTTCAGCTTTGGGCTACTCGTTTGCCCTTTTAGAGGCTCATCACCCTGGGTACTCCGGCCAATCTGCCATTCCTCTCCGCTACGTCGTTGAGCTTGGGGCCTTCAGACGGATACCATTCCCTCCAAGTCCTGTTTCTATTGAACCGTGGCTATCGGAGCCGCCTCGCAAAGTGCTCGTGAGAGCGAGAACGGGCCCACCTCAGTGGCAGCCGATATTTTCCGCACCAAGATTTCAGTACGGCCTCCTCTTGACTACTGACGTCAATGTACTCCAGAATTTATGGAATGATTCAGTATATGGAGAGTTACCCTTCCCTACGAGTCTCGAGGGGTTCGTCACCACATATCCTGCAGGTTTATGGGACCTTGAGCGAAGCTTAATCATGTTTCCAACCCAGCATAGTGGGCCGAATGGAGTGTTTGCCGTCATGGTAGAGATTCGGATGCAACCCGAGTCAAGTCTCGTCATGTCGTTTGCCATTCGGGAACACGAGTATGGTGAGCCCCAATGGTTCTGCAAGATCTCCCCTGAGTCCGCATGGGATGGCGATAAATCCATAGCCGAGGAACGCCTGGAGGATTTCAAAGAAGAGATCTCGAACCGAGCTGGAGGCTTCATGTGCTCAAGCCTTGGGCATTTCAGCTTTCATCTAGACATTTCCTCTGAGCGAAACATTTCTTCCAACACACGAGTCCGCTCTGCTCATCTCTCCATAGAAGCCGGGGTACGAGGAAAGAGGCCCAGTTACTGTACTTATGGACAGAATGATTAGTAATTGGGAGCTGGGTTGTCGTCAGATCTTGAAACTACTCAAGTCAACCCAGGGCTCTCCCTGTTGATATTGGGTATGGACGTAAAGGGAGTCTCATGTCTGCGATAACTTCCGCCCTCTCACGAGATATATCTTAATCGTGTTTAGCGAGATTGCATGTTCCTCGTTGTTAATCAATACAGTTATAGACAGCTAGAGCAGTCCTGACATAGCCCTGGTGAAGCACGAAAGGAAACACTGCAGCATTTGTAAGACGACCCCGAGGGTGTACCCGACACCCGTTGCACAGGAGCCAACCGATTCCGCTCATGCGCTATCATGGCAGTCAGAGATGTTGATTCTAGCTAGGAGAAATTCGACTCAGCTTTTATCAAGAATCCCTTGGGTCTCGAGTCTTTTTCCCTACCGAGAGTGTCAGCGGCTTTCTGACATCCCAGAGGCTTATTCATAGCTCTATGATGCTGTAAACATAAGCGTCGCCAAGTGGTAGCTAGTAACCGTTCCATGCCCTCAAAATGAACGAGGCATCTATTTATACTCGTCTCAACGAGAGACTCGAGAAAGCTGTTGACAGATTTCCCTATTATGGCTCCCCGTAGAGTCTCGCTATTCTCGCTATCAAGTCAACCATGATTGAGCATAAAAGTAGATACAAAGGCCATCCTAAGGAGTTATAGTGAGGCATACTATGTGATCAAACTAGGTAATCTTACTGATCATATGTGCATCTTCACATAGATATCCAACAAAATAAGGCACGATGCCATCTACACAATCTCGATAGTGCAGAAGTGGTCTTCGCTCCACGGTCGAGGAGTCCAATCCGGAATTAAGCACCCTGAGCCGGCAATGTCACCGTGGTGAGATACAACAGCGTGCCCAATTCGTGTATATTCAATAGTCTCAGGAGCTCGTCCACTCTTTTGCAGTATAAGACCGCATATATTTAGGTCTTGGTGCTTCGATGCAGCCGATGTGACCGTGAGGGGTAGATACCAAGTGTCAGAGCTGCCATAGTCATCAACGCCGCAATCGTCGAGAGTAAGGGCATCCCCATTATAGAAGGGCCTTTGACGAAAGTGTCGATGATCCTGTATAATCTCGTCAATGCGAGGAAACTGAAATAGAATCCCATTCAGAGTCAAACGGCCGCCATAAAGTTGGCCAAAGGGGTCCCCATTCCTTGGTTGAGTTTCCACATTCAGAACATCAACCAAGGGGACATCAATCGTCTTGTCGTCAAAGGGTAATACAATTCCTTCGACTGAGGCCCAAGACCAAGAGGGTGCTGGGAAATGTGAATCTCGAGTCAGCCATCATTTCTCTGGTGGGCCAGTTCTGAGAAAATGAGCACTTACCAACATACTCTTTATAGCGTCTTGTTTCCTCTCGCTTTGCCAGTCCATGTATCTCCTCTGTAGTCCGCCATAACAAACCCTCAAGCAGATAGTCTTCCCATATCCCAGCAAAGTATCTGCACCGAAAATGCTGCGAAAATGCTTTTGCAATTCCACAGATGGCAATCAGTTTATCTCCATCTTTGGTTAGACCACATCCGCTGTAGGAGAATATCGAACTGGTCCAGCTCCTTATTAGACTCGTCTCGTCTCCGGTTAGGGAGAGCTTTGTTGGTATATAGGGGGATCCATATACACCCAAAGCCTCCGCAGATGGGAAATGCTCCGTCAAGATCGTCTCTCTGCACTCCCAGGCTGGGAAAGGTGCCATGTGGATTGTGCGAGGACTAAGTTGTTGTTCTTGCGCCACCCATGCTCGTCTATAGAGGGGACCGTAACTAGTGAAGAAATTGGCAAAATTTGGGTACAGGACCCATTTCTCAGCGCGCTCTCCATGAGTCCAGAAAGAGTCAACTGATAAGGGGGCTCCCGTGGCTGGATCTCGGTTGCAGAAGAGGCCCCGGTTGGATGTCGATTGGTTGCTAGCTGCCAGATTGCATATCCCATTGGAATACACGCGATGCATCTGTTCTGACTCTATGGCCCAGTCTTGAGGTGAGTCTTGGACAATACTGATAAGTAATTGTGAGTCTGCGATGCTTGGACAAGGGTGCCAAAACTTACCACAGTGAGTCAATCCAGAGATAGCGGCCACCCAGTCGCCTGGCTGCCATGACAGCCTCCTGAAAGTATTTAGGAAGCTCAGTGAGCTGTATTTGGCGCTTTAAGAGATCCACATTCTAAGTAGTCAATGTCAGGAACTTGTCCGCGCCCCAGACATGACTTAGGGTGAAGTATTCCACTCTCCGGCTTTGGTTACATTCCCGTGATTCGTCTCTTTCCGTCAGTCTCATCACTTGAGATGGGTCGATTTGAATCAAGCGACTAGGAAGCCATCTCTCTGCGCCCTCTGTGTAGGTCTCTCGACAGGCTTCATGAGACTGTATGCAAGTGGACATCGCGTTTTTGTAGAAGGAAACAACTGGCGCTGTCAATACCGCTCTCTATCAGATGTGAAATGGGTCGGTCATCTCCTACAAACGGTCCATATTAGTGCCCTCTCGCAATACGTTTCTCTCTGCATCCTTGAGGAGATTTACTCACCTCCCTGGTGGCGGTAGAGATCAAACTTTAGGTCAATCAATGTGGCGCTAAGATCTGATCCAAGGATGAAGGTGATGGACTTTGGCTCCCAGGAAATTGTGCAGAAACGAAGAAAACTGGCAAATGTGACAGGTTTAATCAGGTTGTGAGGCTGCGGCGGATGATCATCGTTACTAGAGCAGAAGATATGTTGAAGGTAGGACACGGCAGTGCAAAGTCTAGTGCAGATCTCGCAGCCCTTTTGGGCCTGCTTCCTGACATATCGGCCTGAGATCTGAGTCCATATTGAGACGTTTTTCGATGTCTTGCAGAGGTCTTTAAGAGGCACACCCTGATACTCATGTTTGAAATGCCTAGAGCATTCGAGACAGAGTATTCTGGAGTAACAGTAAGATTGGGGCTGGGGTTGCGACTGAGGGTGGTTCCGTCGCAGGAGAAGACGGGAATTGCGCGCTGGGCATGAGGAACACTTTTGAGAAATTATTGCCCCTCAATATCAATGCCTAAAGCGCTCCTACTTACTCAGCCTACCAGTTTTGTTCTGTGAATGGAGAGAAGGCCAAGCCAAGGCACATGGGTATGGATGAGCGCAGCCTTGTTTTCCTCATTTGGGGACCGTGAGGCAGGGGTCTGCGTCAAGTTCCGTTTTCAAAGCTAGCCTTCTACTTTTTTAAATCCACTAAATGTCAAGTCTGTTGGCATGTCTCGCTATGTAACGTATCATATTATCGGCGTCGTCCACCAAATGTACATCAAACCTCGCTCTCATCTCCCATGTCTATCTACCCTCGGACCTCGGCATGCTCAATGAAGTACGTACTTCTTCAAACTCCTCTTTCCTGCTTTCCACTGCTCAGCGGCCCTCCCGTTCATGTAGCCGCTAATATACACATCTCCCACAAAACGGTACTCGCCACGGGTCCCCTCAGGTCTCAACAGGATAGGTGTTGAACAACCCAAAGGCACGACAACTTGGTCTCCGGGAAGCATGAACCCTGTGCCCATCCCTACCCTCTTTTCTTGCGTGATACAGAAGCACCGCCCCATCATTCTATCGCCAAAGTGCCTTTGTAGATATTCTCTCCTCGCCTCGGGCCGCACCGCAATCGCCACGTTGAGGTAGTCGAACAAGGTCCGATCCAGGGGTATATATGGCAGCCTCTCGTGGATCAGGTTGGCAAAAATGCTGTAGCACGCCGTTCGCCACTCGCTCGGCCAGTTGTATGGCGATGGGATCTGTCCGAGTGACAAAGTTGTGGCCAGATCCTCCTCCGCCCTCTGCCTGGATTCCTCGTCCTCTTGTCTGAAACTGTCGAGGAGAAGCGCCCTCCAGTGCAAAAAGGCCATGAGATAGTCTCCCAAGTTACAGAGTGTGCCGACTGCAATGCCTTTGTTCTTTATCGTGTCAAGTGGAATGGCCGAGATTTCCAGCTTGTTCAACCGCTCATCGAGGAATGCGCAGCGAGCCTTGGTGGAACCTGCTGCGGAGAAGCCAAACTTGCAGGCCAAAGATGTCGTTTGCGGAACATGTGACCAGTCCGGTACGAATGAAGGCAGGTTCGCTGAACTCGTGTGTACCGGGAAGTGTATAGCCTCACAAATGACATCCAGACATTGCGTCGTCTTGAGAAGGTAGTCGACAACCTCAGTATAGACATCTTTGACTGGGAGGTTGTAGTCGGCACGGAACTCGTTGCGTATCTCATCCGGCAAGACACCAAGAAGTCCAAAGAGTTTGTCTCTTGGATCAGAAGCAAGCTTTCTTCGGCACGCTCGCAAAATCTCAAGCAAAGCTCCTTCTCCATCCCCCATGTAGGCTCGGAGGTCAGGAAGGCTAGCCGGGCCTTGGTATATCAGAACTTGAGCGTAGCTAAACTGATCCGGTGAGATAACGGCGCGTCTCCCTTCAATCTGGTCATTTCGAAACGCCATATCGCCCCGATGTTCGCTGAAGGCATCTGACGCTAGTTGATACGAGTCCCAGGAGAGCTTAGTAGGTCCGCAGTAGACGTAGATTTCGCGTGCGTTGAAGACCTCTTGAACAACCCAGAGACGCCTCCAGTAATCTCTTTCAAACAGAGACACTACGGCAGCGAGGTCCCCGTTTCTCGCTCCAGCTGTCAAAAGCCGTGAGACCTTGTCTGGGTATTTGGCCTGGGCAGCTACCTGGCCAAGAAAATCCACGGCACTCGAGCTATCATCTTCCTCAGGACCCAGCCAAATTGCCACAGATTCGGCATTCGAGTAGATGTCAGGCATGAGCTGGACCTGCTGAGCTCTCTCATCTCGATTCTGCTGGTCAATTGAGAGAGCGTCCACCCACACCAACACCGACTCTACCCTTTGACGGAGTGCTTGAAAGGCACCATGGAGGCTGGCAGAGACGGAGATGGGACACCCTTCGATCTCAATCTTACGCGTATCCCCTGGGTCTCCCCATGCGTACGACACGGCGATATATCGGGGAGGGTCCTCAAGAGATACGTGCATGATCTCACACTTGATCATTGTCTTTCTTTCTGGTGAGATCCTGATCAATCTGATAGACTGCTCCTCAAGCGGTCGATACTGATAGACCTTGTCGCCAAGGAATGACGACCCGGATATGTTAGACCAAGACCGCCTCGCCCAGTCGCTGTAAGCCGGAGCCAGGCCCGGCCTAGAGGGATTGGGAGTTCTCTCGCTCTTTGAACGTTGCAGCTGCATAGAAGCATTGCCAAGAGGGGATACATTCCGAACGTTGGTGGGAGGAGAAAGCAGCTCTTGGTCACTGCCTGGGTTTGACACTTCTGGAGTGATCGGTCGAGCCTTGCGGGTTGTTGAAGATCTCTTCCGACCTTGCGGTGGTGGCGACTGGGGAGGCGGCACCATAGGGTGATATAATGGAATCACCGGGGCGGACAATCTGCGCTCCTCTTTAGGCCGCCTCTCCCGATGCCGATTAGCTCGAGGAGGAGAAGGAACCCGGGGGTCCATGCTGATTCCAGATTCCCCCCTGGCACGGCTATCTCTGACGGTTTCGATGTATGCATGTTGGGGAGGGTCTCCAGAAGCAGTTCGCTGACGGCGGACTGGTGGGGGAGAAGGGGTCTGGGGAGTTACAGATATGTGCCTAGGATGTCTGTCTTCTTTCCTAGTATATCTATCATCATCGGAATAGTATTCACCTCTCCCAGGAGGGTATGAGGGTGGAACTGGGAGGAACTCGGGCCCCGAAGGCGTGGGGCGGAGGTGGATGCGGCCATATCTTGGCTCGCCCATGATGGTTGAGAGGTGTTTGTGATGATGTGTGCTAGTGTTTTTCGTCTCTGACTGGTAAAAATATGTTTCGCTTGGTCTAATTGGAAATCCTAGACTTGGAGGCAATGGTATGATGTAGATGAAGCAATTCCTAATCGGTGCCTGATTTCACCTCAGCCCTTTTGCTGACGGGCTGAGGGACATCTAGAGATAGGCTGGGTACGAGCGGCAAAATGCCGGAGTCCGGGCCGGAACAAACCGAGCCCGGTGTATCTCTATGGGGGTTGAAAATAACGACGGAGACCGAGGCTGACTTTGGAGTTGGCATAAACCTCCAAGGAGGCCAAGGCAGAACAACCAACTTGAGGCAGGGCAGACACACTCAATTTTTGACCTAGCCAAATCTGCCTCCTTTCCTTTCTGGATCTAGGAATCATCACTGGGCATCTTGCTGAAGGCCCGTTATCGTGCTGGCTGGCTCATCAATGCGGGGTGGCCTGGCTGCTAGGGCCGCTCTCAAGGATCACGCCACTCCTCATTGAAGTGGGGTTGACAAGGGGACACAGCCCTACAGGCCGAGTGAGTTGGCAGGATACGATAAGGTGAGACGGAAGGCCATTTACTTATGGTAAGAGGCGAGAGTGTAGAGAGGCCGCTTAAAAGTCACAAGCCTAATGAGGCAAGCTTGGTTCAACAGACATCCCATTGTGGGAGGAGTCTGTCTGCTCAGTGTCATATTTGCTTAACTATTATTACAATTTATTTATCAATGTTATAGAATCTTCATTCCTCAATAGCCTGTATGCTAGTAGTGTATCATGCCATTATCGCATCCACCCTGGTCGGGGTTCATCGGGAAATACCCATCCCCAAGGAAGCTATTCCAGAACATCATGGCCGCGGCATCATCCGGCGCACTCTGAAACAAGTCATTGAATGGAATCGACGGATCCTGAAATGAAGGAATCTCGATGTGCTGAAGCGCGGGGTCAACAGTGAATGCTTGATGATCTGATGCCAGTGGTTCCCTCGAAATGGCGGGAGGAGTGATGGACCTCTCTTGTCTTGACTCATCAACTTGGAGGTTCATCAGAGGTTCAATGATTTCATCCTGTCCCATGTGCAGTCGCGAGAAACTCTCCCCACATCGACTCAACAGCCTCTGAAGCACAGCATGAAATGTGGCTGGAACACGGAACCGTGAACCATCAGCTGCCGTTGTCAGACACGCGAGTATGCGACGAAGCATGTCTATCGCAGACATGTGATCCCCCTTTGACATGTATCCCACTTCAGAAGAGGGTCTGTTAAATACCTCCAGTTTGATGATGACAACAACCGCGTACATCATTCTCGTAAAGACAATCACGGGTACTTGCCGTAGACCGTCGCCCGCGAGACGGAGGAACATGTTGATCAGATTGTGCGCAATGTCTAAGCACTCTATCCGTGCGTCGACAAATTGCGGTGAGTCTCGAGTAAAGAGGTCTGTTGAGGGCAGCGTGTGAATGGCGTAGGGAGGTCGAAAGTCTTGGAGTTCGTGGTTGTCGTAGAGGCCGGGCTCACAAAGGTTAAGGAGGATCATGTAGTGGTGTATTTCAAGGGTTTCTACTACTGTTAGTCGAAGTCAAAGAGTGAGTAGCTCGCCTTACCAGTCATGATGTCGTCGGGGAGGTTTTGCCTCCATTCCTTGACTCGCTCGAAACCTCCCTTAAGAATTATACGAGTGCGCGCGTCTGAAAAGTTGATTGATGAGCCCTCATCCAGGCCGACCATCGTGAGGCTCTCTTCGGCGAGTCTCTGAAGACGGATCCATGCCGCGAGGCGACGGTCGCCAATGTGTGCAATTGACCGAGGATCCAGGATATTTGTGCAGTCCCTCACCCAAGATCCCCAGCGAAGGGTGTTTGGTCGACGGAACGCCATCGCAATACTGGAATTGGAGGTCAGACTACAACTTATTCGTGGGAGGGGGTGATGAATCTATACCTGGAACAAAGAAGGTAACAAGCAGAAAATGTTCTTGCTGCCTCGAGATACTCTCCCGTTTGCGCAGCCTCACTATCAGAGGACGGGATCTGATACCGCTTGTCATTTGACGACCGCAAATCTATCACCATGGTCGCCGCAATGTTTACAAACTGGCCAAAGTTCAAGTCTTGGAACCTGTCCGGGGGATGACTCCAAGTCGCGAGAACCAATGCTGCCTGGATGAGATCAAGTGACTTCCGCCCAAAGATCATTGCTTGCTCCATGACATATCTCTCCGCATCTTGAAACAGCGGTTTCCAGAGACTCGGTTTGAAACTGCTTGAAGCCGTCGCCAGCATCGCCCGGAAGAGCGCTGGGCGATCCCGTTGCAGGGCGCGCCAAGAGAGGGGAACCGGGGGCAATATCAAGGGATACCGCGGTAGGAGCTCGGTGCAGAATTGAACGCACAGCTCCTCGGCCAGCGGTTCATCGATAATTCCCCGAGCCACGGGATCCTCCTTGGCGGGCAGTTGGTCGGGGATCTCGCGGGAGACAGGGCGTCCTAGGGATATAGCCGGGATTCGGGTGGGAGCCAGAAATTGCTCATTGGCGCTTGCCGGAGTCGTCGAAGCCTCCGAGGTCGAAGGCGTCCAAAGTTCTGCCCTCTGTTCCCTCGCGACAGATCGCTGAACCTCCTCAAGCTTCTGCTCAAGCTCACGAATCCGCGTCTCATTGCGTCTTCGTCTCCTCTTTGTCGCAGGAGCGTGAAACACACAGTCGAGATCCAGCTTGCTGCATCTAGTGCACCTTTTCGACAACAGGTCCGTCTCGGAGGGGTCTGGAATGCACTTAATCTTCCGCCTCCTACACCCCTGGCATATGCATTAGCTGACGACTTTCACTGCAGGGAGACGGGAGTACCTCGCAGGTGCGGTTAAGGCGCGTCTCCACCGCGCTCTCTCCTGAAGGGCTCATGGTATGTACTTGACTTTTGTTACGAGGGGACAAGAAAATGCGGTAGCGGCCAAGGAATCAGGGCCGCTCTCGACGTCCCAAACACGCTTTTTCAGAACGGAGCGCGGCCTTTAATAACGAACCGCCCACCGATACTAATTTACGCCACGGAAGACTAACCGCAAAGATTACTAAGTATGGTAACCTTAAAAAAATCTAGTGGATACGTCGATCAATCTCTTTAGTGCTGACCACTTAGGACGCGCAACATGATCAGTGTGTCGTCGCGATAATGGACGTCATCAGTATGAGGCTGAGCCCTGAGTTGGACTTGTTTTTTATGCTCGAGGAGAGGACGTTGGTAATCTGATGAATAGTTTGTCATCATATATGCGCGGAAAAAGGGACGAGACAACTACCGCTCGTAAGATGGACGAGTTGAGACCAGATGTGATGCAACGTAAACTCGTCAACCCCAGAAATAGAATCAAGAGTTACTTGTATAAAAGACGTTCTAGAAGAATTTTAATCAGTACCTCAATCGACACCGATCAGCATCTTGTACCTTCAACTCACTCTTTTGTCTCTCAACTTCAACAATGGCTGTCAGGCAACTCCTGACAACTCTCTTAGGCCTCGCCTCTGTAGTGAGCGCAACCGCCTTACCCAAAGCATCATGCTCTCCTCAAGATCTTCTCAACGAGGCTCTTGAGGCACTTGGAGGCGAAGACAAGATTGGAGAAATCAAGGGGTTGACCTACCACTCTCCACGGTACGCCACTCATCCCTGAAACCGCCAACCCTTACACTGACTAGTCTAGAATCTTCCGCTCCCGCAGCCTTATGCAAAGCTACGAGCTCACGAGAGCCGATACTTACGTCGCAACCTCCGGCTCGCAGAACATCTCTTTTAGAGTGGACCAGGGGTTCCTGGAGCAGCGGATCGACCGCCGTCTTGTACCCTCGAGTAAGTCCGGCACTTGCCCGGTCTCGACTATACGCTAATGGCTCTAGACCATTGGTATTGGGGATCACAGGAGCTCAAGCCTCTTGAATTTTCCCTGGTTGTTAACGAGGGCAAGGATGGGTTTGCTTGTTATGTCAAGGGCAACAACCAGATTTACCTCCCTCAGGAGCTTGCCCCTGGTTACACGGATTGTAAGGCTCTTCTGTCTAGTTGTTTGCATGGTGGCTAACTATCAAAGCCGCCCTGACCTACAATCTTATCGTGCAAGCCCAGATGTTCTCGCCTCATCTGATCTATCGTGTGAGTTTTACCACATTCCAGTCGAATGCGCCGCTAACTGCTTGCAGATGAGGGATACCAAGTCGATTTCGACCATCACGGTTGATATCAACGGAATCGAGTTCCCAGCTGGTAGGCAAACATCATACTCCAACATCGACAACACTAACAATCAACAGTCCATGATCCCAGCCGCGAGATCACTGTCATTCTCGATCCAAAGTCCAAGGTCCCCTACATCATCCGCACAGCCGAACAACACCCTATCTACGGCGAGTCCACCAAGGATCTCTACCTCTCTGACTACAAGAAGGTCAAGGGCATTCAGTTCCCCCACCTCGTGCAGACCATCTACAACTCGACCGCCCAGAACCTTAACCAGGTGCTCGAGGACTTTATCATTGAAGAAGTCACCCTCAACCCCAAGTTTCCGAAGGGTTTTTTTGATGGCCTCGATGAGAAGAGCTTTGCTCCCAAGGCTGGACCAAAGAAGATTCCCGGTGTTCTGGATGGAGTTGTTACCGAGTTCAACACCAACATGCTCGGAACTGCCTTCAAGAACGCCAGTATCGAGAACCTCAAGGTCGAGACTCCGCTGAAGGATCTTCCTTACGTTCATTGGGTCATCGTTGACGATGGTGATGAGATGGGTGTCAAGCAACTGGTCATTGAGTTTGAGAACGAGGTCATTGTGTGTGATGCACCCCCTCAGTGGAGCAAGGCTGTGATGCAGTGGGTTGCTGAGAACCTGAAGAAGCCCATCACTTATGTCGCGGTAAGCTATAGCACAATTTCCTACTACGGGACAGCACGTTGACGAGATCTAGCCTACTCACCACCACGGTGATCACGCCGGAGGAACCGCCGATTACGTCGCTGCTGGCGCTAAGCTCATCGTACCCGAGATGGCCGTCGACTACTGGTCCAGCATCCCCGGTGCTACCTTTCTTACCTTTAAGTAAGTGAACAATCTCTCAACAAGGGGCCACCACTAATGCGACATAGCCAAACCCACCCCTATGTCCACCGTGACAGCAAGATCCAGGCGTGGTTCAACTGGGAGCAGCAGGCCGTCCATGCTGCCGATTGGTCATATGTCACCATCACCGAGAGATGTCCCACCGCCAACTCTACCATGGTCGCCTTTGAGGCCGATGCTTGGGAGGCGGGATTAGATACCGAAATTTCCAACCAGGGTCTGATGCGACAGTGGCTGAACCAGATCCTCGCTGATGGCCTGAGCCGCGATGCCATGTGAGTGCTGTACAGCACGTTATCCGGCATATAGAACTGACCAATTTTCAGCGTCTTTCCCGCTCACGGCAAGGTCTCTCCCCTGTCCGAACTGATCAACATCACTGCCTTCCCTTACCCCGACTTTGACGTCACGCACTGGAAGCAGGGAGCGGCTCTGTGCTGAGTCCGCGGCCCGGTGGAACTTTTTCAAGTTGACATGCGCGATTAATTCCCCAGTCTGACCTGTTCCTTGAGGTCGGCTACTTTAATAGCATGTCCACTCTCCTTTTCTCATCCCCGGCAAAGAGCTGGATTATAGAATAATAAGACGTTGTTGTTGTTTCTTTACATGCCCATCATGAATATGAAGCTTCCCAGGAAGAGGTTGGTGATGGGAAGCCAATACGGCAGTCCAGCTTTCATCTGACTCCACCACCCAGCTCCCGTGAGAAAGGCGTTCATGAAGAGGGTTGCAAGACTGTGTCGGGTTTGGGGAAGTGTGAGGAGTAAGGCCTCCAAGAGCATGAGAGCTCCCACATAAGACATATGCCATTTGATCTGATTTTGCTGGCAGAACGGGAAGACGGGGTGGAGGTGAGCCGCTGTAAGTTGTGACTTTCGATAAATCTTCTGGTGGAGGGAGGTGAGGGGCCAAGAGGTGAAGCGAGGGAGCCCTCCCAGGATGTACTCGCAGACGAGAATGCTGCGAAGAATTGATATCGACATTATCGATGAAGGATATTTGTGCACTATTGATTGTGAATGAAAAAGATTCACGAACATACTATAGTTGATGAGAGCTTGTGTTGAAGTCCATGACGTCAAGATATTTGTTCGCTGGACGCGACGCGACAAGACGCGGTTACAAGGTGACAAAATATAGCTGACTCCTCTTAGCGAATGTGGCGTGCTAGTGTCTCGCTTTTTTTCTTACCCCACATGTGTGGTGCTGGTGCAGGGTAGGACAACTTAGTTTACGGTGACGTGGA
The DNA here is from genome assembly GCA_030779245.1 of Fusarium sp. MBC 438. Lineage (NCBI taxonomy): Eukaryota > Fungi > Ascomycota > Sordariomycetes > Hypocreales > Nectriaceae > Fusarium > Fusarium sp. MBC 438. Next base: position 344,752 of record JAPFTB010000042.1, read on the forward strand.
AAACTTCAATTCACGGCCCTGATATGTAGGAGAAAGGAGTGTTGAAGAAGCCATTAACTTTCAATGAGTTGGTAAGTTACATATTTACAAATTTCCGATGGCTGGATTAATGGGGAAAGGCTTCCTTGTCACTGAAGGTGGAAAGTTGACTTCACTCAGTAATGTCCCCAGTGGACAATGCGAATGCAACCGCCACTCATACACAAACCCTCACAATCCCGACAAAAGGCAGCACTTAGTAACCAGCGTACATCCATCCAATGAGCCCTAATATTACAGTCACATAACATGTTCATTTCAAGACTATCCGTCAGCAACCAGCACCAACTCCGTCGTGGCCGACACGGAATTCGCACGAAACAGCCAAGAGGGCGATCCCCCATATCCTTGCACAGCCCCCGCCCTGTGCCACAGAAGCTGGACCAATGGCTGCATCGTCTCAAGGCGCAGTCGTGGAAATGTAGGGGTCTTCAAGTCAGCACCTTACCCAATCTGGAGTTTCGGAGCGCTGATGACGCAAAGACGATTTCAGCCCTACATTTCTCCAGGCAACCTGCATTGGACTTGGCTTCTTTATTCTTGGAATTGAAGACGAATAGGAGTTTTGTGGCGTTTTAGTATGTAATTTATCGCTGGTGATTCCAGGCGCTGAGAGGCGAGTGCTTCAAACCACTCACGTGACTAGCGGCGGCTAGCTCCGGAACCCGCTTGATAGGTCGGCAGGGAGAGCAAAAAACGTCGATCAACTGGATTAGGGTTAGGAAAAAGAGATAATTGTAGGGAACTTATTCAGAAAATCTCATAAAAGCAATAATAAACGGCATCAGTAGGTACCAAATCGCAGGAAACTTCTTGCTCAGCTGCGTCGAAAGTAAATCCGAAGCCCATACTCCGGAGTTCGGAACAATCCCCAGCGGCACAACGCTCCAGAAACGGACAAGCGTTGTTTCTGGCGGCCAGTAACACCAGATGAGCCACGACCAGGGTGCAAGCCATCGTCATCAACAACTTCAATTGACACGGCATGAATCTTTGTATATAAGTAAGGTGCCACCGCTGTTTCTACAAAGATGGAGCCCATTGAGCCACAGAGGTCCATAACACCAAATCTCCTCTTCTTACTGTTATTGTCGCCATCATGAGGGCGTTTTCCTTGTCACTTCTCTCCCTCGCTCTAAGTTCTCTTGGCAGCAGCCTCCCGACTGAAGAATGTCCTATTCTCGGCCCCGTGCTCCCTTCAGGATTTGATCTTTCAAACAGAAAGGCCTTCAAGGATGCTAAGGCTGCATTCCCTAAGGCTATCGAAGCCCTCTTTGATGCTGGCGTCTTGAACGACACCCAAACCGCTTTCGCCATCGACGTCTTCTCGACTGCGACCAACGAGTCCCTCTTCAGCTATTACCACACTGGCAAGGATCTAAGGAGTACCTTGACCACTGGCGAGCTCGATGATGGAACAATATTTCGCATCGGAAGTGTTTCTAAGATCTATACCGTCTACTCCATCTTGGCCCACGCTGGTCTGGAGATTTTCAACCACCCCGTCACGTTCTACGTGCCGGAGCTTCTTGGAAACGCTGGAAGCGACCCTCTGAGCAAGATCAAGTGGGAGGATGTCACCGTCGGCGCTCTTGCTGCACAGCAGGGAGGTACCGGAGGAGTTCGTAAGTTGCCTAATATGAAGTTACCTTCACATAGCTAACCTCATCTAGCCTTGGAGTCTGTTACGTGTCACGGTACATCCAAGGGTTGCACCACTGAAGGTATGCTTCATGACCCCATTGTTTGATATGTGAAGACTAACGCGATCAGACTTTCTCGCTACTATGAAGAACAAGAAGCACCCCGTCGCTCTTCCATTCCGGGCATCTCTCTATTCAGATGCTGGATTCGCGCTTCTCGGAGTTGTGTTGCAGCGAATTACCGGACTCACTTACGACGATGCCATCCAGGCTGCCCTTGCTGCTCCTCTTGGACTCAACAGTTCCACCACGTTTGAGCCCAATGACCATGATGTTAATGCTCTGATTCTCCCAGGCTCACCAGCCGAGTCTTCTTGGGGCTTTGATAACCAAGTCACCGCTCCGTACGCCCCCTCATCTCATCTTTTGATTGGATGCTAACATCTTGCACAGTTCAGGTGGCATCTACGCCAGCGCAGCCGATCTTCGAAGGCTCGGTGTTTCCATCCTCGAGTCCCAGCTCCTTTCCCCGCGTACGACTCGACAGTGGATGAGGCCTCTCGGGGGTACTGCATCTCTGACTTATGCTGTCGGCGCGCCCTGGGAGATCAACCGCCTCACGGTGCCAGTCACTCCCGGTTCCAACCGCACTCGTATATCGGACCTTTACACCAAGCTTGGCGGAAACGCTGGATACGCCGCTGTCTTTGCCCTATCGCCTGACCATGAAATTGGATTCTCTGTGCTCGTGGCTGGCTCTTCTGCTGTTTCTGACCGTATCCCCCTTCGCGACGTTGTGGGAACCATCTTCGTGCCAGCTGCCGAACACGCCGCCGTCGAGAACGCCGCTGTCAACTACGCGGGCGTCTTTGCTGATGAATCCGACGAGACCTCAAACCTCACCTTGACTATCGACAAGGGCCGCCCAGGACTTGGCTTGGAGTCGTGGAACGTCAACGGTGTAGACTGGCGAGCCAACCTGACCCTGCCAGGAGCTGACCCTATCCTCGCAGCCAGACAGCTAATCCGCCTCTACCCCGTCGGCGCTGAGACGGAGAAAAAGTCTTCGTCTGGTGACACTCGACGCATCGCATTCCGTTCCGTTGCTCAGCTCAAGCCCATCGAACCACGAGCTGAGGTCGAAGGAGGCGAAGGCATGTTTGACAATGGTTGTCAGACGTGGTTTGATGTTGGATTCTGGGATTCGCTGGATGAATTTGTCTTTGAGGTTGTTGACGGGAAGGTTGTGAGCGTGGAGAACTCCGTTACGCAGCAGGTGTTGAAGAGGGTGAGCGAATAAGACAGGGGAGCTGTGTTGGGCCTGGGGAAGGGCGGTTTTAGAAGGTGTTTGCATTTGAACCCCATTCGGGTGTCATTCTAGTTGTATATATTTACCACTTTGAGTAGACATTGTCGTTTATGAACACGCATAATGAAGCGGGTTATAGAAAGGGAAGGTTACTAGAAGAGCGTTGTCATTCGTCGACATATCAATAGAACCATACTGAAACAAGAGCAAGCCAATAGCAGATTTGTAAATGCGTTGAAATACAAGCTAGATCTAATAATTACAACTCTTGTCCCTGACATTGCACATGGATGATCCGTTCTGAGGCGGTGGTCATTGGCTCGTCGCCTCAAGCTCACTACCCTCAACAAAGTCTAGCTCGCTCTCTCCATCCAACCTTAGGTTTCCCCTCGCCGCGTAACCTCATGCCCATTTGATAAACTCTGTCGTCATGTTGCTTGGCCTTTCCCACGACGACCCACGTCCCCTGTTCAGCTGCTCAGCTGCCCTTCCACGATGAGTCTCGAGGTTATTGGGGCCTCGCAAACATTAAGTTCCCATGGGTGGACTACAGGTCAACGTTTATGTCGCAATATCGGTCACGTGGACCGCTGCAACCCTCGCGTTGCTCCTCCGTCTCAAGGCCCGGAGGATGACGAGGATGAAGCTATGGTTTGACGATTACCTAGCCTGTGTGGCATGGGTGAGTTCATCCTGTGAGAATATGCTTCTTGTGGCTGATGTATGCAGGCACTTGTTTCGGGCTACAATTCCGTTACTATCTTTTGTATGAGCGGGCGAATCAATTCCGCGTGTCTCGCTGACAAGTGCAGGGGCTGCTCGTTATATGCTTGGCCAGTCGCTCAGCGGCATACAAGACCAGGCTCACGCAGACTCGATACGAGAGAAGTCACGCTTTTTGCTCTGGGTAACTGAGCTCCTCTACGCCGGATCGATAGCCGCATCAAAGTTGGCAATCCTATCTTTCTACTGGCGCGTCTTCCGCTATACCTCGATCCGCATCCCTATTCTTGTCCTCATCACCGCCGTGTCCATCTGGTTCACCATACGAACATTCATGGTGATATTCCACTGCGTTCCGGTTCAGGCATACTGGGACAAGACCATTACGCGCGGCCGTTGCTTGGTAAAACCATCGACGTTCTTCTTTTGCACGATTCTTATCCACTGTCTGCTGGACTGCATCATCTTGGTCTTGCCTGTCATTGAAGTAGCAAAGATGCATCTACCATGGTCCAAAAAGCTCGCTGTGGTTGGACTTTTTACCTCTGGAATCATGCATGTCTTGCCCACATCTCGCTTCTTCTGCGTCCGCTGACCATCACAAAGAGTCTGCATTGCGTCAGTCTTTATCCTGATCCAAGCTATCCACTATGACCCCGATACGAGAGATTTTCCAAATGAAATTGCCCTCAGCATGATCTGGGGAGGCGTCGAGATCAACGTGGCAGTTTTTTCTGGTGAGAAAATCACAAGTTCTGCCTCGAGTGAGCGCTAACATAGAGTTCAGCTTGTCTTCCCATGCTCCGCCCGATATTCCAAATGTTCATTCCTGGAATTTCAACTGCCGAGACTAGTCGCCCGATTAGCTTACCCAGTGTAGTACTCTCACCGACGCCGTCAAGAGTCAATGAGGCCAAGAAAGCAAAGTCGCGCAGGTCGGTGGCTCATGGCTTCGTAGACCATGAATTGCCTACCGTGTTGAGAGTGCCAAGCAATGCATCAAGGCAAAAGAGTCCTCATCAAGCTAGAAATTCAGTTGATGGTTAAACAACGGTTTGAACTCTCGTGACTCCGCCACGACCAAAGTCTTGGAAATTCCCTCGCCAAGCCAGGCTGAGCCAGGCCGATGCCTTGGAAAGGCCAACACCTTCCCGTTGAAGTTTGACTATCTAGAGTCTTGGCAACGGTAGTCTAGTCTCTGACATGTTGAGCAGCCAGTCCCGACACGGCATCTGCGGACAACTGCCGTGTCTTGGGTCTGCTTAGTTTCTGACATTCAGGACCGCCAAGACACGTCTATGTAACGCGCCAAGACTCGCGACCGTTGTAAACGTGACTGGTCTAGTTGAGAAGCTGACGTTTCCCCGTGGCTTTGATGATTGAAACGAGACGATAGAGTTATTGCCAAGCCTTCGCAGCATCGCCAACCGCTAAATGAAGCGCTGCGCCCATTGCGTTGGGTATCGCCGAGACTGAGTGGGTAAACAGGCTAGCTCGGCGAGAGAGCTTGGACTGGGCAGATCTCTCTTCAATCTCATTTTACCCAGGCCCCTTTTTCTGCGTGTCGGCGAATCAGTAGAGGGCATTTACCATCGGAGCGTAATTAAAGACTCAAAACGGTCCAGACTCGACCGTTTCAGCGACTCATTTGCGATGCGAGCCCCTTACAGGGCCAGCCCAAAGTTTACCCTCGACAGCCAGACGATGGGGAAAAAACAGGCCGTTTTTGCCGAGACTGAACAGCAGAGAGAGAGAGCACGTGGGCGAGTAAAATGCCTTGTTCAGCCAGGGGCACAATGGAGCTGCTTCATGCACACTGTTGGGCTTGTCAGAGTAGCCTTGTGGGGTGACGACTCGGTGCGAAAACCCCCTGTAACTTTGGCTCCCAGCCACGACCTCTCCCTCTGCCGATCCCATTCTCTCGCAAGCGTTGAAAGCCTCTGCCAACGACGCTTCAACTGCGCCTCTGTCTTGGCAGTGACATGATGCTGGTTGAATAGAGATTGTTTCTTGCTAGAGCTGTCACGTAGAGCAAAAGTTATAAACCTCGTCGTTTCCTGGGGATGAGAAAGTGGAACATCACAATCCATCTCCATATAGAACCCACTTTGTACACAAGCCTAAATAACACCCAACCAAGATGCGCGGTCTCCATCTCCTTGCGACAGCGGTGCATGTCACTGGCACCCTCTCATGCGCCCTACACGACAATCACCAACAGCTCGTCAACAGGAAACGGCACGTCAGTCCCCGGGCGGCGCCAGGGGACACGGATTGGGCATACGAAGCGTCCTTTAACTGGGGCCGTCTCAACCCTGGTTGGTAGACCCCTTCTTCCCCCCTCGGCAGCTCGGCTAGCAAGCGTGTTTCTGACAACCCCTGACGCAGATTATGCCCTCTGCCAGACCGGCACACAGCAGTCGCCAATTGCTCTGAGCCTCAACAATGGGCTGTCGTTGAACCATATCCCCGAGTTCAACTATCCTGATAGCGTGGCGGGTAACTTTTACAACTGGGGTTACGGCCCGGCCTTTACCGTGACGCACGAGGATGGTGTATGGGACCAGAACCCTTCGTTCTCATTCGACAACGAGACTGTCTATCTCAAGGGATGGCATATCCACGCCCCGGCAGATCATTCCGTGGGAGGAGATCGGTCCAAGGCGGAGCTGCATCTCGTCCACGTTGACGCCAAAGGCCACGAGCGAGCCGTCTTAGCCATCCGCCTCGACCCGGGTAATCGGGACAACGAGTTTCTGGCCCAGCTGCCGACCATGATCAGCTTCAACGAGACGGATATCACGGAACCGGCAGAGCTGAACCATCGGCTGGCGCTCGAGAGCGTGCTGTGGTTTAACGAATTCTGGACCTACCAGGGCAGCCTGACGAGTCCCCCCTGCCACGAGGGCATCCGGTGGTTCGTGGCTAGACAAATCATGTTTACGGGCGTGCAGCAGATGAGGGACATTCTGGGGGCGAGCACGTACAGCGCCCGTTCTGAGCAGGAGGTTTGGCTGCACAGGATCAACGAGTGAGGCGCAATTTAGGGGGATTCTTGAGTGATGATTACACCTGTCGATCTTGTTATCGGGCAAATGTTCCAGAAAACGTCACTTACGTAAAACAGAAAAGATGCTAGACGAGACATGCGGGAGATGATGCAGTCGGTGCGTGAGGCTTAAGCCACGATCGGGAACAACAACCTCGTTCACTTCAAGAAGAAAGATAGTAAATGCCAATTCAGTTGATGATGATGGCTTCGAAATGTTCATTAGTCTATCATTATTGTACATACGCTCTCTATATCTATTTGTTCGCTTTGAAAAATCACGAAAAAAGAACTCCTTTAAACCTGTAACCGGTTGAGAGGATAGCTCTTGTTGCTCGCATCCAGGAATGTCTTCTTCTTGTCCTGGTGGAAACCGTCGTGCAAGCGGTTTACCATTGCCTCGATGATAGCCTGCTGAAGATCGCCCACGGGGTAATCCTTGTGGAACCAGTGGTGCCTCACAAACACACCTCCGCAAGATTTATCGCCAATGTACGGGGCACCGTTGCCGTCCATGCAGGGAATAGGTCGAAGCTCCTCGTCGGAATTGTAATCGTAACGAACGTAGTTGGCGAAAGCAGCCTGCTCGTGAGCCCAATCCTTTGCCCACTTCTTGCATCCGTCGTACTTCTTCTCGGTGGGACAGGCCTCCCAGTTGGTGAAGAGCTCCTGGGTGCGCTCGCTCTGGCGGGCGACGACGAAGCCGGTGTTCCACATGGGTTTGCCCTTGTGGTCGCGGTTGCGGGGGGAGTCGGGGTCGCTGGCCATGGCGACGAGGGTGTTGTCGGTGATGTTCCAGAGGGACATGAGCCACTCGAAGGGCATGTGGGGGTACATGAAGACGGCGTCGGCGTCGAGGAAGACGACAAACTCGTGCGTCTTGAGGGCTTCCTGGATCATGGGCACCTTGACCCATGTGCCGTGTCGGTCAGAGTAGTTGGGGGCTCGAATGAATCGGTAATCGTAGCCGTGAATCATGGCTGATGCAGTTAGTGAGAGCGTTCTTGAGTAGATTGAGGCGACATACCATATAGGTAGTGATTCATCATTCCACCAGTTCGTCCAACCATCTCCTTGGGGTTCAACTTAGATGTGTTCATCATAGCACCGGCTCCCTCATCAATACGGGTGTCGACATCGAGAATGAGAAGCTTCTTGCCGAGCGGCTTGCTCCATCGGTAGTTGTCCTTTGCAATCTCGTAGTTGTACCCCTCCTTGGAAACAAACTTGGTCTCGTTAAGATCGTGCAAAAAAGGCTTCCACAGCGCGTGCATCAATCCTGACATGTCATCCGGGTCTGGAACTGGGCTCGTCTTTTGAGCTGGCTGCTCTGAAGATGGGTCCTTGAATGTTCTAAAGATGAAGCTGTCAATGGGTGCACTGACGTCTTGGGGATGGGGTCAAACTCACGGTAGAGCCTCGATGGCTTCGGCAAAGTAGAAGCCCCACATGTGAATCGCCAAGCCGAAAAGGACCAGCAGGCCCATGGCGATGAAGACGCCTTTCCGCCGATTGAGCCGGCTAAGGAACACCTCGTCCATCATCATCTTCATCTCGACAGTGGTGGGTGGCCTGAAAGCGTCTGCAAGGTGTGTGTGTACAGTGGTGTCAATCGGTCGGAGAAAACAATGTCTTGGAGAAAAAGAATGGGCGTATTAAAAATGCGTCGTGGCTAAAAAAACGAGTGTGTATGTGCGAGGTTCCAGAAAAGACGGGACAAGAAACTGGAGAGAGCTGGGCGGCCGACAAGCTTTTTGTATAAATGTCACATCATGCAGGAGATTGGCAATCGAGCTCGGCTTTTGACTGAGAAGAGCGAAAAGAAGGGACCAACGGCGTGTCCCTCACACAGTGACGGACTGGCTCACCACCATGGGCGACCATGCAATGGCACCACCGCATCAACCGTATACGAGGTGGGTCTGACAGGTCTGTTGCCACGCAGGGATTGGATACTCCGTAGAGACTCTCCTTCACATGCGAGATGGCCTGGACCCGTCCCTGGCCAAATCTTCTGATTCCCGGACTCCCGATCCGCCTTTTCGGACGCTAGATTCGTCTAGCAAAATGCTTGATGGGCCCCTGGACCGATACGGAACGGGCCAAGTACCCATCGCCTGCAGCCTTGAAAAATTGGCTCTTTGAAGATCTCTTGTTGATGAGCTTGTTTATCATTTCCACTTGTCGATGCAGGCCAAGAAAAGGGTGTTCCAGGATGTCGGTTTATGGCGATACAATGCTTGTTTACGCTCTGCAGCCTGTACTACAACTTGGCAAATGCTTACTTGGAGAACATGTCTTGGGGATGCAATGCACGTGCTGGATCGGGCTATTAATAGCGTGTCGATAATTGCCCATCAGCTTTTGCCCTTGACTCGACCCATCAAACACGACCTTTTTTTTACGCCTGGGCCCATCACATCAGACAGCCACAAAACCGCCGGAATCAGCTAGACTACGGACTCTCCATCTAGAAGCTAAGCCGCGGCCACAAGTGCCTAAAATTAATGTGCCCGTAATCAACGTTGCATCAGTTCAGTACGAAGCACGAAACGTTGGATGTAGACTCTCACAGCAGGGTTGCTTAACGTTATCTACCGTCTATTGGCTGCGCTTCTACGAGGACCTCCCATGCTCATCACATATAAAGACCCTGGCGATAACTCCACAAGGCTGTGTGTTGTGGTGTTTCATCCGGCCGTGATACGGTCGCTCTCGCTTTTCTTTCACTCAGGGCCAATGTTGCTTACTGCAATCTGCTAGCGCTGAAACTACTACCATTTCTTCACAACCAACAAGACGGAGTTGCGGATAAAGATGATGCTCCGATGCAGATAAATTGTCAGAAAACGCCATTATTGGCGTTGAGCAAGCCACCAACTGACTCGCCCGACGACTCCTGCATTAATTTGCTGCGGCTCTCAACCAACAACACCCAACACCTTAGGCATCCGTCGGCCATTTCCAAAAAGGCCATCCGTATCAGAATCTCCGTCTGGGCTTTCCAATTCAGGCGTCCTGTGCGACCGTTTCACCTGGCCGAGATGACAGCGCAGAATGCACCCCGTTTCGACACCAACGCACCCCACCGGCAACAAAAGGACCACTAGCGAGACACTCGAAAAGAGACGGTGGTATTGGCTGTGCCGTTTAGACGGGAACACGGCTATTAATAATAACGCCGTCCCGGGCGCTAACAGAGACTTTTTACGCATCGATTCAGCTGAATCAATCACCAATTGTTTCCATACAAAAGGGGTACTCACTGCCCCCTGATTTCATGACAAGAGAGATCCTCTCCCTTTTGCCAATTGAAACAAGCGCCGAAACTCTAAAAATTTTGCTTCTTGATGCGTTTCTCGTTTGATCCTCTCGCTTCCGCTAACCTGCGATTTTTATAGAGTGGAACTCGTCAAATCGTGCGCTGACTGCGTTTCTGTCAACTGTCAGAAATTCATTTCTCCATGTCATATCAGCCTGAAGATGGCCGTCCTTGCCGATCTCACTCAACCGGCCCTGTTCAGCTGGCTCTGTTCTCTCCTCTACGACATATCCAATAGAAATGGTGGCAGCCTAATCGAGGGTTAAGCGTAAAAGCCTCCTCTGTAGGGCGTACGTAACGCGTCGCTTTTACTCCGTAAAACGATGGGAGTTGCCATGCCTCAAATTACGAGTATCGCCATTTGATCGAGGCCGAGACGTTTTGTTGGTTGGTCTTGCTGCAACTCTTACTTCCGGTCAGCCACAGCATCACACGACCAAGTTCACACACTTGTAATTGCACTCTCGTGACACAAATCCTCAAGAAAACATGACTGTAGATTCGGGATCAAACAGGAGGGAACATCGTATTGACTGAAACACCACAAGTATATCTCTGAAGAGGGAGATATCACATCCATTCCTGGAGCCAGAACGCAACGGATTCCACACACGAGCTATGCAACTCCATGCCATCAGAGGCTACCCTAGGTCGTTGTTTTAAGCCTCTTCTGGGACTTTGTGCAAACACGAAGTTTGTCCCGTGCCTTGGGATTGCTGTCGTGGAATGCCTCGACGACCCTCCGTTCCTTGAGACTGTACAATGTCAGCCACCATCTACCAGCCTATCCGCCGGAGAACTACTCGTGAAGCAGTAGCACGTCCTGTAAACCCTCCTGTTAGGCTGTTCTTTTTCGTGTACGGCCACCTGATGATCGTCCATGAGAACGCTCAACTCTTTGAAGGCATCCAACCCCTGGCGCCACCGCATTGTAAAACCTGTTTGCCACTAAGGGATGAAGCATCATCTCAACCTATACCAAGGAACCCCAGTCTCTGAAATCAATCTCATGCCGATGATCGTGATGGATCTCCCCCACAGTCTAGCCCAAGTCAGGGGAAGGGGCTATGCTATACGAGAGGCGCACCATACCACCGGGCTCGGACAACGTGCCCGAGCTGCGATGCGAACAGGAGGTCCACACAAGAGGAGTTTCGTTCCTGGCCTAAAGGTCCCATCTTGCGACCAGCCCACTCTTTCCCTTGAACTTGTGCTGGTAGTCCCCATCGTATTGCCTTAGGGCTGCGTCTGCGTAGCGCCGGGCTTTCCCAGTAAAAGGATATAGCGTTGATCTTTTTTAAGACGGGTTAGGGTTCCCGATGTTGTTGTGAGCCGCTTATCATCCCCGTGTAGCTCATAACAGGGGCTGCTCGGGACCTCTTCTATCCGGAGAAGCATGAATTGTATCCATCCGATTTGGCCCCCCATTCCACTTTTGCAGGATGAAAACGGATGTGGCTGTGCCGTCAAACCTACACCTTGACCCGCCACCAAGTGCAATGCGATGTCCCCGTTGCGCTGGCAACACCGATAAACTTTTCCTTTCACAACAATGAAAGCCTCACAACAACGAAAGCACAACAAAATGAGCGAGTGATGGTTTATTATTCAGTTTAATCCTTCCCCTACTGTACCGGACGGACGGTGGCATACATAAAAAAAGAGAAGATCGAGAAAATAAGGTTCTGATATCTACCATGTACTGCGTTCAATTCCCGCCATATATCTTCTGCCATCTCTATTATTTTGCCATTTAGACCTTGGTTAATCAGTATCATTCCGTCTCTTCTTGGATACTGCATTCTTTGCGTAGCCTAACTCTTTGCGTGACCTTTCACGTGTACCTCGGTCCTCGTGTAGATACCGTCATGCCATGAAGCACTTAAGGCACTACCGCTCCCCCTCAGATCATTTTAGTCCTGGATTAGTCTCAATTTGATCTGAGTCGATGGGGTTTTAGTATGATAACCCCGAAAGCCCCTTCTATCGGCGATCCTACTCGCCGCTCATTTACACGAAGATGTCACTCGGACGGGGAAGCTCTGATTGCCACCTCCAATCTAAAAGACCGAAGAGCGCAAACGCCTGCTCGCGGTTCTCCAGTCTACTCGTTCGTCAAGTCTACTCGCAAGCTTCTGTTCGCCACAACCACCCAGAAGTAACTTCAAGTTCTGATCTTACCTTCTCAGGATGGGATCTCTTCATCTTCTCACAAGATGGGGGAGTGCTCTCACTAATGATAGTTGCCCAGAAAGCCGTCACGTAGGAAATCTTGGAAGCTTTGGGTAGTGTCTATGATGAAAGCTGGGGTTGGACCTCCATTGCCTCTGTCATTGTTAATCCAAAAGCTCTCTTCCTGGCTTACACGAGTGGGCTGTCAATTTCACCAACATCGCCAAGTCGACGAATCCCTCAAGCTCGCCAATCCTCTGGCCTGAAAAGGACAGTCGTCTAATGATGTACAGGAGGCGTATATCCGACCCGCCTGAGGATTTACGGAAGAGGCGGATGTGACCCTTGTCCCATGGGTGGCTTAGCCATGACCTGTTCCAAGGAGTCAGAGAGGTCAAGCTAAGACAGAGCTAGTCTCAGTCACACGACGTTTGCATTGTCCTGAAATCCTGCTGAGGTATTTTCAGGGGAATGATTGTACAATTACCAAATGAAGCTCTCGAAAGTCGACACAGCATTTGTCACCAAGCCCGTCCCGGATGCCATCATCACTGTGTTCCCGATCTTGGAGCCAACTGCCAGGGCTCCCACCCCGCAAGAGTCACAGGCCCGTTCTTCCGGACGGTCAGGCGCATCGCGCTCTTTTCTTACTGTGAAGTTCTCGCCTCGAGTACCATTATCTGCAACTGGTTGAGGTCCCTCTGTTACTTCGCCTTGGCCTCCCTCTTAGCGTCTCTTCTTTCACGATTGCGTTGTGTCTTCTTGATCTTGGCGCCGAAGATGTCTTGCATGCTCTTGATAGCTTGCGCCAGGGCCTTCTCCTGCCTCGCCTTCTGTTCCCGCTCCTTCTCCTTCCACTCGAGATCCGCGACGGCGCGCTGCTACTTCAACTTCTGATCTTGCTGCATCTTCGCATAGTCTCACTCGAGAGACTTCATACACTCGTCCCTATCGCAGCTTAGTTGCTCAAGCTTCTCCAGGTGTTGTAATTTCCTTCTTCGCGAGGAGAGCTGACATCTTCTCGCTACAGCCTACCACTCTAAATGACCTCTTCGTGGCTCCCTTTGCCGTCTGCAAGATTCTTCTGGTGCCTGACTATCTACGCTAACAGGTCTTTGAGGAGCCTCTTATCAACCCAGGCCTTATTGAGAGACCGTCCCTCGACGCCCATCTCGTGCCGACTTCCAACCATGCTGCCGAACAAGAAGAGGATATAATTGACGATGCGCAACGCCGATTCCTCTACGATATTGTACCGGAACATCTAGATAGTCTAGTTAAGAATGTTGGACCTGTTGGTGGAACGGAGCTCGCAATCTCTTTCGATGCCGCCGCTTTGGTCGCCGTTGAGCCTGTCCCAGATGGAAGTTGCCAGGATGGCATGGGACATGTCTGCATTCTTGCCACAGACCGCTTAGAACATGTGGAGGTTCTTTCAGGCTGAGCCGACTACGCTGTTGTCTAAGATTCTGTGGAGGTATTTACTCCCGCCAGTTTCAGATTGTCCAAGTATATCTGGGTAAGAAAGTTGACCACGTCCGTGAGGGCCTTGACGTCAGAGCGTTAAGTGCCATTGAAGCCGGGAATGTCGACCAGGGCGACTGAATGGCCCTCGGCAGCGCAACAGATAGTGCATGCGGATGTTATAGGTATCATACATCGTCACTGCCGGTCAGGAGCTTGATGGAGGTGTTCTTCCCGGTTTCTGCCACCTAATGATGAAGATTACCCCGACTGTGTTGAAAGTCATCACTTGGGACACATGTGCATATACCTTACCTGATGACTTCTTGAATAGCAGTCTTTGCTGAGCATCCAGTTCCGCCTTTCCTCCCGGTGTTGGCTTGTCTCCATGAATGCAAGATGGCACTCCCCATCATTCGCTTCATTATCTATTGTCGGTGGAAATTGCTCTCGATCTGCTGATTGGCAAAGGTTTGGGTAGATTGCCTCGCCCTTGGGGTCGCGATTGAATCTGATGCTCCCAAATTTCTTCAACAACAACGCGTATGTTCGTGAAGAGCTACCGCTTAGGTTAGCGTGCATCAGAAGAGCCAATAGGCCATGAGGGATAATCCATTATTCACAATTCACAACATGGAAACCAGTCTCCGGCAAGGAACATCTGCTAAATCGACCCCAGCTGCTCAGTCCGCCCTGACAGGGCATTCAGGTCCGTGGACGAGGGGCCAGCTGAACCACCATTACGAGTGTGAAATGGCTTGCAGACGCCTGATGTGAAGACCAACCAGCGCCTGTAGACCCCTCCAGGAACTCGTCACTGTTACACTGAATAGTGGCGTTCTCAACTTGCTTGGCGTTTCGGTTGGGTTGGGTTAGCCTGAGTCACTGCAATTATTCTCGTATTGACCGGTCTAATGCAGAGTGATTTGAACTATTGATCTCAGCAGCAGCCATCCGGTCAGCTTGAAATGAAGGACAAACGCGGATGCACCTACGCCCCGAGGAGTTTGCGACAGCGCTCGTGGGCCTCAAAACTTGTTCCCCGGCAACTAAAGAACCGTCACAATGAGCGATCAGTTTGTATTCATTGCAGTTTTGGGCGTCGCCTGTCCAGGTAAAGGCACCTCTGTCCATCAGTTGACTCAAGACCCCAACATTATCATCGGCCAATGCCTCAAGGCTCAAAGAAGTACTACTGCTGGCTAAAAATTTGACTAGAATGAAACAACGTGAGATTGTAGACTGCCCTTCAGGTTGGACGAGGAGACCCTTGAGAATGTTGTCACTTGGCTTTGAAACGCTCACGGTGAGGGGGAATTCCTGCCCGAGATAGTATATTTTCTCCGGACTGGCGATACTTGCGCTCAAGAAACCACCATGGCACAGTTGTGGGAACTAAAGTAGCTCAGTGACACCGAATTCTGTGAGAAGTTGGTCCATGAGACTACTTCCCAAGCTCAGGTCTCCTAAGAAGACTGTTGAGGACGCGAAATCTACGTACTCGGCGACGCCAACTTGTTTTGGTGAGATGACAGGCCTGGGAGACAAGTATGCTCGCGTCCCGAATAACAGGAGGGATACTTGGAGTTGCTGTCAAAGATATTTCTCGAGCAACGTAGGGAACTCAAGGCGCAGAAGGAACTCGCCGAAGGTCAAGGCATCCGCGACATGGCGGCGTTTTAGGTCCTCCCGTTATTGTGATCTTTGTTATAGTTGAAGTCCGGCCCTTCATGGAATAACTGAGCGAAAGATGGCCACGTCCTGGGGAATCAACCAAGTTCTGATATTGGGTAATTATTTATCCAGTTCTGGCATTTCCTGCAGCTATTTGTTCCTTTTCCTGAGACACTGGATGGCGTGCGGATACAGAGAGCTTGGGCATTGGAGACAGATGAGGGCCCAAGAAGTAGCTCGTCAAGCAGAAATCAACCCTTTCTCTGAATCAGAGAAGAAACCAATTCAATAATCCGCAGGTTTCTAGAGTACTCGGGTTAGCCAGCTACAGCAGACAATGAACTCGGTAACCAACAGCCACTACGGTATTTAGATCACAGAAGTAACCTTGCGGAAAGAGAGCGGAGGAAGCTCGGGATGGAAGTAATAGGCAGTGGTAAATTGACTACCAAAAATGGGAGTATGAGAGGAAAGAGACCCTCTACGATCGTCGTGTAAACTTGTGATACTAAGACCAGGACTCGCGGTATGTTTTATATTCCAGTTAAGAAGTCGCTAACTTGGGAAAGTTGCCCTTGGTGAGCTACGATAACTGTTGTTCAAGTTCTCTGTGGATGAGTTACTGTAACAGCAAGAACCCAAACCAGAGTTTCAAGACGATGAACTATATTGGGAATGGCTTGAGGAGAAGACTATCCTGGCACCTGTGAGTCCATCCATTTCGGATCTCTGTTCTTGAATCCCATTCCGGTCTCAGTTCTGTTAAGTGCTCAGCAGGTGAGAGGAGGGGTGTTGACTGCACTGCACCGAGGTGAGCGGGTCCGGTTTCCCCACCAGTCATTGTTTTTGCCGATACAATGGCTGATTTTCTCTTTTATACTCTGTGTTCGGCATGTTTCTCTTAATAGTGAGTCGGGCAATTTATATAATCTCTTCTGTACTTGCTTGCATCGCCCTCAATGGAGTTCAGTAGACCAAGATAGAAGTTGCCAATCCTGGTTGAGGAGCACGCAAATCCTTATCAACTTACCCCAGATTTTTATATCCACGCCATGATTTATATCGAATCTGACGTGATGGACGCATGGGGGGTAGGAATATCGAACTCCATTGTTCTTGATGATACACCTGGGCAATGGCCTGTATGGCCAAAAGCTAGTGATCCTGGCATCAAGTCGAGCCCACGCGACAAAGGCACGGACAAAGTGAGAAACCTTATAATGATCAGTGCCAGCCTGAGCAAACCTCCGAGGGTTCTTCCGAGGGTCCATAATCGGGCTCTGCCAAGGCCTTCTAAACATCTAGGCTGATCCTTCTCGGCACACAGGGCCGTTTGCAGCAGTCGCACCATCGATGGTGTGAACTTTGCTTGAAAGCTTGAGCCACTTAATTTCAGGAATCTCGTTACGAGATGAGTGTATCAAGGTGAGATTGGAAGCGGAGCGCTCTGCTACCTTGAACCCGGTTCCCCGGCTAGGTGCCTGCCGTAGGAGCCGGGATGATACTTGTCTCTGGAGACGGGAGATGCGCAATGGGGAAGAAGGTCCGCGTATTGGTGAGATCTATGCTAATGATTCGGATCTCGTGTTGAAAATTTGTAGCATCTAGAACCACTCTTTACTTCGTAACGTCCCCATCTAGGCCCACGATACCTACTTGCCCTGCCTTCACTTTTCCCTCTTGGGCAGCATATAACAGAGTTTCGGTTCACAGGATCTAAACCACTAGTGATGCTACCCGGCGATCCTTCAAGTCGTGGGCCGCCTGTCAAACGTCGTGCACGGATTCCATGTCGTCGTAGCGTCTCCACCCTCCCACAAGTTAGGATTCAACGCCCTTCCTTCGGAGATATCTTACTCAATGAAGGATAAAAACCAGAGCCAATCGGATCTCGGAATTGGATCATCAAGAGAAATACTACACTTGTCAATTGCACCATGCTGTGGGTGTGAATAGCAACCCGAGAATCTCATTCGTTTCCAGAAGAAGCAACCACTTAAAGTGGTGCTGATGTTGTGTAACACAAGACATGAAGCAGCTTTGCTTTTCATGCACTTTTTCATATTCCTGCGAACTGCTGTGGACAAATCATGTCTGGTACGTCAACTCCACCCAGTTTCAGGCTCTGGGTAAAGGGCGTAAACCTAGCAGGATATTGAGTTCCGGGCGAGAGCCTGATCAGAAACATGAAGCTCAGTTTTACACGACAGAAGGATCACCAGGGCTGCAAAAAGCTATTATGTGTGAGAGTCGTCATTGTTCTGATCCGAGTGCCATTTGGGATCCGGAGGAAGAGAGAACGAAGATACCATGTGCCCTCAAACAATTCGCCCTTTAGCTCAAGACAACATCAGTCAAGCCCAATCTTGCAACACGCTGAGCGATTTGAGACTCAAAAAGAAGCATTGCAGTTACTAAATAACCGTCTTCCACGCCTTTTCCCTCTGATCCATGTTTAGATTCGCATTAATATGGCCTCTTAGAGCATCGTGGCCACCTAAGAGTGTCTGGTCAATGGCAAGCCTAAGTTTTACTCGACAGCGTCTCAACCTGAGTCCACTGGAGGATTCATCCCGGGTACGATCTGTAATCTACCATCAAGCACCTTTACACGTGTCAAGAGCATATTGTTTGCCTCAGATACCTCTAAGTCCCTTCTTACATTATTCAAGTTATGGCACCGCCTTGATTTGAGGTATTCCACACCAACATAGTTTGGCTAATTGAGTATGGGGAGACCACGATATCTAATCGACTGGTGTGGGATGACCTGAGCAAAGCTGATATGAGTGACGGGTCTTGAAATTTACCCGGCACCAATCCGGTCTCTGCAAGAGGTTTCTACCGTCAGTAAGACCTTAGTTTGTCTTGGTTATTGCTGGCGTCGCTTGGTTTGGATTTGTGGTTTACGTATCCCCTTGGTCTCCCCAACCCTATACAAGTCGACCCGAACCTGCGGAATCTTGGCCACCACGCATGCATTTCCACTACGCCTCATCCAGCTCCCGTTCGGACTTTTGTCTCGGTGATTATTAAAATGCGGATGGCTATTTGGCGGTCTAACCTCACGTGTGGCATGATATTGTAGACAAACCAAGGTTAGCTCCTAACAAACTCGTATATAACTTCGCGAATATGCTTAATCGCCGTTTTATAGTACGTGAAAATGTTGTAAGGTAATCTCGGGTTTTTATTTAATGTCTTCCAACTATTGTCCAGTCTTTGTGCTAAGCATGTGGTCAAATGGTCTCGTCAACGGCAGACTATTTGCCATATTAGGCAGAATTACGAAGTCTGACTTTTCCCCTGCCCCCGCTAACGTGAGCTCTTGGGTGATGCAGCTTATCATTACAAATCCTTACGTGTGTGCTCGCTTCTCGGAAAGAAGACTAGCTAGCTCAATAACGCGAGAACTATGGCGTCTAACTGGAACTAGTTGGCGCCGCGTCGCTTAAGCTTGGCTCGGAGCGATCGCGGCCGTTGAAAGTGCCATCCAGGTACGACAACATGACAAGTTCAGGCTCGCTGTATCATTGGCTCAAACGTGGCATTCCGCCCTCAAGGTTCGGAGGATTCATACCCTGTTCCGATATGTCGTCTAGATTTACCGACAAGACCACGCTCCACCGTGCCGAGAAGGCAACAGGATGGTAATCATTGGCCTCATTTGGTCTTTGCGTTACATATCAAGGGGTAGTGCATGAGAGGAAATAAAATCCGTGATAAGATCTGGAGTAATGCGTGCCAAGCCCGGAAGGATGCGCAGATGACAGCTGAAGGCTTGAGTTGAGATTTGACTCATCCCCAACAAGCGAGAAAAATCGTGCGAGATCCCTGCACATGGTTGAAGCATGAAAAAGGGGGCTTTGCACGTTATATATCATCTGATTTGTGGAAGCTGAAAAGACGTTTGAGCACGATGTATGGTTGGCTGTTGTCCTTCCAACGAAATGACAGGACATGGGTGACGACCACTGACGAGCCATGGGACGCTCAACGGTCAGAGCCGCAATTAGTTAGGCGCTCAAGCGCGTTGGCCGACCGGATATACGTGGTTTTGTTTCCAGAGGTCCGTGAGTGCCCTCCAGAATATCGAAACAACTGTCAGTGCATGCGAAGGGGTCGTATTGATCGACTTGATATATGCCAGGTGGCAGTTTATTATTCTTCTCTACATTTAACATTATCGACACACCTCCGCCAATCAATGCTGATCATGTAAATCACTTCTATGCAAGCAATAACGACGAGCCCTGTCCCCAGGCCTGTCCACACGCCGTCCAAACCCATGCCTGCAGGACCCAGTTCGAGCCACATGGCAAGAGGCACGGCGCCCAGATAGTTGACAAAGAAGACAACCCAGGCGGCGAATGAGGTTCTTGCTAGGCCGCGGAGTACACCGTTGCATCCGCAGATGACGGCGTCAAACACCTGGAAGCAGGCGACCGAGAGCATGGTTCTCGAGACCAGGTCGCGGATTTCGGGGTCTGCCGAGTAGACGTAGGGTATGTAGTTCCTTAGTGAGAAGAGAACAATGGCATCCAAGAGTCCAATTCCCACAAAAAGCATCGAGTATAAGACGGCCACTCTTCTAGCAGCAGGCACTAGACCTGCTCCAATGAGATGGCCAATTCTAGTACTGACACCGACGCTAAAGGAAAAAGGAATATGCCACATTACAACCGACGTGGTAGTCAAGATCGTCTGTGCACCGAGGTGCATGGTGCTCAGGTAGGACGTGCTAAACGTTAGAACCTCGAAGGCTGCCCACTCTGCAAGGGTCACTGCTGATCCAGCGGCCGACAGTCGAACCATGGGGCCCCAGCCGCGAAACGCGCGACACGAGAGCCCGGGCCAACACTGGTGTGAGGATCTCTTGAAGGCGATGCACAGGAGTAGAAGCACCGGACGGAGGTCGTTGGCCAGGGCGGCGCCGAGAGCCGCTCCCTCTAGGCCCATGCCGAGATGGAACGCAAAGAGCCAGGCCAGGAGTGCGTTGACGGGCGCACAAACGACGAGGATGAGCATTCCGGTATCAAAGTCCCCCTGGGACTGCAAGAACCTCTTGCCTGCCTCGAAGGACGCGTAGCCTGGCAGGCCGATCAAGCTGACGCGCAGGAACGAACCCGCTTTTACTGCCAGATTCTTCTGCTTCAGAACGAGTGACAGGAGCGCCGGAGAACTCAGCCAGAGGGCGCCCACTGGGATGGTGGCGAGGGCCATGAGGAGGAGCATCCTCTGGACGTGAAGCCCAACACCCAGCTTGTTCCCAGCGCCGTATGCCTGAGCACACAGAGTATCCAGAGCCGTTGCCATGCCCTCAAAGAATGCCAGACCACAGATGTTCATGGTGGTGACGCCGATTGCTGCAGCGGCAAGATCATCCTGACCCAGATGACCCGCCGCGGACGTGGTGATGACGCTGAAGGAATATTGGAGCAGGTATGTTGCCACGAGGGGCAGTGAATATCGCGAGATAAGCGACAGCTCGGTCCACCGGCTGCGAATGGGCCATCTTGAAGCGTCGTTGTCGTTTGAGGGTAGCAAGGGGCTTGCCTCACAATGAGTGCTGTCGTCGTCGACGTCGTCCATGGTGGAAAGATGCACGATGCATACTGATTGCTGCTGCGTAACAAGCATGGACGAGAGGAGAGATGTCGCCTACAGATATGACCTCGGGACAGGCTTGACCCTGAAGGGAAACGCAAACGAAGGGCAAAAGCAACGACCAACATGGAATGATTCCGGTAGAGTTGAGCCAACCAACCCTGAACCAACAGCAATAACATCAACAAACGACTGATTTCTGGGAGGCTCCCACGCGAACCCATCACCAAAGAGATGCCCTCGCCTGGGTCTGGTCCCGAGAATCGACCAGGGATCTGTCAGTTCGCCGAGAGTGCCACTCTGCAGGCGAAGAGCCCGACTCCGCAAAGAAGACTCCTACGCGCATTCTGGGTGGCCCGTCAGGGTTGAGGGGTTCTAGAACTCGTACCATTCTCGCAGGATTTGCTAAGATAAGGATGGTGAGCAAAGAGGGGAATAAAAAAAAAAAAGGAAAAAAACACCAGCCAGAAGAAATAACGCGGAGGGGGGTTCAAGGACAGGGATCTTTTTTTCTCACTCTACCCATCAACGACTGACGACTCGGCTTTGACAATGTCTCCGCGAGTGCCGCGACGATCCTCCACTCACACCCTCCCGCCTGCTCCCAAGTGGCTCGATTCCAAGGGGATCGCCCAGGGTACGGCCCGTCCAGCCTGAGACCCCCTCCCTCTTCCGTTGCACACCAAGTGGGTAACATCCATCTTAGTTCGGCCGCGATTCAAGACGATGGCGTGCCATGGCTTGCTAGTGCCCCTGAATGGTCTGAGCTTGAGAGGACGCGAGAACGAGGAAGAAAAAAAGATGTGATTGAAAGCCCGCTTCACCTTGCCTCTTTGCCTCAAGTCTGACGGGCCGGATAGCAATAGAAGCCGCCTCGTGTCGAGCTAGATAATAGCCAGAAGCAATGACTGACAGGGCAGACAGGGGGGTCATTGTTCCAGAGCGTGGGGTTACTTTTTGCCTTTAGCGAAAACCCTATTGTGCTGTGCCGTTGTCAGTGCAGCGCCATGGCTGACGACGTGTGTGTGTGTGTGGTTTCAAGATGTGTTGGCTCTAGCAAACGTTGAAGCCATTGCCGGCTGCCACATTACCAGATCCTCGGGACGACCGTTGGGAAGACGCATGAATGTGAATGCTCGTGATTATATGTCAACTACATGTTGTATCTAGCTTCGTACGACCCTCTTGAATCCGCCCGCGAGGCCTCTGATGTTCCTCTATCGTCGTACTGCATCTCAAAATCTGTGTGTACCAATACACCCTCTGTCAGCTTGCGCACGCTTTCGCTGCCAGTCTCTGCTTTTGCTTCAATCTGCGCCGTGACGTCTCTCCGCCATGTCGGTTGCTCGTTGGTCCTTGCTCTTGACCCCATTCTCAAGGCGCTGCTCAAGGCGTGGCTGCCCTGTCTAGTGGTGGATTTGTTGGTGTTGCCCCTTGAGCCGCCTGACTCTCCCATGGCGGTCATCTCGAGACCTGTACCGTTGCCGCTGTCCTTGAGCTCGTATGGGGCTCCGATAGCGGCGACAGCTGTGTGGCCTAACAAACTGTCGATGACACCTTTGAGACTGGGGATGCACACAGTAAGAACCGAGAGACCGAGTGATATTTGCGTCCAGATCATGGTAGAAACAGCCTTCCATGTCGCATCGTCGGAGTCGCCAAAGAGGTAGCTCGCCTGCGACATAGCGGGGATCGTAACAATGGGGACACTGTAGCATCGTTAGCAATGAATCGACCAATATGATGCCGTGGGGAGACAAACATGAGACGGCTGCCGAAGAGAGCCATGACGATAAGCTTACGCCTAAGCGAAGTCTGGACGTCCCACATCATGGCAACGGGAAGAGCGCATAGCGCAAGATCGGTCAAGATGTTCATGATGCCGTTGAAGATGAAGATAGGTCCTTGGCCGGGACACTGGTCGTTGCTTTGCGACTCCCATGGTTCAGGGAGAGGACATTGAAAGGCTGTCGCAAAGATACCTGCCACAGTGTATGCGACTACAACACCGGCTAATATCAGGTTGGCGAGGTTCAACCCTCCGATGTTGCTGATCTGCCTGATGAGAAGGCATAACGATATCTTTGTCGTAGCATCGACGAGCAATGCGAGTATTCGGGCGGCGTAGATCAACTGTTTCAACTGATGTTAACAACCTGAAGCAGCGGGGAGTAAAAAACTCCACCAAGAAACCAACCTTGCTGAAACTTGCAAAATCCTCATCCGACACGTTTTTGCGATGCTCTCCCAGTCCGTGGTTGCAGGCGGCGACGACACAGGCCGTCTGGCAAAAGTAGATGGCGGCGGATCCCAGAAGAAGCAGATCAAAATCCTTCATAGACGTGATGTTAAGACGGATAATGAGCTTGCCCACGATGCCGAGGAGGGCATAGATGAAGAAGATGACGGCTGTGACGACGACGAGAGCCCCATGGTTGTCCTTTGTGAGAGGGTAAAAGGGCGGAGACTGATCCGAGTCGAGCGCCATCGTTGGCAAGCAAGCAAGGGCTTTGCTTTGAACGACGTGTCTTGCGTAGGATCGGGAGCGACGATCCTTTTTAGCAGCAGCTCAGCTTTCGATCTACGGGACGGTAGGATGGGGACCCGTTGGCCTTTAACATGGGAAAGGACCAAGCTTTTTTTCCTTGGTCAAGAAATCGTGACGAGGTCGGACCGCATGCATCAGCAGGTACAGGCAAAGCGGGCGAGAGATGAGCAAGGCGCAAAGTGAGAGGCTGGAGGCGAAAGGGAAAATAATGGGGGCGAATCACTCAGCGGCAGTCATCGCCTCGGGCGGCACCCATCGTCTACCGAGAAAAGGACGTCAAAGTTTTGCACTTGTTTGTTTGAGGCTTGCCCTGTCACTTTCACTAACTAATAACCCCCTAGCTGAACATGAGAGAAGAAAAGTGAAATGTCCAAGAGGAAGGCCTCGACGCCTCCTAGTCCGGGTTGCATGATTTTCTTCCCACACTTGGACGAAAAAGGCTTGTGTGCGGTGCTGTATTATTGCTTCTGCTGCGTGGCTTCTGCCCACCTGTGCCTGATTTCAGGTGGCATGAATCCCTGGAGGGTTCCACGAGGTGCATCTTTCGAGGCCCATGGTTGTCGTCTCCATAGGTAGGGGGGACGCCATGCACCTCGAGGATACTCGACCAACCCGACATTGTCGTTTCAACGCCTCCATGCTCTGTCTTTACTTTGTCATCCACTTTTTCAACCAAGCCCCGGACCGGTCCTTTCAGAGCTAGTGATGCGGTCCAACAACCCATGCATAAGAGAGGGGACAGTCACCCCCTGATCCTTGTCTCTGCCCGGTAAGACCCAAGAACAGGCGTTGCATTCCGCGACGGGGCGAAGCGCCCCTCCCCCTTCTTCTTTTCGCTCTTTGTTTTCCCCCGTCTGTCCCTGGTCTAGCGACGGTTATTTCCTCCGAGTTTGCCAAGCTGGACATGGCCTGAACATCGATTTCAGCTGCTGGTGGGTGGGCTCGAAACGAAGTCACATCGCTTGTGGCAACTGCAAGGCCTAGAGCCGTAGAATTCCCGGTGACATTCTCTCACACACGCCCCCTTGGCTTGTCAGTTTCTGCTTACTTGCTGCTTGGCTGCCCGTCATCTTTCTTTTTTAATAAAGTGCCCCGGATCTTCCATACATCCTCCCTCGTTCCCTCACATTGATTTCCCCCTCCCAGTTCTCTTCACACCCCATGCGAACTGTTGGTTCCTGCACTGGCCTCACCAATCTAAATCATGTCTGTCGCCTCTAGAAACGAGAGCCTCGAACTCGGGCAGGCCAACAAGGCTCCCGTTACGGTCGATCATGGCGTCACGACCGAGAACGACAACAACTCGGTCTACAACCAAACGAGAACGCGCAAGGTCTTTTCCTTTTCGCAGCTGTTTGCCTTTTCCCTGACCTACATGGCACTATGGGAAGGCATGTGCTCGTATGTCTCACACGTCTTTTTGGTGTTGATGGCGATGCTGACCTCGCAGAAACATGTACTTTGCCCTCTACAATGGTGGCCCCCAGACATTCCTCTTTAGCTTCGTCATCGTCTTTTTCGGCGCCATCTCCCAGGCTGCTTCCCTCGGAGAGATGGCCTCGATCCAGCCTGGTGCGTCTACTCTTTTCCCTTTACGGATTTAACATGCTAATGTGCCGCAAAGTTGCTGGTGCGCAGTACCATTGGACATATCACCTCGCCCCCTCATCCGTCAAGAGATTTGCGACATGGATTCAAGGATGGGCCACATGGTTTGGTTACGTCTCTCTGCTTGCCGCCATCGCCAATGTCACCATCATTCTGCTCGAGTCCATGATTGCCCTCAACCACCCCAACTATGTCGCCGGTGGATGGCACACCTCTGTCCTGGTCATCGCTATGTGCCTTGTCCACGGTTTCTTGAACATCTACGCCTTCAAGCTGATTCCCTGGATTGAGCTTGTCGCCGGCGTCCTCCACGTCTGCCTTTTCGTCATCTTTGTCGTTGTGCTTGTCGTCATGGGTCCCCGCAACCCCTCGTCCTTCTGGCTGTCGCGAAACATCTCTTCTGGCTGGGATAACACCTACGTCGCCTGGAACCTCGGCATGCTCACCTGTGTCTGGAGTTTCACTGGTAAGCTTCCTTTGTCTACTTGTTATTGCCGTATCTAACAACACCAGGCTTCGACAGTGCCATCCACATGAGTGAAGAGACCCGAAAGGCCAAGTCGGCTGTCCCCCGCGCCATGTTCTGGTCCATCTTCATGAACGGTGTTCTCGGCTTCGTCATGGTCAACGTCCTCATCTCTGCCATGGGCTCTGTCGAGGACATGCTTAACGAGTCCAGCCCTATTCTTGCCATCATCATGGCCGTCACCGGCTCCGAGAAGGCCACTACTGCCATGATCACCGGCCTCTTTGTCATCTCTTTCAGTGTCAACCTGGCCAACATTGCATCCGTGTCTCGACTTACTTGGGCTTGGTCTCGTGACGGTGGTATGCCCGCCTACTTTGCCTATGTCAGCCCTAACCACCGAGTGCCTACCCGATCCATCATCTTCACCGTCTTCCTCGTCTGCGCCCTCAACCTCCTCAACATTGGCAGCTCCTCCTACGTTGCCTTCGGTGCCATTACCTCCCTCTCCTCGCTGGCTCTCTACATCTCCTACGCCATCGCCATCAGCAGCATGCTCTACGTCCGCTTCAGCGGCAACACCATCAAGGTGGGCGAGTGGAACCTCGGCGGATACGGTATCTACGTCAACTGTTTCGCCCTCCTCTACACCCTCTATGTCATCATCTTCCTCCCCTTCCCCTCGACGATTCCCGTTACCGCCGAGAACATGAACTACTGCGGCCCCGTCATGGTTGCCGTCCTGGCCATTGCTGTTGGCCTGTGGTTCGCTCGTGCTAGAAAGCACTGGAGCGGTCCCAACCTCACCATTCTTGACTTTGTCGTTGCCAACGCCAATGCGTAAGCGTAAACTGTATCAGCATATATATATCACATCATAGATATTGTGGGAGGAGACTATTTACAGTCTCAAAATGGACATGAAGATCCATTTACTTGTATAAATTGTAAAGCATCAAATAATATACCCACGGCTTCTTGACTCCCCGTCGAATAATACGCCCTCGAATTCTTGCCTTCCACCACTGTCCCCAAATCTGAGTGAATATGAGCCGTTTTTTTCTTTGCCACTCAACATCCGGTTTTCGAGAAGAGTCCACGCATGATTCTCAGTGGACACTCTCCTTCATCTCAAACATCTTGAAACCAACGTTCGGCCAGCACGGCACTGAACCAACATGCGACCAACATAACAGTAAACAACATCCTTGCCATACTCTTCTATTAATAGGCAGGGTTTCAAGATGATGTACAGCTGTCATGCTACCAAAAACATGGGGTCCACACCGGCCGCAGCCATGCATCACGAGGCTGAGTAGCCACGTCAATGACAGATGCACACGCTCTACTGGGCACTAATTTTGAGACATGGCGTTTGTACTGGTCTGTTAAGCTTATTTGATAGGATGGCTTGGCTGCAGGCTCTTTTGGATGGACGATTTAAATAGGACGACTGCGCTGTTAAGCCGTCTTTGCCTTTTAACCGTGCGATAACAAGTCCCTGTTTCATAAGACAAGCATGTAAGCAAGGTGTATTGATCCGGTTTAACCGGACCCAGTGTGACGCGGCATATGAATGCAGGTCTCAACCAACACAACAGCTAACTACCGGGTCACCACGCGGCGCAGACGGGAAGCAATACGACGTGTCAGTCAGAGGCCGCGACTGCCGAGCTTGGAAAAGCAACGGAAATAAGAACGCGTCACTAAAGAAGTAATTTTCGGCCGCGAAACAGCGATATCTGTCCAATGTTGACTGCCAAGGCTATCAAAAACCATGATTAGTGCACGAGTCTTTGCTGTCCTTAAGAAATAATCCTAATGGTAAGGCAAGAAGAAAGAGAGATGTTGCCAAAAGCCTTTTGGTTAAAGACCAAAAAGAATAACGTTGGGCTTTTGGTTGGATGGTAGAGCTCCCATGACTCTGGCATCAAGTCACAAGAAGAATACTATGTCATAGGTAAGTGAGGACGTATGTTTCACAATGCCATTGAAATCGTTACAACAACTAATGAAGCAACTCGCCATAACTTATAAAATAGCCGCCAGTGATGGGATTTCTATAACCTTCAACTCACACCCAGACGCCGTTGTATATTGCTGTCGCCGATCACGGTGTATCATCTCCCATAACGCATCTGCCCACCACACAGTAACCAACATTCTCCTTATGGCTACAACACTTCACTGGAGACCAATGGTGAGGGAGTCATGGTGTCGGAGTCTTGCAAGCCTAGCCCTTAGAAGAGCCGTTGCATTCTAAACGTCCATGCTTCATCGTGGGACTCCTGCCCAGATGATGACGAAGAGTGGACATTTTCTGGTCCCTCTTGCGCCTGAGATATGTTGGTAGGCGGCGAATGGCCATATTCCAGCGTATGTGCTGGTGACCCGGACAGCTCCTTATCCCCCACTCCCTCTCCTGCGTGCGATGACTGGGGAGACGACGAAGGGTCAGTAGGCAATCCCATGCCCTCGTGACAATCCTCAGCCTTGAGGAGCGGACCTTCAGCCTCCAGAAGAGGAGCCGTAGCTTTGATAATCCCCGCAATGATGCCGAGGATGTTGTCAAGCTGATGACGAAAGACTAAGAAGTGATGCTGTGTTTCCGCCTGCGACCAGAAGCCGTACGCATCCAAGGCCGAAAGAATGTAGGCCAGGGTATCCAAGGACACGTTGATAACCTCCATAGCATTATCTTTGGGGGATCCCGGCTCCGGTGGTGTCTTGTCGCCGCCAAATCGTTCCTCAATCCTCGTCATGGCCTGCTGCAAGTGATTCATCCGGACCCAGACATTCTCTAGCTCATGTCCTACCGCGGCCGAGGTGTAGAAAATATGCATGATGGCGCTGCGGACGGCTGGGGTTGCCAATTTCACGCGTTTACAACCAGGACACACAGAAAATATGTCGTCTGCAAAGGAATTCATCTCTTCTTGAGTGATGTCCAGTTCTGCAGTTAGGCTGGCGGGCAGCATGTGGATGAAGAAGAGAAAGGATCTGGTTTCGAAAGAAAGGGCGAAAATTATGTTGGGAAAGAACAGCAACAAGTATGCTGGCGATGAGAAGTGGCAGCCGGTGAGAGAAGGTATTGACAAGTATGCTTCGAGGTAGAGGCCGGGGTCGTGAGAATGCACTCTGATAACAGAGGAAAGTTTGATGCAAATGCCAGACGTTCGATGTGCTTTTGCCGTTCAAGAGCAGTGATGAGCGTCTGTGGATGTGAATAGCAAAGAAGCTATATCCAGACAAAGAAATGGACCGGAGTGAGAGATAAAGGGGAAGAAACTAGAGAGGACAAAGGAAATGACTGAAAATTTATAGCCAAGCTTAGTGAACAGTATTTTGAGGCTCAAAGAGACTTTGAAAGGCATTCATGACCGTTGAGAGAAAATCGACCAGGTGGTCATTTCAATTTTTAAACTTTACGAGGTAGAGTTCGTACTCTTCCTACCATCGGAAAACCAGGATGAATAGAGTGCTGAAGCTCTCTTTGGTAATCTAGCTTGGTTAAACAAGAGCTCAGTTTTCTACTCGAGTTGAGAGGTAATAGTCCCGGGGTTCGCGGAAAACATTTCCATGCCTCAAGATAACTACTTTACCCATAGCCATTTAGCTTGATAGGTACCCAAGTTCCACATGGCCGGGTGGATGAAGATGAACTGGCTTCTATGTCTTTGTATTGCACTGCCACAAATTCCTAAAATGAAAGTTTTAATGACTGACCCAACATGTGTCTCTCGACAACAAACTTTTGATGAAATCTCGGGGAGATCAGGCCTCGAAAAGATTTCTGAGATGCTTGGTGAGGAGATCGGAGAGATCATTGCACGAGTGAACTTACCTTGGACGGAGAGTCCAGGTCTGTTAGAAATGCAGGGAAAACCACAGGTTTCCCAGTCTGGAACGCAGCTCCTTTCTGGCGTACGAAGACAGCATGGTCTACAGTTGTGATTTAGATGAGCTAATAGCAAAGATAAATGAGCCGAGATACGTACCGAAGAACCGAAGAAGCCAGGCTGACAAGAGGAGAATTCAGATGAGTCGATGGTAAGTTTCAGGCAGAGTGCTACCCACACTGTGCAAGACTGCGCCTTTCTCTTATCCTTGTTCATAATACGGTCCAGCTACTTTTGAGACTTTGCTGCGCTAGTGGAAGATAAAGTCGCGCAGGTGTCACACCTTTTACCTGGATAGCACGTCGTGGTGTTGGAAACTGTGCTCTTACGTGATGGTTTCTGTTCCAGGTTCAACAAATTTGGTCAAGCAAAGCTACTTTTTGTTGACTGCGAATAACCCGCATGTGATCGAATAGAAATACCTCTTCATTTCAAGTCTTGTAGAAACAATCAAGGCCAATGATCAAACAGGGATGAGGCGAGGCAATGTAGATGGTTGGTGATAAGGTGAACATCAGATCGGTAGTGCTTTCTCATGTTCTGTGAAAAGTCAATTGACTCAGTTCTTGGGAATCAAAACCTAAACTCGAGCCGCCGGAGCCGAGCCCGCAGTTTGTCATCCAAGCCTTGCGCAGCTGGCATGGTTCTAGGTACTGAGAGGGAGCCAGGGCTCCTTGAACCTTCTCGTCGCAGGAAAGACCATCGACCAATGGTGCAAGAGGTGCCGATCCAGTTATATGAGATGGGCCTCTGGATTGCCCTTTCATCTGGAGGCCTCTATTTGTACAGCGTGATCTCAGACACGCTGTGACATTGTGCAATTCCGACCCGGTTCGAAACCCGCCGAAGATCGATTGGAGTGTTGGTGCTGCTACAAGCATAGAAGCGCAAATAGTAATCTTTTACGTGATATACAAAAGATAATAATGTCAATCACTGTAGGAATATCCCTGCGCATTGGAAAAACTGTCATCTGATGATAACAAAGTCGCCTTGAGGAAATCCCAGGTCGCGCCCATCCTCGACCTAGCTCCACGATCCACCGTCATTTGTTCCACCGTTGACCCGTCATCGGGTTTAACTATGCTGTTTTTACCTAAATATGACTTCGATGAGGGCGCAAGTATTACGATGGGTCAGTTTGGAGAGTCTTTTCCGGCTGTTTCTTGCGAAGGACTGAGCCAACTGTCCGCATAGTTTGACGAAACCCTTGACCCTGGACATGAGAAACTAGCCTTCTCTTAGGGTTTTCTGATGCCCTGATCTTTCCCTTTGTAGGAGGATCCAACCCGATGTTTGAGAAAGGGGGTTTTCGTTCCCATCGACATTGGCGACTTCTTTGTTTGTCTCTCCCGTGTGTCATGTATTATTCGAGCTCGCCAGGTCACCAAGGCATAAGGTTGCCGACAAACGGGACTAGACAACGTTCAAGATAACATTGTAAAGACGATCGCCTAGCCAACGTCAAGCAACTATTCCAGACCCTTCTCCAGTAGCTTAATCAGACCTTCACGGTCAGCACCCTGCAGTTCTTCAATCTTCTCGCCCTTCTTGTACAGCTGAAATGTCGGCATGGATGACACTTTCAACTCCTCACACAGGTCAGGCAGTTCATCAACATTGATCTTAAGGAACCGAAAGTCCTTGAACTTGTCCAGCTCGTGGCAACTAGGGATAATGTTAGTACTGTCAGATAGAGCATAGGTATATGTTGGCTTACTGGGCGTAGACAGGCGCAATGACTTTGCATGGCTCACACCACGTGGCGAAGAAGTCGACGACGACAATGTCATACGTCTCTAGGGCTTCCTTGAATTCTTCGTTTCTATTGTATTATCAGTGCTCTGTCTAGACGTAAAGACATGGTAGATGCCTGAGGAACGTACGTCCTCACGTTGTGCACCATGATGGCGGTAGCGTATGCGAGTGAGTCAGGTAGACGAGAGATAGTGCGGCTATTGACAATGCCCGGGGTAAGGTATGCTGGAACTTTGCGTTTATGGGCGATTCTACTGATCGAAACCTCTCACAGATAAAAGTTGTGAAAGTTGAAATGGGCAGAGAAGGTAACGATTATACTTGAGTGAACACACTCGGTTGACATCATGATGCCGTCATTGATATATCTAAGCATTCCTACTCCACACTTTGTTTGTTCGCATACACTGATAGAATGCCGATATTTCCCCGAGGCTGAAACCTGACGTCAATGGCGGAAGCGTTCAGATGTATTCTAACGTCAACTTAGGGGATGGCGGATTTCGCTCCTGACTGTCAGCTGAGCATCATGCAGGGTCGTTGGGCATACAGTCCCGGGCGCCCTACTTCATAAACCTATTATTATAGGAGTAAGAGATAAGGATGCGCTTGGTAGGCGAGTTACTTTGATCCTAAGTCAGCGCCAGGTGGCTTTCTTTAGATTTAGAGGAATCAAAGGCAATACTAGATGATTGTTGTTTACCCTCAGAACGCTATGTCAAGATCCCGAATGGGTCCCTGCTATTCTGCTTTGTGCCTATATACTCTTGAAGATAAACAACTTCACTAGTAATCTACGCGTGCATACGTCTTGGTACCCATGCCAAAGGTGAGGATCATGAAGATCTTGTTGCAGAACAACTGAAATATTAGGGCCAATAGAGACTCGATGCTCCTCCAGGCATCCTGGATTGGCAAGGATGCTTCTTGGCCCCTCCAAACCCCGCCCGGATCCGTTATCAGCTGAGGCGCATAAGCTCCCACATTCATCTCAACCTCTGTCTTCATATCTCTCGCTTGTCTTCAAGCCTCGCTCAAGTCTTCACAATGCTTTGTGCAATGTGTATGTCCATCTTCTTCAGGGGCACCTTGAATGGCCCTCACCATCCAGACAAACAAAGCGTAGCCACAGCCGCCACGAACGGCTGCAGGATGTGCCTCCATGTCCACTCGACACCCGAGAACGACTTCACATCACCATTGGAATACGCCATCAGTTGGGAAATTGGCATTGAGATGCATTACTTGATTTTGATACGCTCCAGAACCATACACAAAGATATGACTGAGTCGAAAGAGTGGCAATTCCATGTTAATACCTCATCAGACGCCAGCGCGCCGCCTGGATACGACAAGTTTCTTAGTCAGGTCACTGCCGACCTGGAATTGGAACCTTGCAAGGTTAGAAGCGACTTCCCTCCTCTCAGAGACATCCCGGATAGCACGGGCCACGAGAAGGTGGCCAAGTTGGCCAAGCACTGGCTGGATAGTTGCAAAGCTGATCATGCTTGTGAACGGCGATGCGAACAACAGCATAAAAAGTGGCATCCCAGGCGTCTCATAGAGGTTGGATGGCCTTACCAGAACCCACGTCTGGTTAATCGAGAAGAGGCCCGAATCGAAGGTGGTTATGCCGCCTTAAGTCATTGCTGGGGACCGAAGCCCGACTTCTTGACGCTCAAAGCGGACCAAGAGAGCGAGTTCCGAATAGGAATCCCAATGGAAAAGCTCCCTGCTAGTTTCCGTGATCCTGTCATCACTTGCCGTCGGCTGCATATTCCATACCTCTGGATCGACTCTCTTTGCATCATACAAGACTCTCGCTCTGACTGGCTCTTGCAGTCAGAAGAAATGTTCAAGGTCTATCTCAACTGTGAGCTCAACATCGCAATTGACGCTTCAGCCAGTGCCCACGAGGGAGCTTTCCGTAAAAGAGATCCTAGGTGTCTACAAGACTGCTGTGTCTGGACACCATTTTTCAAACCGCAGACGCACGATGCCCATTTCATCCCCGATGAAAATGAATTCAAGACTATAGGTAATTACGACCTTGATCGGCTCTTAAACCCAGCTAATTGCTAGTGTAGATGGGATAAATCTTTGCGAGGTTTACACCGTGAACGATTTCGCATGGGCACGAGAGGAGGCTCCCCTCACGAAAAGAGCATGGATCTTTCAGGAGAGACTCCTTTCACCCAGAACCTTGTACTTTTCCTCGGATCGTATTTCATGGGAATGTGGCTTCAAAAGATCAATCACGGAATACCTCCCATTCAGCAATGACAATGCCCTAGGGCGAGGGTTCGATGTTAACTTTGTCGCCCAGTATACCATTCTGGAGACTGGCGCCCTTTTCGACTTTTACGATTTTGTGGACATGTACACGGACCGTGAGCTCACCTTTCCTGACGACGACAAGCTCATTGCGTTCGCGGCTGTCGCCAGAAGGTGTGCGCCTTGGTTCAAGGGTGACTACTGCGCCGGCATCTTTCGTGACACCATGCCTTGGGGGCTCCTCTGGCAGACCGCTTCCTTGGAGTGGATGACAAGATCTCAGACATGGCGAGCCCCATCTTGGAGTTGGGCAAGCATGGACTGTTGCGTAAGGGGTGATCTCATCCCGACTGAACAGAATACCGACCTGGCCAAGATTGTGGATGTGTCCGTGGAACTAGTCGACCCCAAGAACCCGTTTGGCCAAGTCAAGTCTGCCTCCTTGACTTTGACGGGCCCTCTAGTCACTGTTGATGCATTGGTGTTTTCAGACTGCCAGATTATTCAGGAGGATCTTACCCCAACAATCGGTTGGGAAAATGGCACATCTGCTCTCGGACATCATTTCGAATTAAAGCCCGATGAGAGTTTTGAGTGGGATGGGGATGATTCCATTGACACATGGCTCTCAAAACACAAAGACGCGTTTTTTCTTGCCATTGGAGAGTCTCAGCACGTGAGATCGAAAGACGAACTTCCAAAAACATGTGGGCTTGTTTTGAAGAAACTGGACGACGGGAATTACACTCGAGAAGGCCAGTGGGATGGGAGATTTGGGTTTGTGGACAATCATGCTCAGACGTCGTGTGAATTTCGCACTCAAACCATCACGATACTATAGTGCTCTATTGACGGCTTCTTCTTTTTAAAACTCAAACTACCTAAGCACCAGATAAGGCCGTGATATAAGACTCCTGGATGAGATTTAGGATCAAAGCAGGTGACTTAGAAAATATACTAAGGAATGTGTGAGCGGTGGTCAGAAGTTGCATGTTTGATAAACCTACCGGAATGTAAAGGTAGGGTACAGCCTTTTCGTATTCATCCCACGCCTTGCCGTACTTTAGCCTGCATTTCTTGATGTCACGTCTGGTGCGATGAACCATCATGATACTGAAGAAAACAGGATAGAACCATGGGAAAGGGCTCCTATTTCTTCTTAGTCTACTGATGTCGAGTAAGATGGGCATTGTGTAACGAAATGACTTGCCTGAAACCGGTGATCAGAGCCCAAGACAAGGCGAAGAAGGTATCGCACGGGTAGCCCGGCTTGCGGACAATACCGAACCAGCCATCGACCATGATGCGATCTCCGGCGTCTGTCTCGATAGTCTTGGGGTTTCTTACAACCTGCCAAGGCAACTGTGGGAAAGTTTTGCGCTCAACGAGCTGACCCCTCTCCATCTGTCTGAAGCCATTCTTCTGACCGTTAGTTGTATCCCAGACCCAGTACACGAACAGATATAGGACACCGAAACCGGCGAGTGCCAGACGGTTCCAGCGATAGTCGTCTGGGTGGTGGCTGGCGAGATAGAGGGCGGCGTGGCAGTAGGAGAAAGGTACACCGGCCATATTCCAAAAAGTAAGCATGAAGCCAAGCTTCTCGAAATACATGTCCCTATCGCCAAGAATAATGAGCCTGCATCATAGGTATGTTTGGGTCGAGACCAAGTTTGGGCAACTTACCAGCAGGTGATAATTAGCTGCTCACCCTTGCTGCAGGCATTTGCGTAGAGAAAATGAGCACAAACGAGAAAGATGACTTCTGGTGCGACATAGCCATAGGTTTCGTACTGTCGAGTGGCAACGGCAGAAGTGATGAGGAAAAGAATGTACCACGGAATGCGCACTTCGTAGAACATCTTGAGATCGAGGATGCCAATGCGAGGGTTCAGTTCAGCACCCATAAAGAAGTCGTAGGTAGGCCGGCCACTTAGACGATGAGTCTTTCCACGAACAAAGGCCGAGATATAGACAAGGATGCTGTTGATAAACCCTGATAAGATGGCGACAGACATGACAGAGCCAAACTCGTCGATGACGGTGTATAAGGGGAATAGTCGGGTGACGTGAAGAAAGGCTGCAACAAGAATGGTAGCATAAAAGCTAACATAGGCATTGCAAAAGTACTTCAGCTGCCTTCCACCCTCGTGTAAAATAGGTTTGCCGTGACCATAGACACCAGGCCAAGTGTAGTAGAAGGCCATCTCCATCAAGAAGAACCCCCAGTAGATGGCCCACGCCTTACGCGTAGGAAACGCGCCGTTATAGGCGAGGGTGACTATGTGTTGGACAAAGGCAGGAAAGGATTGTCCATCTTTAGGGAGTGGCAGCTGTCCATCGTAGTACTTGACGCCAACCCACATGTACCACATGAGAAGAGGGAATCCAACCATAAGTGCTGAAGTTCCCCAAACGCCGCCGAACTCGATGTGGCCACGGAGGATACTTTCTGTATCCCTCAGAGATTTCTCCACCTTGCCATCGTTCTTGGTGGCATATCTGCTCGGTTGCCGATTCGTGACGCCCATGCTGTCACCAGAGGGAAAAGCGCCTGGTGTTGGAGAAATGGCAAAGCAATGGTGGTAGACGCAAAACGAAAGACTAAGTATGAGGCTTGAAGATAAGTAGCCGACGAGAGAAGAGTAGATTGAAAGGGTCTTGAGGCGGAGGTACTTAGGAATTACTCGGAATCAAGCGTAGGGTGAATGTCAATGATGTGGGCTTTATAGCCACGGAACGCGCGCAACTTACAGCACGCTGGACCTCGCATCTACCTCATCTAGCATCATCGAAGACAGAATTAGCGATATTATTGTTCCGAAATCAAACCCCATTTGTCTATCCTCGCCGTGAACTTCCAAATCTATCAACCAAGGCAACGTTGACACTTGCAAGGACGGAGACCGCGGGATCCGTTGTTTGGTACTCTACCTTAGCCGAGTACGGATACGACATCGTGCGTGGACCGCGGGCCGAGAACTGGGGGCATTATAAGATATTTGCAGCATGTGCTAGATGCCGTTGACTATTCGAGGATAGACGCCGTAAGGCATACAGTCCCCCGGATCTTGGCTCAAGTAGTAGAGAACATCACGGATCTTGATCTTTAGTGATGTAGAGCTCTTACTGCTAAAAGCAAGATGACCGGGGAAGACCCCGATTTCTTTCGTGAAGCAGTTGACTTATGATGGGGGCCGCCCCCGCGGGAAGCGCGGGAAGCGCATTCTTGAGTGCATCTGAGTCTTGGCTTCATGGTGCTTTCCCCTCAGTTGGAATGATATAATTCGCGGCCCCTCCCATCACACAAGATGTTATGTTCCAAATCTCGGATGCGTTAGAAGTCAGCTATTACCGAGGCTACCCTATCCTGTTCTACAACATCCCTTCTGCAGTCATTTACCATGAGTCTTGCTGGTCAGGCTTTCGTCGTTACAGGGGGAGCATCCGGGATCGGGAAAGCAATCGTCAAAAAGCTTCTTGAACTATCAGCCAAGGTCTATGCTCTCGACCTATCCGAGATCCCCATCCACTCATACACTCCTGGGGAACTAGTGCCTTTCTCAAAGGTCGATGTTTCTTCACGAGCAAGTGTCAAGTCCGTTTTCGATAAAATCTCAGCCCAAGACTCGGAACTCCGCGGCTTGGTCAACTGTGCTGGTATCCTGCGTCCCACAGACGGCTCCGAGAAGTCTGACGAAAGCTTCCGCTTACTTTGGGATGTCAATGTTATGGGAACATGGAACACAAACACTGAATTCCACAACTTTGTCAAAGCATCGAGAGAGAAAATCCCAGGGTTCAAGGAGCACCGACCGGCGAGTATCGTCAACTTGGGGTCCATGGCATCGGTCAGGGGTATCCATGGACTTTCGGGATACGTTGCAAGCAAGCATGCCGTGCTCGGCCTCTCTCGCACATTTGCCCAGGAATGGGGGCCTGAATCGTTCAGGGTTAACACCGTGGCACCTGGAGCTGTGAATACGCCAATGATACAGGGGATGCCGGGAGACGACTCGAATAATGCAGTATACAAAGGTGCTTTCAAGAGCCTATCGGAACCTGAGGAAATCGCGGACGTGATCTTGTACCTCTTGGGAGACGGTTCGTCGTCAATCAGTGGGCAGCTGATTGAAGTCAATGGTGGATGGCCTTAGGGGTGGGACTTGTTAGTGACATCAATATAGTGGAAATATTTCCAAGCCATTATTGTTTATTTCTTGTTCAATCGGAGTTGTGGTTGACCAGGGCAACGTTCCGAGGCTTCGCACAAATCCAGCAGAGCAATAGCGTCTATCTACTTCTCGGCATTCCTGGGCCATCACAACTCAGTGCTAGGCATATATCTTATTAATACACTGAAGCAATGACACCTTGTACACGGGTTAGGGTTTCCGATGCGATCTTGTATTAATGACTGTGACTTTTGCTGCTGTGGTTGACGATCTCTCGCGGACTCGTCATTGTAGACAACAATGAAATAAAGAGCTTTGTATGCTGCTTCACACTATGCATCAGGCTCCGCAATCTGAAGAACTGCCTTTCCAAAGTTTTTGCCCGTAAAAACCCCTGCCAAAGCTTCAGGCGCGTTCTCAATCCCGACGGTGATATCCTGCAGGACCTTGAACTGGCCAGAGGCAATCAGAGGTGCAACCTTTTCGATCATGGCCTCATACTTGTCGATAGCCAGGTCCACGATGAAGCCTTCCATCTTGAGGTACTTGTTGGTGAGCACCCAAAGGTTCTTGACGCCGTACAAGTCCTCGGGCGTGGTATGATACATAACCATCTATAATTCAATTAGCTCTGTTCCAACATCTGGACCTATAGCACTTACTGTTCCGCAAGAAACAATACGACCGTGTGGCTTCATAGCCAGCAAGGCAGCATCTAGCTGCGGTCCGCCAATGCCGTCCCAGAAAATGTCGATTCCTTCGGGTGCCAGCCTCTTCAGCGCCTCTCCATATTCTTCCGTCTTGTAGTTGAAAGCCGCGTCGAAGCCAAGTTCATTGACCACAAAGTCAATCTTGGCTTGGCTGCCCACCGAACCAATCACTTTGAGTCCTTCGGCCTTGGCGAGTTGACCAACAAGCTGCCCAACTGCCCCAGATGCGGCGCTGACAAATATGGTCTCCCCCTTCTTGGGCTTACCAATGTCGTACAAACCTTGGAACGCTGTGGTACCAGCCATTCCCAGCACGCCTAGAAAATACGTGATGTCCAATCCATGGGGGTTGGAGATCTTCCACAAGCTGGCGTCTTCGAGTTTATCTCCCTTGATGAGAGCATACTCGACGTGGTCGCCGTAAAAGGCCATCACAAGATCTCCGGTTTGGTACTTTTCAGACTCGGACCGAATGACACGGCCGACAATGGCACTAACTATGGGAGTATCGACATCGAGAGCCGAAATAAAGTCCTCGACGGAGGGATCGCGTGTGCGATCACGGATGTAGGGGTCTAGTGAGGTATAAAAGACCTTGACAAGGATGCCACCCTCAAGCGGGGCAGACTCGAGATCCAAGGGCCGGTCTTCGACGACGATATGCTCCCCGGGAACCAGATAGATGTCTGGGATCTTCTTGTAGATGAAGGACTTGTTGGATGTTGGTGTCATGGTTGATGTTGATGAAGGTTTAAGACTTGAGTGTAATGATAATCTTTGACTCTACTTGAAGCAGGAATTAGGAGCCTTGCAACATCTATTTATCTCTCAACACAATGAGGCGATGCTAAAGGATTATCTCGTAGCACAATGAGGTGATGCCAAAGAGATTGGTAATCAAGCCTTCTTACTAATTCAACAGACATTGTGCCATACGAGAAGCGCATCGTTTGTCTGCAAATAGGTAGATTATTTAGCTTCAGCCCTGTCTTGGCTATCTGCTTACCAACGCTAGTTTCTAAGCAGTTGGTTTTGCACTTTGACCCATGTCCAGCATGGCATGACCAACAACTATACCCCTCACTTGATCTTCCTCTGAATCCCATTCTTTCAAATCCCATAACTCATATTGCAAGCTGCTGTAGATCATACTCCGAAAAGAGTTGTAACTCTGCGTCAACCGTCTCTGGATGAAGTGACTCGCGAGTTACATAAAAGCCAAACCCAGCCGGATTCTGCCCTTGAGCATAATTCGCCGTGATAGGGCTCCTATTCAGCAGGCTGATAGCCCAAGCCCCCGCTTCAGGCTCCGTCCCTATAACGCTGAGTGCCATCCCCACTGGGAATAGGTATAGGAACGTGGGCTCTTTGCTTCGACTGTGATGGCGGGTCACCCACTCGAAAGCGCGGAGGATCTCCATGGCGGGATCCCGAACCGAGACTGAAGCACCTGGTCTGCGAAGCGGATCAAAGCCCAAGTATCTGATGGACGCTTCAGCGGGTGTGGCAGTTGTTGCGCAAGTTTCGATGCGGTGGCTTGCGCCAAGAGGGTCCATCTTCCACAGAAGCGCCAGAAGCCACATCAATGTAGCATTGTAGAGCATAAGCTCTGTCGCGAGAGTGAATTTGCCAAGCCTGAGGCGCCCTGATTGCCTTGAAGTGCCGATGGAACCTAGAGCCTCAGCTGCTGGACCATTGAGCTGTGAAGTGACACCAGCGTCAACCTCCACTTGATCACCAGAGCGGGCTTGCCATTGCCAGCGCCAACGATAGAGCGAAACAAGGAGTGCCTCGGTTCTTCTCAACAGGTCTCCGTATGGAATCTGCCGAGCCTCATCTGAGGACTCATACGCGGCGTGGTCGTGGAGTATTCTTGGCACAGCAACGAGAATGTCGAGTAGATAGCTTTGCGGTGTCTTGGACCCTGCATTCGCCGCAAACGGCACGCTTCGCCAGCGCTCCTCTTCAAGAAACAGAGGTTGTTTCCCGTACAAACTAGCGACAAGCTATAGTAACAGTTTTAGCATTGTAACCTTTGATCCATGAGATAAGACTGACCAGCGTTGCGCGTGCTGCCTCGAACGCATTGAGTAGAGGCTGCTGTTGAAAGGCTTCCGGCCCACAAATATGAAGCAGCCTAGCAAGGCCTCTCAGATGAGATACAGCGCCAGTTTGATCCGCATGAGATGCCTAATAGTGTAAGTGTCTGAAAAGTTTCAACACACTCCAGGGAACTCACAGCATGCATCATCAGCACAAGAATAGGCACAAGCAGGTCCCTCCCGCAGCTGCTCCCCAGTTCTTGAGCCAAGCTCTCAAGGCACTTTCCGTACTGTATGACCCCCTTGAGTTCAATGTCCGATTGGTGATTTGACTTGCCAAAGTTGGCTTGTGACAGAGCTTTTGTGGCATCCAGAGACAGACGGCCGAGTTTCCCTGCCGCAGCCTGATCAAGCCAAGGGGCGCCGTAACTTCGCCACACAAAGTTGGAAAACATGAAGGAGAAGCAAAAGTCGCCTTGAAAAGCAATTAAGCTCATCTCAGGTGGTGGAGAGGCAACCCGAGTATTCGTAGGGGCCGCGTCCTTGCTAGAACTGGCCGAAGGGTTCTGCCCCGCCGAGGTCGCTTCTGCAGCCTCCATGCTCGGAAATGGAGCGGTCGAAGTGTGTCGCCAAACTCGGTCTCTGATGTATCCCAGACACTCAAAGCCCCCCTTGGTACAACGCACACACACAGGCTTCGTTTCGTCTACAAAATCAGTACGCCGATGACTTATGCAGAATCAGCAAGATCTTACCGCACTTGACTCTGCGTCTTCTGCACGTATTGCAGCCTTTGCTGCGGCCTGGAACGCCAACCATGGTGAGGCACGTCAGTCAAATCTCGCAGGTTGTGAATGTTGTTCCTCGGCAGCTCGCGCAATGGTTCCCGATCGGCTGCCCTGCTCTTATATCTCGTGCTAGCATTACAGCTGACAAGCTAGCAACGCCACGCTATAACCGCCGGCATTAGTGCTGACCGTAGCCCGATACAACGGTGCCAATTCGCGGGTTTGATTGGCGAAGAGAAACTGTCATCATTAGGGCTGGACTTCAACTTGCTTGCCGATGGCTGATGGCGATGCGGTGCAACGTGGGTTTCTTCCGCCGAGGTACCATTGCATCTACAAGCCGTTTGCGGATACAATGAGCGAGATTGAGGTATCCTTGGGTGTAAAGTGACGAAATGTTCCGCCGTGGTCATGGACAGTAATAAAATCCAACATTTGGAATTTCAGGTATAAAGGATTAAGGAAATTCGACCAGATTTTCACAATCTCGTCCTTTATCCTCACACTCAACTTCTCAACTGCCTCTTCTTCAGTCCTTTCTTTCAAAATTACAAGATGCTTTCTACTCGTCTCATCTTCGCCTCTCTCGTCACTACTGGCCT
This sequence comes from Fusarium sp. MBC 438, assembly GCA_030779245.1. Taxonomy (NCBI): domain Eukaryota; kingdom Fungi; phylum Ascomycota; class Sordariomycetes; order Hypocreales; family Nectriaceae; genus Fusarium; species Fusarium sp. MBC 438. Next base: position 386,624 of record JAPFTB010000042.1, read on the forward strand.
TGCTTCCGGCAAGACCTATCCTTCTGGCGCCTCTAATGCCCTAGGCTTGACCCAGCCTTACTATCCACCGACTGCCGACTGCTGGGAATACAAGGTTCCAGTCACCATCACGTCTGAGAACCTCGTCTTTGACTTTCCCGATTGGAAGGATGATTATGCACTCCAAGACTTCTTGACGGCTGCCACAACTCGAGCTAGTGCTGGTTACCCCAGTCCCATCACGGGTACCAAGAATGAGACCGAGACCTTCACGCTCGCTGCCTCCTTCTGCACCCCAAAGAAGTCCAGCAAGAAGGAGACCATCATTCTTGCTACCCACGGCATTGGACAGGCTCGCACTCATTGGAACTCTGCCTACGAGCCTGAAAAGTACAACTTTGTTCAGCACGCCATCAGCCAAGGCTACTCTGTCTGGTTTTATGACCGCCTCGGCACCGGTGAATCTGAGAAGTTTGTCTCTGCCGCCTCACATGTTGATTTCAAGCTGACCGAATATCCAGAGTCTCTGGCTTCACCAACCAGCTTCGCAAGCAAAAGGCCATCCTCGTTGAGCTCGCCAAGATGGTCAAAAATGGCCAGTACACAGGCACATTTGGCAAGCCCAACAAACTCGCCGTTATGGGTTTCTCTTTTGGATCTTTCATCACTCACTTTGCCGTGGCTGAAAACCCAGACATTGCCGACGCTGCCATCTTGAATGCCATCAACTACAACACAACTGGACTGAATGCAAACGGCTTGGTTCGCTCTTTTGTTCCTCGAGTGGCGTCTTTGCAGAACCCTCGACGCTTTGGGCTCCTCGACCCTGGATACCTGACCTGGGTCGATAGCGTTGCCCAGATCAACACGTAAGCACTGTATTCCGCTGACCCATATGCATTCTCTGACAACAAATAGGTACTTCAAGTATCCCTACTACGATCTGCCTGCAGCATCCTACGGCGAAGAGTACAAGCAGGCATTCGGCATCGGAGAGTTTCTGACAATCGCCGACGGCGACTTTGATGCTAGCCGCTTCACCGGCGCAGCTCTGGTAAGCTCTCCAACTTTTTCGCTTGCGGGCTATACTAACAAATGATAGGCTATCACGGGCAAAACCGACTACATCATCTGTGATGGAGAATGCGAGGGTATCTTTGAGGAGCCTGCCCGCACCATTTGGAAGAATGCCAAGTTCCAGCCCTACCTCCACCCTCACGCTAGCCACAACTTCAACTTCCACCATAACGCCACTGGAGCATACAAGGTTATTACTGGGTTTTTGGAGTCTCACGGTCTTTAAAGATCAGCTTCTGAATGAGAGTGTACTTCGTGTTTGTGATTGTGATGGAGCTACCGAGAGGGGAGAGGCTGTAGGAAATGGTTTTCTTTCTATTTACCTTTCATCTTCATTATGAAAGGCCTCTTTGTACTACAGTTTGAACTGGTAGTTTTATAATACTGCATCTCGAAAAATATGTTCTTTGATAAACACAACCAGTTTCATTATGACTTGCTCATCGTTCTCATTATGATCCTCTAGCTTAGTTAACCCATCAAAGGCCGGGCTGCAACTACAGTTAAGAACACATTGTCAACACATCATAGCATTATGAACTGATGCTAACACAGTGGCTTTTTTTGAACTTTTACTGCCGGCAGAAGAGTCATACCTATTATTCTCATTGCAAACACCTCATTGCAAACACTCACTTCTCACATACTGAAGACCTGATGAGAAACAAAAACAAGAGGGAGTTTCCTTATCATAATAATCTACATGAATTCTAATACACTGAAACTTGATAATCCAGAAAACCATTCGTACACTTCTAACAGAAACACACAGAGCGAAATACTAAGAGCTACCCTTCTTGCTTCCACCGTCACTCATGTTTGCAAAGGAAAAGAAATCCGTAGGAACGAGGCCGTAGATGACAGGCGTCGTATTTGGATCGGGTGTTTTCTTAGAAGGGTTTGCCGTCGATCCGCCGTCTCGTGTGCTCTGGATAAGGACAGAAGTTAGCAAAGGTGAAGTTTCTCTTACACAACAAGAGACATTCCCTAACCTGATATTGAGCAACTGGACGGTTATCATCTCCGGTATGTGTGCCGTCCGCCGGCCCTGAAGAGCCGCTGGACGAGTCTATGCGGAATCAGAACAATGCTTAGTGCGGGACTTTGCATGGGCATGACATACCGTTAGGACTCATTCTGGGGCTGTTTTGATGGACTCTTGATCCTCAGATTGTTGTGCCAAGTTAGCAAGTGTTAGCACTCTTGAGACCGATTTGAGGTTATTGATTTCATGAAATTCAATAGTTGCTACAGATCTTTAATACTCGCACACGTATGTTGAATCGCCTCCCTCCTGATTCTCCATCCACGCGGCGCAGGCTCTAGATGTTGAGTAATTGCGAGCGACCGAGGCCTACAAGGCGATTTCGCTGCCTATCCAGAGGTGTATCCTATTCCTCAACCCAATTCAGCAAGAAACCTCGAGCTGCTGAAATAAACTCAAATACCAGATGTGAAACTTTGCCTCATCATTGGAGGGTTCTCAAAGAGACTAACATGGCCCTTGAAAGTGAGATGACTCCTCTCTGTCACAATGGTATAGCTGACCAGGACGCATCAAGCCCAAGGCAGACTCAGATTGGACCTGGAGGCACAGCACGTCAAACACAAATATTGCTTCTGCTGATGACGACGTCAAACACCAAAAACCAATCAAATCCTTCCCCAGAGATGGAATCAATTCAAACGGCACTGCATATCGATGCTATACCCCTTTCGGAAGGAGAATGCGAGCTGCCTCGGTGTGGCTGTGATGACGGCTCCGCTCCCTCCACAGGAGACCCCTGTCTTAGCCCGACAGGGCTGACGACCTGCTTTTCAGCTCTTCGAGATGGTGGGAGTAATTGGAATCATTACAGCTTCATGATAGGATGGGCTTTTCTCCGCCGAGATTTTGGGCTTTACAATACCAGCTTATCCACCTCATAATGGGGCTGATATGGTGTACCTGCAACCCAAGCTGCATATTGGGTGGGCAGCCAACTTTTTGGCACGCACTTTTGTCGCTGGCGTCTAAGGAAGAGCGTGACGACTCTTGGAAGACTGCTCAAAAACAAGATATCAACTTTTCTAGACTCTTTTCTCGAGATTCATCTATATAAACGCGATTTCTCACTCTCCTGGTTTCCATCTTCTACATCCTCCTCAGCCTCAATCCTTTTCCAAGATCCCCTCCTCGTTCCCAGACATAATCCATCTCCCAAATCAATGGCTTCTCTCCTCGCTAAGCTCTTCCGCCGGAAGAAGCAACCCCCCATGGTCTGCGCTGTCGCTCTCGACGACCATGGCCATCCCATTGGTGAAGACCCCAACCATAAGCACACAGCCGCTTGCTTCGTGGACTTTGAACCCCTCTCCCTCATTGAGCTCTTCCAATCTCAGGGCTGTCAATCCTGCCCTGCCGCTGTCCCTGACATTCTCGACGCGACAAAGGATCCCAACCTTCTTCTTCTTACCTACAATGTCACCTTGTTCGACCACACTGGCTGGAAAGACACGTTCGCAACCACCAATTCCGACCAGCGTCAGAGAGGCTATGCCATGAAGTGGCAGCGCAAGAGCATCTTTACTCCTCAGATCGTCATCAATGGCATTGCCGATGGTTCTTCTGCCGGAGATGTCCCACAGCTTGTCCAGCAGGCCAGAACTGCTCGGGCCGGAATGGGATGGAACATTTACCTCGACGCCAACGACACTGATGTCAGAATTGACTCAACTGCTGAGACGGTGGACAGACATGACATTATCGTCATTCTTTACCGAGCCAGTGATGAAAAGGTCAAGATTGGAAAGGGTCCTAACAAGGGCAAGAAGCTCAACCACCGCAATGCAGTGACCAATGTCATGAAGATTGGAGAGTGGACCGGAGGAAATCTGACCCTTCCGCTGCCTGCCTCAAGGGACTCGATGAAGCCAGGCGAGGAAGCTGTTGTAATTCTTCAGGGAGGTGGTGCTGGAGGTCGCATTGTGGCTGTTGCCAAAGTCTAGTGGTTGAAGTTGGAGTTTGGGAGACGCGGAGGGTGATGATATCAGTTTTTAACTTACTCGCTTCCTAATCTGAATCTACGAAATCTCTCTCAATGTCTATCTCACAATTACTTGTCACCTATCACATATCTTCAATCAACACCCTCACAGCCCCCAGACACAAACTTCCCACATTCACAATCCGCGCTCAGCCTCTAGTCGCCCCTTGGCTGAGCATACTCCAGGAGCGCCTGATCCTCCAACAATCTCTTATGGCAACTCTCCTCCAAGCAAACACAAACCTCAATTCCTTCATCCTCAGTCGCATCAGGAGACCCCGCTCGGCTGGGATACAGCAGCACAAAACCCTCAAAACCTGGGTTTGGCCACCTCAACGCCTCAGGAAGTCCAAAGCCAAAGTCATGCGCTTCATATGCAGTCATGCCCTGCCAGCTGGATGCACCGAGATCGATGCCCAGAAAGGAGTTGATGCTGGTCTCGAGAAATCGCTGGTCTTCATGTCCGGCTACCCATTGGAGCAGGTTCGAAAGGTACTCTGGAGTGATCGCGTTGATGGATCCTCGCACCGAGGCCGCAAGTTGGGGCAGGTTCCCTGCGATGATGTCCTTGACTGCCAATGGCTCGCAGCGCGCGGCGGCAGCGCCAACACCCAAGAAGCGATCGGGTAGTGGTGGACTCCAGACCTTTCTGGTGTCGACGGCGTGGACCAGGATTGCCTTGGATTCCGGGTCTGGCTTGAGCATCTCCACCTTCGCGCGGGTGATGCTGCGCCACAGGAGAGCCATTATCGCATCATAGGTAGAGATCCAGCTGCCTCCATCCTGGTTCGAAGCCTTGGACTTCAGCAAGTCGGCCTTGCCCTTGGGAAAGTGCCACATCTGGGCAACCAAAGTAGGCATCACGAACCCGGCAGGAGGAGGTTGCATCGGGCCGCCCGCATCTCGTACAACGGGGAGCATCTTGTCAAGCTCCTCAATTCGAGCCTTCGATGGGCGTTCAATGCCAAGTGGGGTTCCATGGATGCTGAATTTGTGCTTCGTAGGAATGAACGGAGCACCCTTTGCCGCAGCAACCGTGTTTTCTGCCCAGGTGGTCAAGAATCCATCACATCCTGGTCCGTCGGACACAGAGTGATGGATGGCCAGGCCAATGATGAGACCACCTCGGATGAAGTTGAGTTGAAAAGCAGCAACAGCGATTCCCTCCTCGTTGTTGTCACCAAGGGGAGAGTGGAGTGGTTTGGCTGTGACAAATTCGGGGAGCAGCTGGCTGCCTTTGAGGGCACTCGCTGGAAACTGTTCCTTGTTAGTATTGTGGCTTTCTATAGGAGATTGAGGAGTCTTACATGTTTTTCGGCCAGCTCTTTGTAGCTAGGGAACTCGTCTTCGCCAAGCATGTGCCTGACGTGCAAGCTGGCTGTCGAGTCCCGCTTCTTAGCAACCCACATAGTCCCAGTGGCAGCGTTCATCTCTAGAACACCACTAAGGATCGGGAACTGAGATAGCGTAAACTCCAGTCCAGCCGTCATGTTGTGGGCTGTCGCCTCAATGTTGGTTCCTTCTAGGAGAGCAAACACTTCAGCAACAGCGACGTAGATCTTAGGCATGATGTGACCCATGAGGGAGAGGGGATACCTCTCCGACTCTGGGGCAGATTGCCATCCCGAGGGATGAAGACGAAGCTCAACTGGTGATGGGCCTGAAGACATGATGAATGGAAAGTTTCTGTTTGATGTAGATCTCGCTTCAAAGAGTAGCTCGGAGTTTCTGAATGCTGAATATTGCCACCATTCCATCCTGGCTATATATACAACTACACTGACTTACAACGGCGGACCAGGCTCCGGCCCACCTCTAGCTGGTGAACCTTGACCCAACGCTTAGCAAAGACAGAGTAGCAATGTGGCGTCTCAGCCCAGTCCAAGGCAGCCTGGAAGCATATTGATCCAGCCATGCAACTGTGGCAGAGCTAAAATCTGAGTAAGACGCTAGCTATCAATTCGATTTCCCATCTTCGGCGGAGCGACGGCGGAAAAGATATGTTTACTCCTTCACACCTCCACGCAGCCCTACACGGAGATCCTCCCGCCGCTCATTCCCATTGCCTAGACGTCATGGACCAAGAGAATACACGCGCTAGCGAGGCCGCTGGGTCGCCCACGCCAAGGCGGCTCTTGCGCAAGGGCACTCATAGCTGCTCAGAATGTACGAGCCAGATTCAACCTTACTGAGTAGTGTTAACCGTTTCTTCAGGCAAGAGGCGAAAGACGAGATGTTTCTTTGACAATCTCTCGTCTGCCGTATGCGTGGGATGTCAGCGCCGAGGCACGCGATGTGTAGGCCAAGAGTTTGTTGACATTGCTGCATCTAAAGCAGAACAAGACCCAAAGACGGCAGAGAGGCTAGAAAGGATAGAGCAGATGCTTGCGAAGCTCACCGAGAAGTTTCTCACAGACGGTCTGGGGGATGAGCACGACGTGTCGCCGAGCCAACTGTCTGCTCCGAAAGTGTCGGCGGAAGACCGGAGTGCCGGAGACGGCTGGCAGGACGTTGGTGACACCAGCCATGAAGACTCCATCCATCATGTAGTCACCGAAATAGCTCGGGTGTGTGGCTAACTTTGTCTGCATTAGTCGTTCTTAAGTAGGCTAACCTGAACACAGAAAACAGCAGACAACACCACGGCAGCAAGTCATTATGTCCTGCCTGAATTCGCGGAAACATGTCAAATCCTCCACGCCGCTTTACCGTCTCAGCACGATGTCGATCTTCTCTTCGGGTCTGGAAGAGCTGCTATTTACATACAGGCTCTCTGCAATTCTTACAGAGAGCTTTTTGAGGAAGGCAACTCTGTATCAGCTGCTATGCTGTCGATTCTCCCTACAGTTACAGCCCACCCAGTCGTTCTCGCAAGAAAGCTCTTGCAGCTGGCTCTTTGCATACAACAACTAGACCCTTCATTCAACCACGCATCTTTGCGCATGGGCATGAGTACGGGTGAAGCCATGCACAAGTACTACTCTCTTGCCTCCAGTAAGGTAACCTGCCACGACGATCTTCTTGACTCTCTCGAAGGACTTGAGTGTCTCGTCTACGAAGGAGTCTACCTCGTCAACTGCGGTAATCTTCGTCGAGCATTGGTAACTCTGCGCCGCGCTTCAACACTAGCTCAGTTCATGGGGTTTCATCGCAAAGTCCATCACACCACGCCAAAGCAACATGATACAGCGACACGTGTCGCAGGAGATGTGGCCTGGGCACACATCGCTTATCTAGAACGCTACATATCTCTTCTCCTCGGAATGTCCAGTTCCATAACCAATGCGAAGTTTGGGTCCGAGATAAAGAAGGTCGACGAAACAGACGCTGAGTGGTTCGAGAGGTTCCAGGTCGATATCTGTGAGCAAATCATCAACAACAATCAGCGAGGTAACCGTGATGACCTCGCCGCCACCCAGAAGATCGACGAGACGATGAACAGAATTGCCGACAGTATCCCAAGCAGTTGGTGGGCACCACTTGAACTTCGCCCCGGTATGACTGGCGACGACTTGATGGCACTGGTGGTGAATGCACAGATGCAAATCATTCACTACAATCTACTCACAGTTCTTCATCTACCATATCTCCTTCGCAAGACGCCGAGTCATCAGTACGATTACAACAAGACGGTCTGCACATACGCCAGCCGTGAGGTTCTAAACAGGTACATCGCCTTCAGGTCTATTGTTAGGATCGTGTTTTGCTGCCGCCCCGTTGACTTTTGCGCTTTGACGGCCTCCCTGACTCTCCTCCTCGCCCACCTCAGCCGTGATGGTCGAGATTCAACATGGCTCCTGAAGCATCAACGCCTCGGAGATAGAGCGCTGGTAGAGAAGACGATAGAAACTCTAGATGAACTCAACCGTCTCAACGGAGATGAATTGACAAGGGAGACTGCAAAGCTAGCGAGACGGTTATTAATCCTCGAGGCGGAGTCCGCAAAAGCCGGTGATTCCTACAGCTTCGGCGTCGTGGACGAGAGTCGAGAAGACGATGACAACGGGCAAGGCGAACGCTCGTTTCATCTCAAAGTCCCATACTTTGGAACCGTCAAGATGGCGCCTCAAGACTCGTTTGTTTCGCCGTGTCTCGAAGCCGCGCCCAGCACAACCCAAACGGACAGCTCTCACACGATGTCTTCTGCTGTTTCGGGTGGCTCGACCTCTTACGTATCTTCCGAGGAGCCTATACAACTCCCCCAACATCTACTCATCAGTGATGAAGTCTCGGTCGCCCAGCAGACAGGGCTTGACATGTTTGATATCCCGATGCCAGACCTCATGGCAGATTCAGGTGATTGGGCGTTTCAGGGTGTTGATACCGCATTCTTTGATAGTCTCATGACTTGTCAAATGATGGAAGAGTCAGGCTGGACTAACACTTGGTATGATGACAGTCAACAAGGACACAGCATCTAACCGCTTATGTTGAACATTACCTAGACAAGGTTCCCCAGAGCCCCCATAGAGTTTCTTTAGAGTATGCGCTTCATTATTAATTATCTATCAACATCTACCAATAACCCTCTACACATCTCGCACGTACCGTGCCAGCAACCTCTTCCTCGCATACCAAAATCCGAACTGAGCGGAATGGCCCTTCTGTCCCCTGCTGCTCCCGTATCGTATCGCCCATAACCTGAGCAAGGCCGAGTACAAAGTGATCAGAGCCCCATCCCAGTTTCTCGAGATTTGAAATCTCTCGGTATGTTACGGCTGAACCATAAATGGCATCCATCTCCCGGTCTTCCGCATCCAGCTCCTTTGCAAGTCCACACTTGCTCGTCACCAAGTCCTTCGACTTCAAATTCCCTTTCAAGCAGCTTTGACATCTACCAACACAGTAGTCAACCAGATACAGCACCTCAAGGTCATTCTGGATACAACAGCAGAAATAAGCCATCAACATGGGGTCAAGTCCACCTGGTGACCACATCTCGGCAATGTCAATAGCCAACCGCCGAGCTGAAAAGAGCGATGCCGCCATATCCTCAGACCATTCAGCTTCCAGAATCCTTGAAATGTTGTTTCTGAAGATTGGTCCAACCTCTTGTTCTATATCATGGCTGAAACCGAAACGCAAGCAAAGAACGTCGTTGTCGTTGTCATAAGACACCTGTTTGCTCTGCGAGGGCAGGCGAACGACATTTGTCATCCCTTCTTGATTGCTGTCGGTTCTGGTCTTCACTATTTTTAAAGAGTCGATTGTCGTAGTTGACAAGATATTTGCTATCTTGTATGTAGACGGGTCATTTTTGAAGATCGTTGAAGAAGAAATTCCATGATCTTTGGCCGTGGCGTTGAGGCTACTAAGAAAGGTGTGCTCAGTGTGCGCATCCTCGTCTACCACCTCGTCAGAGATGCTTTTATCGGGACTGGAAATGTCTTGAAAGCAGACGTCGAAGATGTGGATGCCAGGCCTTGGTAAACTCGCATCCCAGATCTTGAGTTGCAGTTCGGCTGGTAATTGAGGGAAAAGAGTAAACATGTTCGGCGATTAAGTGGCTAATTATCCTTGACTGGATTATGTACTTTCAGACAAAATTTTTATAACAGCCAGACATATATAAATATGTTCACATTGGGTGGGTGGTTATATTGCCAGCGGCTGTCTCTTGTTTTCTAGCTTCGGCGGAGAAAACTCCGTGCTCGTCCGGCGCTTTCTCACGCCACCGCAAATAGTTAAATTGTGCGAGATGGCCGATCATGCCTTCATAAGTTTTTTTCATTAGACCTCTGGCTCAATGCTACCTGAACATGAGTTGCATGGTTCTTTGGGAGCTAAGCCCTCCGGGGGCTGTACTGTAAGTTATAATTCCATCACCGGCAACTGGAGGCTCATTGGTCTTTTGCTGCTTAGTAGGTACTCAGACATGCGGTTATACAAAAGTAGCAATGGACTTTGCCAGCCGAATTGCATACTGTGCTTATTAAGCCGAGGTGGTAAGCTCAGTCTCAGCGGAACTCAGCTTACAGCAGCGTATCCGCGATTACTAAATATGATACGTCTAATCTTATACCTCCATGGTGCTGGCTGTGCATGCGGGATGAATAAACCCCTCACTTAGGCCGCGCTTCATCTTCGCAAAGTCTATTGAAATATGCATAAGAGCTCACCTTGGGGACACTCGGACTCTAAGAAACGACGAGATACCCCTGGCCGGCATCTTGATTTAACGCTATTGCAGTGTTTAACCAGAAGCACAACGTGCCCCGACTTACCTCGTTGCGGGGTGCAAATACATATAACCTCCACGATCACGCTCCGCCCGCTCTCTCGGCACGGCGTCCAGTCTACTGATCCAGTATGCGGCTGCTGCATACGACAAAACTCGAGCTTACATCCTACATAACCAATATCCCACCCTATGCCATCCTTTCTCATACTTGGGGCTCTGATGAAGTCCTCTTCGAGGACATCGCAGACGCTTCAGCTAGAGTAAGAAAGTCCGGGTGGAAAAAGGTGCTTAGCTGCTGTCAACGTGCTGCTAAAGACGGCTGGGAGTATGTCTGGATTGATACATGCTGCATCAACAAAAGCGACCCGACAGAGCTGGGCGAGGCAATCAACTCGATGTTTCGCTGGTACGAAAAGGCAGAGGTCTGCTATGCCTATCTCTCAGATGTTCCGGCACCTACGGCCCTGGACAACAACAGGTCTGACCAAGCTCCATGGAGGTGGTACTTCATGAGGAGCAGGTGGTTCACCAGAGGATGGACACTTCAAGAGTTGCTTGCCCCTTCATTCTTGCTGTTCATTGACGAGTCCTGGGGCACCATTGGTCCCCGTGAAGATTGGTCATTGGAGATAGCGGCTGTGACGGGTATCGAGAGGAAGCAGTTGTTTGATTTCAAGACGTGCTGCATAGCAACCAAGCTGTCGTGGGCCGCCAATCGGGAGACCACGAGAGAGGAAGACCGCGCATATAGTCTTCTGGGCTTGCTTGGTATTTACATGCCTCTGATCTATGGCGAAGGGAAGAGCGCATTCATCAGGTTGCAACATGAGTTGATCAGAACTTCTACCGATGAGACCATATTCGTATGGAATTCTAGTGAGCGTGAGTTCATAAGGTGGTGTGAATCTCATTTGACATGTCTAATTGCTTCCATAGCGAGCTCTGATATTCTCGCGCCCACACTAGACGCATTTTCTGGGTCAAACGGGCTGACCACTCGACAATTCGATCAAGAACGCCGAAGCTTCGTCTTCACAAACGCTGGCCTAAGTCTCAATGCGGAGATTTTTGAGTGCCACGAGAGACATCACTTCGAAGGACTCTGGTATGCCATTCAGCTCAACTGTGCTTGGGCATGGCCACCCATCGAAGCTACCATGAAACCGGTGGTTCTCTTCCTCAAAAAGGACCCTAGCAAGTCACTCTCTCTAAAGGGCGTACCAGTCTTCTTCCAGCGGTTTGGGAACCAAACGAAACATTGGGGACTGGTGGGTTTTGGAATGAAGCAAAGTCTAGGGAGGCACGACATCATCATCACGAGGCCGGAAGAGAGTGTAAACCAAACCTGTGTCACCAGATTTGTCGTGACGCCTCGGTGCGACCAGAAAACTCAACTGGGTGATATCCATCGATTCCACTGGCGATCGGACAAAGAGAGCTGGACCCCTGCTGACAGTAAGAGTCGCGGCAAGAGTTACGACGGGGGTGACGTCAAAATCTTCAAGAATCAAGCAGTCATATGGGAGCTTCGGGTGAAAGAAGACGACGCAACAATTGCGAAAAACTTCTTGATTCTTATAAAATGGACACCCCGTCTCCTAATGGTTGGCGTTCTTAAACGGTCTTCCCTCGATCCAGGAAGCTTGGAGCAGGTCAGCAGCATGTTGAACTCGAGTAGTCAACGGCTGTATACGAACTCGGCAAAAGTCTCGTTGCACCGTTGTCTTCGAGCCTCGTCCATGCCGAAGCCTAGTGGGGACCAAATAGGGGGGAAAGCGATATTTCTGGACGTTTCTATTATCACCGAGTCTGTTGAGAATTTCGATATTCCTATCGTGGCATACGGGAGCAAGCAGCAAGAGGAAGAAGATCACGGGGCTGTGGAAGCAGAACTCAACGGTCTAGAAAGGGACCATGACTCTGCGCATCAGCTGGTGCATATACCTGACCCTGAGTCGATATTTATTGATACTCCCGACTAATAGTTAGTCTGACGGATAGTTAACGTAATCCTAGAAAGGGAAAAGAATTACCTTAAGATCACCGGCACCCGTAGGCGCCTAAGCCCCGGCCATCCAGTGCACACCGACCTTAACTCTAAAAAGGGACCATCACCATGTTTAGAATGTCAAAATAACAGCCATGAAGTATTCCAGCTAGCATCTTAAGATTCAGTTCAACCTAGGTATGTAACGAGCGTCGTTCGTTGTGTGAAACTTGATATGTTATACCACAAAGCCTCCCATCTCCTACCATTCCGTGTTGATAAACCTCGCCGATAATTTAGTTCAGAACTAAACCCGATGATCTATCCCAAGCACTCGTCTCTCGTAAACTCAGAGTCTTATTGCTCCAGATCCAGCCTCAGTCTTCTTCTACGAGAACTCGGCGCAGTTCTTCTGTCCCTTCTCGCAAATCATCTAATCACTGTATTAGACCCTCAAGCTTGAGACAGCTACAGAGTAAAAGGATCTTACTGAGGTGAAAGCATCATTACATCTGTTCATGAAGCAGGGTCCCTTCTGGCAGTCGAGGTAGCAAGGAAAGTTCCTGACTTCGATGCCGCCGTCGCAAATGTCGACACCGCAAGCGGCGTTGGCGCTGGTGGCAGCAAGAGCAGCGAGGAAGGCGTTGACGAACTTCATTTTGATAATCTGTGTGGGGAAGGATGGTTTTTGGCAAAGATATTGAACTTGTTTAACTTGGAAGTATTGTTTGAGATAGAAAACAATGTCTTTGAGTGAGAAGGGGCTGCCTCTTAAATAGATATCTGGATTCAAACGAGGCTGTGCAAAGATTCCGAGAGAAGATATCTCTTCCAGCTACAGCATTCATGTGCACCCTTGGACAGAATGCCGATATCCATTCATGACCGACGGCCCGGCCTCCAAACGGCCCCTCAGCTGAGCGGATACAAGGCTGTCTCAGCTTTCTGCCGACTTGACACTGGCGATCACGGACTAGGTCTTACGCGTAAGCATTCCTTCTTTCATCATCGGTAGTTCTTTCTATGTTCTTTCTCAGCCATCCATCGTCATGTTCATCAATCACAATACGCTTGAGCCACATCGATCGACATTATGCATGGCGCTGCGTTTGCACATTTCTAGTATCTTGGTGCATTACTCAGAGCTAAATTTCAACGGAATGTAGGAGATCATTACTGCTGTTGGTCTTTGAGTTAATCTATTATAAGCTTACCTGAAACACAAAACCCATAATACTCTTACACGACTGCTAGTCGCTGTAATTTGCTCAATACAGATCACAGCCCGTAAATTCCCCATACTTATATGCCGATCTGTGCTGGTACTCTAACCAGTAATCAATTGCAACCCTACAATTCAGTCAGACAGCATGACGTTTGAACCCACAATGGCGTTCTTGGCTTCAAAGATTCCGCCCAGGTCAGCCGCATGACTCCAGCAAGGGGCAGCATGAGGAGTCTTCGTTGGTCAGGATCCTCGGGGAATTATTACGTCGGTGCGTAAGCAAGTCGAACTAGACAGCCGCAACATCAGACGGATGACGAAACATCAATTCCAGCTCCAAAATGAAAGGCGATCCTCCTGTTCAGTCAGCACAGCCTACGAACATCTCAGCATCAATTTAAGTGTGATATGGAATTAAGACAACAACACAAAGGCAATTCTTTCATTCCTTCTTCCTTTAGGGCTCAACCTGATACATTGATACCTGGGTACGCTAGGTATGTGACTAAAGGGGGCCAGATGTGTTATCCTCACTATTTAGGACTCAATCCCGAAAGTCAATCCAGGCAGAACCTCGATAGTGCTAGGGCTATTCTTGTCTCCAAGAAGCGTAATATGAATATGTCGCTTCTGATCTGCAGTCTTGCCCAGCTCAAGCTGATGCTTTCCTTGAGTCGAACCAGAGTGCACAACATAGGACCACACTTTCCCACCCGCGCCAGTGCTTGAAGCAGGTCCATGAATTCCATCGTAGACACCAGCGATAACATCCAGCTCTGACTCAGAGACTGTGACAGAGACTCGTGAAACTCCAAGCGCACCTGATGGGTGCTTTGTAGAGGAATCGCCTTGGTCGCCTTGATATGGCACCCTAAGATGTCGAGGTGTCCGGTCAAGGCACCAGAAAGGAGCTGTTCCGGGGTGAAGAGGGTTTCCAGATGAGTCTTGAGCCGACGCGACAGCCCACTTCAACTCCACTCCATCGGGGCGAATGCGTCCACCCGCAACAGGGTCTCGGTAAGTGGCTCCAGAAGTAGCATCCTTGACCTGTTTCTGGATCACGGAAAACTCCTTTTCGTCAGGAAGAGTGTGTGCCCAGTCAATGATGGTGCCCTCTTCCAGTTCTCCCCATCGGTGCGACTTCCGCCTCTCCGGGTCCAGGTTTTGTTGAAAGGCAATGAGTTCGATATACACTCCATCAGAGAATAGGATGAGCTTGTTAAGTGTGCGTCCGTCCGCATGAGTGCCGCCATCGATGACTGTGAGAGCACCTTCAAGGCGCTTCGGCAACTCTTGCAAGGTTTCGTAGGAGATCAGGATAACGATGTGATCCAGAATTGGCCGCACAGAAGTGTTGTCTGCCATGTTGAGTATGGTTCAAGTTGAGGATAAAGTTGAGCGAAAGACGTTTTTGAGGGGAAAGATGCTTCATAAACCACGCAAATGCTTGGCTGTCGATATTTATACGAAAGCCAATTGCGTGATCAGGATGTGGATTACGTCACGAAGCAAATCACAACGGACCGGCCGAGTTCGGAGCAAGAGTGCGAGAGTAAAAATGAAATTGGTAGACAAAATAGTAAGAGTTGGCATGCCCATCATCTGTTGTCTAGTTGGAATACTGTTGCGATGCTATTCCAAACCGCCGATAGGTGGCGTTATGTGTGCCTTGGAAATGGCTCAAGCACCAACCAGTGGCGCGCCTGTCCTACCTCTCATGCACCGAGAGCTTACTCCTCATAAGTGTAAGATATTAATCTAGTAGAGCATTGTAAAATATTATAGATTCTGGAAATCTTTTGATCTATTTTTCTTATACTTTAATGATTATGTCTAGGGGAGACTAAGCTAATATGTCTATCCTTGTGTCTTGTTTTTTGCTTGACGCTAGCCTAGGGCGATAGCTCCATATGGTCATGATGCTATGATGTGTTGACAATGTGTTCTTTATTATGGTTGTAGCCCGGCCCTTGATGGGCCAACTGAGCCAGAACACCGAGCCAACCGGTACCCAGCTGGAACAAAGTCAAGGACTAGCACTGAAGAGTAAAGCATCAAGTTCCATTTCTATCCGGCTAAGGAGTACCCGGATAAGGAGTACCCTGGACTAAGACCTCCTACGGCCGCCAACCATCAGCCTTCATCCTCCACATAAGTCGAATGACCCTTTCCCTTCCTTCCCATAACTGCTAGGCCCTGTCCGTTCCCTCCCTGCATCACCTCCATACCCATAACTCTCTCGTAGAAGGGCACAGATCGTTCCCAGTCCCCAGTGAACAGCAGGCTCCGTCTCAGGTACGGCATCGCCTCGATGACTTCCTGAATACTCTTCAACAGCCAAGTCCCTAGCCCTTGCCCCTGGCATTTTGGATCAACCCACACATCCGTGAGGTATATAAATGTGACATAGTCGGTAATGCAGCGGGCTGTGCCGATAAATTGAGCCTGCGAAGAGGAAGCCGTCTCGCCGGATTGAGCCTGCTCGTACAACCCAAAGCACAGAGAGCTCTCCAGCATCTCACGCATAGCCTCTGCAGGAAGTGGCTTTGCCCAATAGAGGTCATCAGAGGCAAAAACCTCTCGTAGTTTCTGAACCGGCAGGAGGGTACGATCGGTTGATATGAGGTATGCACCCTTGGTCCACGTCCGATTTTGAAGTTGTTGTTTGATTGATAGCGCCATATTGGTTAGAAGGGATGCAGTGATGAGATGAGAAGGGAGAGGCAACTGCTACGCTACCAGCCGATGTGGTCATCTACCACTCGGTCGTAATATCGGCCCGTCAAGTCGTGCGGGGTTTCCGACTTTTCATGATGGGGATATAATACAAAGATGAGTCAACGTTTCTCGCCTGGAAAATGGGATCGAAAACTCCCAGGCTAAACAGCTCTCGACAGGAAAGGCCTCATGTTTCTTAACGTCGCTAAGTACCAACCATCACCTTATCAATGCTCCAAGTATCACACCTCAACACCACCGTTAGACTCTCAGGACTGCAAGCCTGCTTTTCTCGTTGTATGTGGTAGATTAAATCCAAAAGCTATTGTCACACATAATCGATGATGCTTCACCCAAGGTACTTAATTCCCGCTGGATATATATCACCCTCTCTTGTGGCAATTAACCACCAAATACTAACGACGCACAACACGCTTTGTAAGCCATGCCATTCCCCCAATAGATGAGAAAAACATCAAACTACCCAGATAGATAATCAGAGACCCAAACTTTCCCAGCCCATAGTTACTGGATAGAGGTTTGTCCAGTAGACTCTGTGAAATTGGCGCTATCACAATGTTCCCAACCCCCTTGCCAAACGCCATCAGGCTATAGACAGGCTGAGGGTCGTCAGAGAGCATTGACCCAAAGCGCTGCCAGAAAACGACATAGGCTCCAGCAAATAGTCCATATATAATCGTGAACAGAATCAGAGGTGCGAGAGAGTGAGCAAGGCCCCACAGCGTAAATGCAGCGACGGAGGAAACGAGGCCAGTGATGACGACGAGGATGAAGATGTCGTTAACACGATCAGATAGATACCCGAAGCCGAGCTGACCAGCAACCGTAGCCAGATTGTGTGCTGCCAAGACAAGAGCGCCGATAGGCCCGGAGAGACCCATAGCTGCGGCAAAAGTCGGCAAGTAGAGTGGAGGGATATAATATGCGAGGCTCTGACTCAAATTCGACACTGTCAGAATCCAAAAGACCGGGTTCTTCAAGAAGGTCAGATCGACAGGTCGTACGGTTGCCCGAGTTGACACAGGCAACCTCCCCCGTAGAAGAGGAAGAACAGGCACGACGAGGATAAGTTGGACCACCACAAAGATTCGCAGCGCCCCGCGAAACCCCCATCGACCCAAAAGCCACTCAAAGAGAAATGGCAAGCCGACACCGCTGACACCTCCGCCAGCGAACACTACCGCATAGGCAAACCCTCGCCGTTGCACGAACCATTCATTCAGCATGGAGAGTAATGGGGTATAGAGGAATAGGAATCCAGTTCCGTAGAGGACTCCCTGAGTCGCAATCAACACATTGACAGACCGGGCAAAGGACGCACCGAGAAGAGCTAGGATGCAGGTGGTCGTTCCTCCCAGCACCATGTAGTACTGCCAACGTTGGTACCGCGTGACCAGACGGGTAGCGAAAGGTGCCCCTAGGAAGTATATGCTTGACGAGATGGTGCCGATCGCGGCGATATTTGGCGAGTCTTTGAACTCGGGTTGACGGCTGTAGTGTTCTTGAAAGACTCCAAACGCCATGGGAAAGCCTGTTGCAACTGGGTCAATTTCCAGCTAGAGAGGGCATGTTCATGAGCCTTCAGCCTACCCCAAAGTACTCCTTCGATTATAAAACTTCCGAAGAGAAATTTCCAGGCAGCAGGACCTCGATCCGTCGGAGCAAGGCTGGACATGTGCGGCGTTTCGTCACCATCCTCTCCTCTGGACCTTGTCGACAGTTCAAGTGACATGGTTGGCGTCTTAGTGTGATCTCCGTCAAGAATGTCCTGCTCAGACGGCTCTGGATAAGATTCAGCGGCGTAAGTGGGACAGGTACTGACTGAGTAATGCTCACAATGAAAGGACAGGCGGGGGATAGGAGGGGCAGATAAATACTCGACTGCTTCATGATCCACTTGGGTTTGTGGTCTCTTCCTATTGGGTGCTCGGTTACCAGCCGAGGGGAGAAGAGGGCCGGAAGGATTCTGGCTCTTGCATCATTCGATGTATGATGACACTGGTCACTATCTCGGCTTCGGTCATGTCCTTGGCGCATGTTCGGCTTCGGCTCCGGCCTCGGCTTCGGTCTCTACCAAGAACCCCTTGAAACTCGATTAACTATCGGAAAAGAAGACACAATTTGAATTAAAACTAGAATATTTGTTCGCATTATGGCGTATCTTATCTTTCCTTGATATAAGGCCGGCTCCCTCCTAAGCAAAGAGTAGGTTCCTCATCTTGATCTTGAAGCAACATTCCCAATGCCAGTAGACGACATACTCAAGGGGAAGTATCCCGCCAAGGCACATGTACGACGCGTGATTGACTATATTCGGTCCAATTTACCTCACGCAAAGGGCTTCCTCTTCCTGACAGGTTCTCCAGAAAGGTTCTACGATGATACAGACCTAGCTATTCCATTTCGCCAGCGGAGAGCCTTCATGTACCTGAGTGGTGTTGACATTCCCGATTGCCACATTATGTATGGAATTGGCAATGAGTGCTTGACACTCTTTATACCGCCTCTCGACCCCGAAAGCGTTCTCTGGTCAGACATGCCCTTGACGGCTGAGGAAGTGCTTGGCAAGTTCGACGTCGATGCTGTCTTGCCGAGCACCGACCTTCAGACTACACTTGACTTGATTAGAAGCAACAATCATGACGTTGGGGATACATTCTTTACCATCTCAGGCCATGTGGGACATGGGATCAACCTTCCGGGCGGAATGCCCGTGGACTCGACCAGCCTCAAAGAGGCGATTGACGAGTGTCGGGTGGTCAAAGACGAGTACGAAATTGCGTTGATCAAAAAGGCGAATATTATCAGCTCGGCGGTTCATCTAGCCGTCATCAAATCTGTCACGAAGTGCAAGAATGAGTCGGAGATTGACGGCGTGTTTCTGGGAGAATGCACCAAGAGAGGGACCAAAGTCCAAGCCTATCCAAGTATTGTTGCAAGCGGACGCACAGCTGCCACAATGCACTACTAAGCCAACAGCCAGGATGTCTACAAAGACGGAAAGGCCAAGGACGTGGTGGTTATTGATGCTGGAGCTGAGTGGAACTGCTATGGCGCAGATATTGTGAGTTTGTTCTTGGTCACGTCTGTCGCCAGCTAACACCAAACAGACTCGAACTCTGCCCATTTCTGGCAAGTTTATGCCTGAATCCCGTTCAATTTACGAAATTGTCCTTAAGATGCAGGAAGCTTGCATTGCGTCCTTGAAGGAAGGTGTTCTGTGGGATGATCTCCATGTGTTGGCACATAAGATTGCTATTGATGGCCTCTTGGCGCTCGGCATCTTGAAAGGGGATAAAGATGAGATTATAGTAGAAAGAATCAGCACCGCGTTCATGCCACATGGTCTAGGTCACTTCTTGGGCATGGATACGCATGATACAGGTGGTCGACCCAACGAGACCGATCCAGATCCCATGTTCAAGTATCTGAGAGTGAGAAGACGTCTTCCTGCAGGATGTGTAGTGACGGTCGAGCCGGGTGTAGGTGTGACCACGAACCCTAAAATCACCGATTCTGAGCTGACGTTAACAGATTCATTTTGGTCCACATTTAATCCGTCCGTATCTCAACGACCCCAGGCTCTCAAAATACATTGATGAAGGGGTGCTTGACAAGTATTGGTATGTCGGAGGCGTATGGTGAGTGGACATTGTGGAGATCAGTTGTTTGGCACTAACATCGCTTTCAAGTATTGAGGATGATATGGTAGTTACTCGGGACGGCAGCGTGAATCTTACCGATGTGCCCAAAGATCCAGACGAGTTGGAGGCTATCATATCGAACACGAATATGGCAGCAGAAAGGTGACTTCAACGGTTCAGTTTGGACACGCCTGTGATAATCTAGGTCGGGGGATAATCGCATGGGCAAACATACCAAGCTAGATATAAGAGACATGTATCACACACTGGGGCCAAGCCAGTCAAAAGTATTCAACAAACCAAACCGGAAAGGCGGTGGTAACAATGATCCCCAACCTAGAGTCTCCAGGTTTCCCCTCGCCTCCAGCCCGACAGGCTCATTCAAATGATGGTCCAGGACACGCTGGATAAGATGCTTAAAGTTGGCGCATGATTCTCCAGCAGGAGCCGAAGCGGGAACCCAGTCTAGGAAGCCAACCAGCAAGCTCAACTGCTGTACGATAGCCGATCTTGTCAATCCAGCGTAGTGAGGATCACATCCGGTGGGAGTTGGTTGGAGCAGCTCTTGACAGAGGATGCCTCCGCCGGGTGCCCCGTACTCCAAGAGCTACACTTCAAGTCAGGACCCTTCTTGCAAACTAAAGGACTGTGATTCATACCTGCCATTCGAATTCGCGTAGTATGACAGGGTTGTCCAAAGAGCTCTGACGTTTCCATAGTTCAACTGTTAGTTTGACGAGGTCGAAGCTTGCAAGTACCAAGTCCCTCTTGTCAGATTGACCATGTCGATGAAGCAATCTTTCAACAAAGAAGATATTCTTCAAGTAATCCAGCTAAAGTATGATTCTAAAGTACAAGGTCTTCGCATCAACGTCCGGATTAGTCAAATCTTCCGAGTTGTACTTGATCCATTCTGGGAGGGTAGACATGGATGCCATTTGGCGAATCTTGATCTCCCTGCCTCAATGTCAGTCTAACCAAATGAGACCACTGGGAGCAAAACGAACTGAAGTTGGTTTGGGTCCACAGGCCTTCTCCTACACAAGGCGATATTGATCAACTCGTCGCGTATGACAGCGATCATGTGTCGCGCTCGAATCATGGTGGTCGGATATATCTCACCAACCGTATTCCAACCATGGTCATCCAACGAGTTAAATGCTCGCATTAGAGTGGCATCATCAGAGCCAAGGTCTTCGTCACTAATGTCAAGGGGCATCGGAGTGGAGCAAAAGGTACCGGTCAAGGAGGGAGGCCGGCCAGCAAAAGAAACACCAAACTTGTCGGTGGTGAAGATCTGAGCGACAAGTCGACGTCGATACTCGGAGCAAAGTGTTGGTCTGTACGAGGGTCCATTCTCCAAATCGTGGAGTCCAAGATACGTAAGCATGGTCACGGCCAGGCTGTGAGAGACGAAGCTCGAGATTCCTGAGAGTTGTCAGTGAGAACTTAATCTTGGGCAGTCAAGAGCTAGAGCTTACGGGCATCACCGTCAATGATGGAGTCGAGAACCGACTTTCGACGGCAAAGATCTAAAAGTACCTCGTTGCCCTCGGTAAAAGTGCGAGCGAGTTCAATACAGTAACCTAGACAAGTCCGAGCTGTCTCAGGGGACACTTGCTGGGCAAGCGATTCAACTTGGTTGCTGCGAAGAGAGTCGACGTCATCCGATATCCGTGCAATCCCAGCCCAAAGGAGTCCTATGGATTCCCAGCGGAGACCCTGGTCACAGAATTGGCTGATCCATTGTTCGGCATCATGAGACTCCTCCTTAATAGGTTGTCTCGTGTTGTTACACAGGCTCTCAGCCAAGAAGCTCAGGCCCTCATCGCCTTGTTGCAGGAGATCCTTGAACGTGACGTGAATGGATTGGATGATTCGATCAGTTGCAACATTGACCCATCCCTTTAGATCACTTGAAGATTTCTGTGAAGCCATTTGCTCAACAGGTAAGCATCGAAGGACGAAAAGAGCAGACTCTCGGATAGGTGATTGGAGCTCGCGAAAGGCGACCCGCTGATTGTTCTCTTCAGTTCTCTCCGCACTATTGTGCTGCGAAGTAGATCCATTGACCAGAAAGAGATCCAATTGAGTCTCTTCAAAGACGTTGTTGTGACTCGTATAGCCAAAGTAGCCCGTGTCAGAAGCCGCATCAATCAAGGGCTTTGGTGTTATTCGCGACCTCGTCTCAGTGGAAGCATTGGCCTCGGAGATTAATCCTGGCCCACTATTCGATGTCCCCAATGGCGATGTTGATGATGGGTAGATGCAGTTGAGTTTTGTTCGTGCCTTTCGACATCGTTTGCACGTTGGTTCTGAGCGGTCACAAGCCAGTTTCCGCGCCCGACAGGGAGTGCATGCCGGGCGGCGACTAATTCGGCCAGAGGAATTCGGATATCTGGACGATATCATTTTTCAAGGGTGTCTTGTCTTTGTAGGAGATGATTCTGACATGAATATGACATGGCTCGGAAGGCATCCCGGTGTGGGAACGGAGCGGAATATTGTAAACACGACAACGACATTGTCCCCTCACAAAGCACGACCAAGAACTTTGTTCTTTCCGGTGCGAGAGCTCCATTTCTATATTTCCATGGCCAGCCCTTCAGATCTCAGTTGATCAGTGTTGATGGAAGAGGCGGGGGCTGAAGATCTAGTTCCTATTAAGCTGCACCGTTGAAACGTGACCACGAGGGAGGCCTGTCTAAGTACGGAGTAATCGGCTTCATAAAAGAGGGATAAATACCCTTGTCCGATTCATGTGGACAAATGTCTCATAAGTCGCTAAAATCCTCAATACAAGGGTTCGGTAAAATTCACAGCTGAGGTTGCACACCTCTCATTCCTCCGGCACGTGTCAACTTACATGCCTCGGCTCAATGAACTCTCGAGTAAGTTCTCCAACAAGCAACGCAAGACCTTCCAAAACAAGCTCTAGTTCATTCCCATAATTCATTAAAATTAAGCATGTCTAATTATGTCATAAAGAAGGATAATTACAGGCCATTCCAGTGTCTCGTGTCTCGTGCTTTTCACCCATGTCTATCCCCGCAATGAAGAGTACGTCTTGATGGCCTTCTCAAAGCTCTCTCCAATTCCCTTGACCAATTCCTTGGCGTTTGCTTGAAGCTCATCCGGAACCTTGGCAATGACAGCGTCTGAAAAGTCCTCAGTCAAATCCCTCTGCAGCTCCAAGTTGAGAAGAATGACAGGTCGGAGGAGCAGCCTGTCAAAGTCGGGCTTGGCCCGGATGACCGTCTCGAGGGTCATGTTGACCTGACCTCCCAGCTTGGTGGTGGCCTGGGCGACTGCAATCGTCTCGTCGACCGACAGTTCGCGAGATGCGCGGGCCGTCTTGGTGCCGTTGTGGATTTCGGCAAGGAGGATGGTGGACTTTGTGATGATGGGTAGAGTACCGATGAGGGTTTTGGGCCAGTCGGCAATCGTCTTGTTTAGGGACAGGGTTGCGTTTCCGATGTCGTTTATGGCAGCGATGATGGTAGCTCCAGAAGCGAGAGCGCTGCCCGCGAGGGCCAAGACGGGGAGGATGCTCAGACGCATGATGGACTCAGTTTAACGAGAGATCTGGTACTGATTCTGAAAGCTTAGCTCGATTCTTTTTTCTTCTGCTATTCCCATCTACTTATACCGTCTTTCTCGCCCTTCACGTGCCAAGTGTCAGCCTTTCAACTCCGAAAGCTGAGTTGGTGGCCTCGTGTAATCACAACCCTCTCCCCGCATCTATCCTCAATCAGGAACTCAACGCCGAGATCACAACATCCAGATTAGATGACTCCCTCTCCCCATGGGGAAACCCCTCGGGCAGTTCCCGGCACTCAGTGGTTCCTTTGCTCATGGAGGCTGGGAAATCTTGAATGGATGCGGGGAGGATCGCCAATTACGGGGAAGGTCGACAGGGGTAACGGCATTCTGGGCCGCGGCAAACATTTGACTTGCACTTGGAGCAGATGCATGTGGAATTGGTTGTGGGTGGATGAGGTTTTTTATGGGAAATGACAGCTGTGCCGCAGGTGACAGAAGGATTTGGTGTGGCAATATCGTCCAACATGATGCGTTGCTACTCACACTTTTCTCATGTGCATGCATAACTTGGCCTTGACACCGATGGCGAATCATGCATGATGCATTCATATTGCCATGGGCCCAGAAAGCTTATGTTTGTACGTTACAGGGCTGCTAAGGAGCTTCGTTTCACGGACCACTTTGACATCGGTCAAGCCAAGCCACGAACCTTTCTGGGGTCTCTTGGCATGGACATATGCCAAGTTCCAAGTCCCCATTGGACTAGAATCCTGTAAACTTGTGCATATGCTTTGCCCTTTCCACGTGCAACGTCCTCTGTGTCTCTGACCATGTGGGCAGTAAGCAGTAAGCCACATGCCTTAGTACAGGCCAATGTCAGCCAGTGAGGTGTCATCAACAAAGTTGAGATATATCGGTCCACGCCAATACACAATCACTCTGCAATATTCAACACCAAACAATTCATTTCCCATTCACCAGCACTCTTCACCTGGAGGCCAATTCTTTAGGATCTCCATCTTAGTCACCAAGAAGCAATGAAACCATTTGATTGGCCAACACTCAGGGCCATGCAACGTCGTGTTGGTTACGACCAACTCAACATGTCCTCCCCCTCACTTGGCCCATTTCTCATGCGTGGTGGTTGTTTTCGTTGCACAGGAAGCCCTTCATAACTCGAGTACCATTCCTCGGACGAATCAGTTCCTGCCTTTGAAGATGGCAGATGAGACAGCCCACCGCACGGGGAGTAAGTCTCCCACAGAGCCTGGCTCCTCACCACCTGGCAATGAGGCTCCACTGGAGGCAGGTGATAATCCCGCCGACGACGGTGACTCTACTTTCGGATCCGAGCCTGGCAGTTCGACAACCTCGATCACTTCGAGCATCCTAGAGTATCGAACTGTGCACGGAAGAAGATACCATTCTGACAGAGGAGATGCTGCTTACTGGTATGGAGGTACCCAGTAGGAGATGCTGCGATAACTAAAAGCAATGACTGAAGGGCACCCAATGATGAGAAGCAGAATGAGTCTATGGATATCAAGTAAGTTCCTAAAGCTCTAAGTCAGGAGACATGGCTAATCATGTCCCAGCCACCATCAGCTCACGCTAGTTCTTGGGGGTAAACTGTACCTCTCGCCATTGGAGCAAGGTATTCAGGTGTGTGTCAGATACTCATTTTTAACAAACGTTTAGTCTAACTGCTCTTACAGCGTGTCCTTGACATTGGCACTGGAACGGGTGAGCACCTCTACTCTTGGCAGGCATTCAACCACTTACTAATATGTCACGCCAGGAATCTGGGCTATGTATGAACCCACAAGTTATGGACCTGAAATAATATTAACACCATTCACAGTGACTTTGCTGATGAGTTTCCAAACGCCGAGGTGACGGGCACAGATATCTCTGTCATCCAACCCCATTGGGTTCCTCCCAACCTCAAATTGTAAGAATGATATCCGCCTTCCAACAAGAGACATTTCTTATACTCTTTAGCGAAATCGAGGACTGTACACAAGCCTGGACTTTTGACGAAAAATCGATCGATTACGTGCACATGCGATACCTCATCGGAAGCATCAAGGATTGGCCGGCTTTGATGAAGGAAGCCTTCCGCGTCTGCAAGCCAGGAGGTTATGTCGAGAGCTACGAGGGTTCGCCGGATATGGAGAGCGATGATGATACCGTCCCCAAGGATAGCGCCATGGCTGATTGGGGTCCCATCTTCAAGGAGGCCGGGGTCAAGATCAGCCGACCGTTCACTATCTTGCATGAGGATCTGGCACGCAAGGCTATGGAAGAAGCCGGGTTCGTGGACGTTGAATCAAGAGACTTCAAGGTACGTCGCATAATATAGTATCCCGGTCAGCGGAAATTGGGTTGTTGATCTTTTCAGGCTCCTGTTGGTGCGTGGCCAAAAGACAAGAACATGCGCGAAATCGGGCAGTTTGCCCAAGTAGCCCTAGAGCAGGACATTGAAGGTTACGTCCTCGGAGTCGCTGGTCTAGCCCGTGGATGGTCCAAAGATGAAGTAGCAGTCTACTGCGCCAAGCTTCGTCAAGAAATCAGATCGTTGAAGCAGCACGCGTATTATCGCATCCGCGTCGTCTACGGCCGAAAGCCGGAGGACATTGCGTAAGCCGTGGCGGGATCAACCTTTTTTTTGTACGACTGTCTTGAACGATCTTTGAGACACGGGATATGCACGATGACGCAGTGTAATCGAGATCAAGGTCTTGGATGTGCTGGGCATTGGATGGGATACCCGGTATGGTTGAACAAGATGCTCGGCGCCCGGGAATTGGGGGGGAGGGACCCTTGGCGACGCGTGTAGCCAAGAGCGACTACTTAGATGGCATACGTGGCAGCGTCCAATAAGAACCAACATTTTCGCTCGTGAACCGTGGCTGGCGTATCATCATGCTCTCCCATGGCAAGAGATGGGTGTCGAGCCGTTGGAGTTTGAGAACAAGGCGCCACCGTTTGCGCCACAGCTTGACGCGCCTGTTTGACCCTGCGGCGTCAGCATTGAGTGTAGGCGTTGTCTGTGAGCGTTCTCGAACTGATGACTGCGGTCTCGAAGATGTTGAAGACAGCCTAGCTATCATGATTGTAATCCGAAAGTCAAGCCTAATTATGAGTATTGTTCTAGTGGCGCGTTCCCAGGGTTGTTGTTTTCCCGTTCACGGGCGGAGAATGTCATGCTGTAACCACATTAAGACTCTGACATCAAGGTAATTACGCAGTGGGTAATGCAATAACAGCTTATGGTGATGTGATGGTCTAATGCTACCCTGATACTCTAAAACTGGGGTTGTCAGATCCTTCTATTAAACACAAACAGGTTGTTTATCCTGGGGCCTTTGGGTCTTTTGATGCCGAGGAGAGATAAGACGGGTCGGATTCTTCCGGTCGCAACTGAAGACACCGTTGTCAAATGTAAGCAGGTCAGCAATTAGATATCTACCGCGCCGCAAACGGACGGTCCCTGGCTCATCTACCACCATGACTGCATACAGAAAGAACCGTACCTCGGCAAAGCATCTCTTTTTGCATGATCTGTCAGCATCTGTCGAGATTAATCTGCAGAAAACGTCCCTGTTTAGGGTAACCCGCGCGAAGGAGCAAGCGCAAAAAACCTGATTTGATTCGGCTGATCAGTGACAACCTCCGACAAACCGCAAACGGCCTAGTGGGGCCCGTTAGTTTCAGGCAGGGAAAAGGAGAACCCGGTGGAACCCAGAGGGCGTTAGCGGGGGTCACTCAGTTTGAAACTATCGAAGGATTCAGTCTCTCAGCTGGACAATAGTTTCCAGCGCCATCAGCGCCTCGTTGCGTAAAAAGTAAGGTCGGTAATGAAGGAAGTGGACTGATGGATCTGAAGTTCTTCACGGAGTATGTACAGGGGTTGAGGGGGATCCATCTGTGATGAAGAATGTCAGGAAGCGAAAATTGGAAGGGGAATGAAGAATGATGCTCTGACCACACCCGCTGAAATGACGCAAGGTTGATGGCCCATCTCTCCGGCCTCTTTGCCTCGTTGGTACTAGGGCTCTTGCAACCTTAATCCTGTCAAGCTTTTTTTCCAGCCCGGCAGCTCTGACGCTCCCGAGCTCCGACCGACCAAGCGAGTTTGTCCGCGGGAGACGACGAGAAGCAGGGCATCACCTTTCAAAAGACTGGGCAAGACAAGCTTTCTCGACTGCATCAGGCACCATACCCTCTTTACCAAATCAGAATTCCTGTGGCTGAAAGACTAGCTAGTCAAGGCACATTTTCAGCTCGCTTCGGACTCCAGAGATTGGTCGCGTCCACATGCGTTAGGGGGACCATGCTTCCCATGGCGTTCCTCTAGATCCACCAGGGCTGCCACCATCGATCAGGTCCCTCTCCTTGGCATCATCTTTAGCCCCGCGGCTCGAAGGAAGGCACCTGAACAAGTGAAGAACGTGTGTGATGAAGGAATTTGACAGCAAAAAGACCCCTATTTTCCCTATCTTTTGACAAGTCAACCGTCAGCGTGTCTCTTGGTCGCCTCTCGGTCGCTGATCTCCTCCTCTGGGGGTCCACTGCAGCGCCATCCATCCCACTGTTACTGTGGACCCCCCTCCCCTCGAGGGTCATCCCAATTCACATTGCCGATCAGGGGGGGGCATAACCGGGAGAGGCAGGCAATGAGTGAGAGAGTTGTGTGTGTGTGTGGCATGTGTGTGTGTTCTATATGAGGAAACCAAAGTTTCAATTTTCCCGTATTCTAAGCCACCGATCGACTGCCTTCTTGCTGTACTGTTCTGTCATCTTTTCTTCTTGCTTCATCCATCTCATCTTCTTTTGCCGTATCTTGTCTCTCGCTCTTGTCGGCAAAGGCGGAAAGAATCCGAATTAATTCACCAAATGCGACCGTCTTCTTTTTCGATATAAACGCTCTTCACTCGCTCTTTTGCCATTTCTCGGCGTACAATCATTTCCATCTACTCTCGTTAAATCTGCGCCCGGTCATCGGACACGGTCGCCATGCTCGCCGCTATTCAATCCTCGGGCGTCGCCCTTGGTCGCATTCTGCCCTTGGCTGTGACGCTGGTCGTCATTCTGGGCATCGTCATCAATCAGCTCAACCTCAGCGACGACCCTT
The DNA here is from genome assembly GCA_030779245.1 of Fusarium sp. MBC 438. Taxonomy (NCBI): domain Eukaryota; kingdom Fungi; phylum Ascomycota; class Sordariomycetes; order Hypocreales; family Nectriaceae; genus Fusarium; species Fusarium sp. MBC 438. Next base: position 415,162 of record JAPFTB010000042.1, read on the forward strand.
ATCGGTGCAACGCCTTGCTTCACGAGGGAAGCTGGTTAAATGCGCCCGATAACAATGGCAGCCGGGCGCCTTTCACTAACTGGCAACCCAAGGGCTGCATGCTTCACAAGTACAAGAAGGAGGAGATCGCCGACTGCATGGAGGGACGACACATGCTATTCTTTGGCGATTCGACTACGCGACAGATCTTTTATGGAATGGCCCGGCTGGTAAGTTCACGATACGAGGTCATCGAGTTGTTCCGTTCGGCTTGACGACCGCATCACGTGATCATGGGTAATCAACAAAGGGATGTCGCGATCGCTAACTGAAATGCTTCTCTACAGCTCGACGCCGACAAAGCCAACGATGCGCGAAAGAACAGCAACAAGCATGGAATCCACGACATGGACTTTGGCGGAGTTCGCCTGGTTCAGGTCTGGGATCCCCTCATGAAGCCCGGCAATGCCACCGATATGATCGAGGACCAGCTCGCCCTGTACCGCCAGGAGAGACTCGACCCATTGCCCGTCGAGCAGCAAAAGGCCCCGGCCTTTATCTTCATGGGCGTCGGAATCTGGTACGCCGCCCGATTCGAGGAGGGTGTCTCGCTTGAAAAGTTCAAGACAACCTTCCAGAACATCTCAGCCATTGTCCAGAACAAGGACTTTGCTCCCTTCGGCTCCCGACCCATGGACCCCCGTGATGGTATCGGTTCCGAGCTGTTCCTCGCTCCTGTTGCGCCACCTTTTTACGACGAGATGCCCGATTACCGCAAGACTGGCATTGCCTCGAACCCCGGCGAGATCGAAGCTATCGACGAATACCTCGAGACGATGGAAGAAACATCCGGCATCCCCATGCTCTGGTCGTACCCTGCCCTCTCGCAAGATCAGATGGGTGTTATGGAGGACCTCGAGAACGGCTTCCACGTTATTGACTCTGTCTCCGAGATGAAGGCACAGATCCTCCTCAACCTGCGATGCAATGCCAAGATTGATGCTAAGAAGGGATACCCTTACGACCGCACTTGTTGCACCGACTACGGCGCCAAGTCTTGGATCCAGATCGTCATTGTTGCCGCCGGTATCCTTTACGTCGGCGCTGCTGCTCTGTTTGAGATTCTCGCCCTCATGTCCAAGCAGGTGCCCAAGCTGTCCATCTTCAACGCCGACGTTGCTACCTTTATCACCGGCCTTCTCGCCTGCTACTGGGCGGATCGCACCCAGTCCTTCGCCAAGGGCTCTAAGGAGTATGTTACCTTTGAGTTCAACCTCCTTACCGCCCTGTGCTTCATCGCCGGCTTTGCTTTCCTCGCCAAGTCCAAGCCTCCGCCCGCCCGGCCTGGATCCACGACTCCTGCTCCGACGACTCTTGATGACATGAAGCCTCTGTCTCGTGACCAGACCGACGAGTGGAAGGGCTGGATGCAGGCCATCATCCTGGTCTATCACTGGACTGGTGCTTCTCGCGACCTCAACATCTACGTTGGAGTTCGTCTTCTTGTTGCGGCTTATCTCTTCCAGACCGGTTATGGACATGCCGTCTTCTTCAGCACCAAGAAGGACTTTTCGTTCAAGCGAGTTGCCGCTGTGCTTCTGCGACTCAACCTCCTCAGCTGCGCCCTTCCCTTCATCATGAACACCGACTACATGTTCTACTACTTTGCGCCTCTTGTCAGCTTCTGGTTCGTTATCATCTACGCCCTGTTCGCCATTGGCAAGAAGTATAACGACAACACGTACGCTCTTGTCGTCAAGATCATTATTTCGGCCGCCATCTGCCCCGGAGTGATGCTCTGGACGCCTGTCCTCGAATGGGTCTTTGCCGCTCTGAACCTTGTCTTCCGAATCAACTGGGATCTTCACGAGTGGCAGTTCCGCCTGGGTCTGGATGGCATCATCGTATACGTCGGAATTCTCATGGGCATTGCCTCTGTCCGAACCAAGGCATACAACCTCATCCTCACCAAGTCGTATGGCATTGCTGGAATTGCTGGTATCCTCTCCATGCCCGTGTACTGGTGGGTTGCCGTGAGCCACGCCGAGAAGAAGCAAGACTACACTAAGCTCCACCCCATCTTCTCTTTTATCCCCATCATGGGTTTCATCGCCGCTCGCAACATTTCCCCAGTTGCGCGAACATGGTACTCTCGATCTTTTGGCTGGCTCGGCAAGTGCTCCCTTGAGACATTCACCCTTCAGTTCCACATCCTCCTCGCGGCCGACACCAAGGGCGTTCTCCTTCTCGACATCTTCCAAGGCGATGGTGGCCTTCTTAGCGACCGATGGAGGGCTCTTGTTGTCATTGTTCCCATCTTCTTGTGGATCAGCTCCCGCGTCGCGGATGCCACGGGCGGTATGGTCAAGCTTCTAACTGCTCAATGGACCACCGAGACGGCAGAAGATGAGCAGTTTGACCTTGAGGGCAAGGCTGATACCGAGCCTCTCATGAGCAGCTCGCTGCTCTCTAGCCTGGCGCCGTTTGCTCGGCACATGCCTTCCAAGTCTTCTTGGGCCAACAACATCAAGGTCCGCATGGTTGGCCTCCTTGTCCTCCTTTGGGCATTGAACCTGGTAAGTCGACCCGTTCATCGCTACGTAAACCAATGCTAACATGTCCTCAAGTTTTATTAAATGTACCATTCACGGCGTTCGGAGTATAGCGCATCGACCGACCGATCGACTGCGGGAACATTGGCAGGGGACCGTCAAAAGACGCAGGACCGGCTTGTAGGGGGTTACAAAGACTACGGATATACCGGGTGACTATTTTTGGGCTGGCATGCCCATCACATACTGTACTTCTGGGCTCATAACCCAAACCTCGATGACACGAGATGTAGATTTCTTATTCATAATGACAAGACATCAAACCACCGTGGCCACGAACTCGTTTGGGAGTGACCATCTGACATCAGCTCACTCTGCACAATCCCGGACCCTGACCCTCGAGCCGAGGAGGAAGCCCCTCTAATCAGGGCTGACATGGTTAAGGAACAGGGATCTTGATTAACACATCCACATCCAACCGAGGAGGATTTGTGCGGCGCGGGCGTCTAGGGTGTGCCGTATTCATACGACGGGTATTCGGATAGACCTGTGCTTACAGATGCAAAGCCAAGGGGTTGAGAGAGTTGTTTCTTGGCGCTGTTGGTTTGGTGATATTGACTTGGCCTGTGGTAAGAGTTGCAATGAAACGACTAAAAGGTCTAAAATAATGAATAAGGGAGGTTTGAAGTATTGCTTTGGATGCTTCTTATAATATAAGTAGAGGCCTCTCACAGCTATATGTCCTATACCAACACAAAATCCTCGTGCGGAAGATTGCGATGCCGCCATTGTTTGATAGCCTGACCATCCATAAACTTATACATATAGCACTGCCCAACAACCTTGAACTCCCCAGATATCTCTGTCGGCCTCAACACAAACGGAACATCAGCACCGAACAATAACACACAAACATCTCCCCTCTGCATCGCCTTTGGCCCGAGACCCCAAAACCCGTTGGTATGAGTGTTGAAGAACCGTCTATTGGTCCCATACGATTTAAAGGCTGGATCAAACATATGTCCCACCCTTATAATCGTATCTAGAGACCAGAAGCCAAATCCAGGTTTGAGGTGAGCTACATAAAAGACCTCGTTTGCACGCATGCAATAGCCGGCGAATTGCTCCACCACACGGTTCCGTCCATCTCCAGCTTGGTCATCCTTGCTATCATAGAAGCACACAAGTGTTGAGGCAAATGCCTCGTTGATTCTCTCTTTTGGGTACGGAGAAGGCTTTTGCTGCGCAATCTCCCAGCATACATCAATGAGATGACCGCTCCCGTTTGACGAGTCGAAATCGGAAGTCTCCATGACTCGGGTGAATTGATCGATGTGGTCGATGACATACCCCGAGACTGCCAGCTTCTTGCCGTCAGCCTCTGCTTTGAAGGGCTTTTGCTCTGCTTTTCGAAGAGTTGCATCCCAGGCCTCCCAGAATGCGTCTGCATGAGAAGGCATCTTTCTGTCCCACTGGGGTATCCACGAAGGATGCTCATAGTCGGGCTTCAAAGTTTCTTCAGTCTGATGTGCCTGAACCAGAAAGTTGAGCGAGTGCTGAGCAATGTTGACCGCCAACAACCGATGTTGCTCTTCGACACTCAGCGAGTAATTTGCCTGAAGCCAAGCCCTATCCGTCCCGGGTCGCTTCGCCTTGGGATGACCTAGAAAAGCGTAGACGTGATCTAGTTTGTTTGTAGCGTTGAAGTACCGCGAGGCTTCCATGACGAGCATAAAGTCAAAGTCGCAGTGAGTGGCCAACGCATCATGAAAGCCCCTCAACGTCGGGTTTTGGTACATCCAATTGCCTTCTTTTTCATACGTCGCCCAAACGTTCCATAAGCCGTACAGAGGAGCACCTTCTAGCAGCGCCGCATTGTCATGCCCGAGAAGATATTTGAGCTCGTCCTTGAAGTTGGTGTTGTAGATGAACTCTGCAATCTCTGCAAAGTCGATGCTTGAATCGCCCCAAAAAGCCGTTGCCTCAGTGGCAAGACCGACTTCCTGAAGAATCCACACACGGGAGAACCAGGTGAGGTTGAAGAGCTTTCCGATGTGGTCTTTGCCGTCTTTGCCGAGGACGGAGGGGAGAGTTGACCGTCTGCCGTATCGGTTTCCTGTCAGGTCTGTATACTCTGAGGCACCTTCGGGTTTCATAGCAAGGTAGGTGTATGGCATCTCTTCCTTGGTAGGAATGAACTCCTCCATGTCTGTCTTTGTATAGATCTTCTTGTTGATGGTCCGTATGCACCGGAAAGCTTCCTCAGCAGAGCCTGTAGTATCTGGACCTAGCCAAACGAGGACATCTCGGGCTTTGTCGTAGATCACACCCATCAAGTCAACCTGATGACCCTTTTCAATATTGTCGTTCTGGTTGATGCAAATCGCATCAGCCCAAGCAATCCGGTCCTCTTCGGCATCGCGCATGCGACGGAGCCCATCTGAAAGACTCTGTCCGATATGACAAATATGGTCGGAGCAAATTATTTCTGCGCTCTTTGTTGGATCACCCCATACGTAAGAGAGAGCCGTGTATGGAGGGGCCGTGTCTATCTCGGCTATGAAGAGATCGCACACAAGCGGGTCGTTGGCGGAGCCTGCGTAGATCTTGAGCAGGCGGAAGAATCCGCCCTGGGGGATTTCTTTGTAGGTAAACGTCTCGTAATCCATTGCCAGGATAAAGATGGCGTTTCTTTGAGTTTGTATAAAAAAAGAATGGAAAAGAAGCTTCAGAGAGGAGCTATTCTCATGTTGATATTACGGATAGAATGTGGCGATGCAATCCACATGTTGGGGCTTAGACCCTTGTCTATGTTGTATTTCCATGTACGATGTAAGCTGCCAAGGCTAAGAATGGATATGCTATCCAACAGACAACTAAGCGAGTCGCTGACTGAGGCCTGCTCAGTCGTCACTGTAAGACCAGACCTGAAAGTCGCCTCCTCCGCCAGTTGCGAAATGCCGTCCAGATGGGCTCGCAGCGACTGCGAACGAAAGCCACAGATGACTATGATCATGGATAACGGTGCGGATCTCGCTAGTCTCCGCGTCTGATATATACAACTCTTGTGCTGGTGAAACTGACAAAACCCATCGTCCATCGCTCGTCACGTCCACACCCGTCACTATGCCCTATTGTTTCTGTGAGCCCATCATGTTCACGGCTGGTTTGGAGTCTTACCTTGTGCTTGATCTGCTTAACACCATTTTTTGGATCGTGATGCCATAGCCGTACAGTGTTGTCTTCGCTACCAGACACCAAGAGGTTATGCTTCGAGATGGCAACTGAATGAACACTGCCTTTGTGGGCTTGGAACCTATTCTTCGGCTTGTCGCTCGATTTGATACCCTCAATAGGCCAAAAGCTCAAGGTACCGTCTAATGAACCAGCCACGAGCATAGCAGGATCGGATGAGATGGCCACGCTCACAGGCGTATCCGGGAATGTGAACTGGGCGATTTCTGAGCTCGACTCAGTATCCCATAACCGGACCGTGCGATCAGCACTCCCTGACGCGATCATTTTACCATCTTTGGAGATGTCTAGGGCATATAATTCGCTCTTATGGCCGACGTACGTGCTGCTCACAGTGGCTGATGCAATGTCCCAGACCTGCAGAACGCCGTCGATCAGCTAATGCAGCCACCATATTTTTCTTGGAACCCCATACCCTTATAAGCGAATCTTCGCAGGTCGTAATCAACCTCTTGCTATCAGGAGTGAAAGCAACTCCCCTCACCAACAGCATCTTCTGTGTGTCCTCTGTCGAATTATGCCTCAAGGTACACGTTTGATCTCCAGTCTGAACGTCGTAAATGTAGGCGGCGTTCATTGCGCCGATAGCAATGTACTTTCCATCAGGACTAAATCGTATAGCATTGATTAAAGAATCCGGGTTTTCACTAGGTATGCGAAGGAATTCGAGTTTGATCTTTGGTCCTGGGCCTGTCGAATGGATATGCCACCGATTAGGGTCGTGCATCAACTTCTGTAGTGACTGAGCATAGTCATTTTCGAGTAGCTCTTGCTCAGCCAGAGAATCCATCGAAGCCTGATTTTCAGAAAGAGACTCGGGAGCAAGCGATTCGTCGTTGGCAAGCGGCTTTTGCCCGTTGTCAAGGTTGAACCCGTCATGGTCATCCATAGCCCGAGTAGCGGGTACGCCGAACAAGCAGAGCCAAAGGAAAAGAAGGGAGAATACAGAGGCAAATAAATTATTTGAAACACGCCTCATGATGCCTCAGAACTGAAAGTCGCCCTATCTCCTTAATGAGTGTTTATTGGAGATGCGTCAATTTTCACAGGCGCACGCATGGTGAGAAATTGCCGACATGGATTGAACGGTCCTTCAATGATCCGTCTTGATATCAACAACGATACCTGTAGCGACCAGAACAAATGAGAATTACTGCTATGATGTTATCGCTCTTCTTGCCCTGAAGTTAGTTGTGACGCGGGCCAGGAACAGAAACCCGACAAAGATCCGGCAAGTCGGCTTGAAACAGTGACCACCTCCCTTCTACGATCTTCAGGTCTGACAGCTCAAGAGGATCGGGCATTCTACCGTGCCGTACTGTACGATACTGTACAATGCAATACTCACCTCGGCTATTGCCAAAGGCCAAGAGAATGGCTTACCCCGCAAACTGTCACTATCCGTAACCCTATGGGATGACGTTTTCCCCGTAGACGCCGAGCTGACAATTTGAGTTTTATGACGCTGACATGATGAAGTATTCAAGATCTGACAGCTGATGAGGAGTACTTATACAAATCAGAAGAACGCCAATTGCTCCCCTATTCTTCATTCCTGTCTACTCTTGACTGAAGAAACCCATACTATCAAATCACTCAATTGCACATACGCATTGAACAACAACATGCCTCACGGATCGAACGTTGGATACCCCCAGAGCTACGACTCTGGCGACCAGCAGCACTACAGCTCGGCTGCGGTTCACAAGGAGGGGAACATGCACCAAATCAACACGGATGGATATTGTATGCCTGGAGGAGCTCCTGATGGGCCATAGGAGTGTTGTGCTAACCAAGACTAGTGGACAAGAACAAGATCATGAATGAACTGGCCGAGAAAGATGTGCGTATTCTTCACAACATTATTGTGCAATGTTCGTCAGGTTACTGATATCTACTTCTAGATCCAAGAACAAGTTAAAGAAAGAATGAAGCATGAACCTGGTTTTGCCGTAAGTCATATAACAATTTGCTTGTATCTCACAGGTTCTTCCGGTTGCTGATAACGTGTTCTCAACAACAGGCAATGCGAAACGGGAATAAACCCTCGCGGGGTGCTATGGTCGACGCCGAGATCGCTAAAGAAGAGGCGGAAATGCTGGCCGCGAAGAGAAAGAGCAAGAAGGGTAGCATGGGCAGTATCTCCAGCTCGGGATCGATGAGTGAATAGGAGCTACGTCGACCGAGACAGGAGAGACACGCGCCTTGAAGATACAACGGGGCTAGTTCTGACAAGGATGGGAAACGAAGTGGTTGTCGAGTTAACTCAAGGCTGTCTGTTCCTGTTGGTATGCTGGATATTAATGGCACTGGATGACAACGAAATGTGATCACTCCGCCGAACGTTGGTTTTTGGTAAAAACAAAGCGGTGTGCCCAGAGTGTAGGAAATAATTTAACGATTAATAGGAAAGCAATCAAAGAGTCATCGTGATATCAAAAGTTCTATTGGGCTTAGCCATTTGGCATAATTCTGCACCATTATAACGACACAAGGTCTCACCTGTGAGTGTCATGGCGTAGTGTACACGATTCAAAATTATCGTTCTCTGGAGGTCGTGTATGGGAAAATTGTTATTGAAATTTGGTCGTTTCTGGCAACGCCTTGTGATTAAAAATACATGAATGTTCGTTCAAAGTCGTATTCTGTAGGCCGTGACAAGTACAATTATTCTTCCATCTTAAACCATATTCTCGCCTCTCGCATCGTTGCCGACAGGTCGTCGAGGAATGTGTGACGAGTGATGATAACCATTTCCGTGCATGCCCTCAGCTCCATCGCCCTTGTATCCATGTCCAACAGCACTTCCACCATGAGTTCCCCAGCCAGCTCTGTGTGTAAAGACGGCATCGATCAACTCAGCTCGACCGTCAGCGTACATGAAAGGAGCACCACGGTTGAGAGGAATGTGGTTGTATCTCCAGTCCCAGACAGCGGCATAAGTCATGCGGTATGCTGAAAAGGCCATGACAGTGCCAATGACGGCACCTGCGAAAACGTCGTACCAGTTGTGGAATTCGTCGATGGTAAGAGCTCCGCCAATGAGGCAGGCACCGAGAATTGGAGCGTAGATGGCGATGAGCTTCCACATGGAGGGGTGGTAGTTGGAAAAGACCTTAAGCTTGGCGTTGAGATACAGGTACAGATAGACGAAGCCAGCAAAGGCGGCAGTGGTGTGACCACTGGGCATCGACTCGAGACTGTCATCGATCTGATCAGGATCACCAGTGCAGATTTCGCGTGTGTAGTAAAGCTTGAGGAAACCCTTTTCGTTATAACCCTGGTTGGTTGCGCGTGAGAGATCCGGCTTGCACACGTCGAGGAAGTGAGGTCGCAGACCGCCAATGAGCCACTTGACAAAGACCTGGAAGACGGCGGCGCAGATGAGAGAGTAGAGAAGACCGATGACAGCATTGTTGACATCCCAGAAAGATCGAATGCGGATCTGCATCACAAGAATGATGAAGATGGGAATGATGCTAGCAAGGAAGGCCGCGAGCCAGATGGGGATGATCTCGTCGCGAAGAGGGTATCCAAATTCGGGAAAGACGATCTCGCCGTCGGAAAAGGTAACTGGGAATGATCTTGAGGGAGCAGGCTTGGCTTCGTAAACCTAGGCAGTCATTGTTAGAGGAGAACGGTGAGTGTTGGAGGATGACTTACACCAAGGCCAACAGCACCCATGCAGATCATGGTAACAATATCCAACCAGGTGCACTTGAGCCACTGGCCGAATGTCGGTCGCCTCGACATTGGTAGAGGATCGTGGACGCGCTTTTGGCGTCTGGTCGAGGGGTGGGCCGGGTGTGGCGACTTGGACCTGTTGAAGAAGCCCATGTTGGCGAAGCTGGTGATGTTGGTTGGATGGAGGCTGGTATGATGGCCAACCACGAACAGGCTGACTATGCGATCAACTTGAAGTGGAAGTTGTCTGTCGAGCTTGTCTAGTTTGGACTCGAGAATGGAGGTTTCTCTTGTATAAATTCACATTTCTAGATGGTGATTTCACTTGTCAACTCGCAACCTGACGTCACCATCGTCATGATCAGTTACTACAAGACGCAACGTCGAAGCTGTCCCTTGTGTAACACGCTACTCGCGTGCCATCTACACTCTGTGCTTGTTTCGGTAGCATCCCCCTTACGCGGCGACGTCATTGATCAAGCTCATTTCCAGGAAACGTGAGCCTTGGACGGCAGATTCATGCCGAGGGGGCTTTCCGCGCGGCAGTTTGGTGCCGAGTTGACCAATCACAAGTCGCAATCTGTTGTCCTAGCGGCACCGGGATCGCGGCTTGGCCTTGATCTGGGACCTGCTGCTGTGGCTTGTTTTTGACAAATGAATGACTATCTGGTACACTGCAGTATTCGGGGGAGAAATGTTAGGCTATTGTCAAGGTAATGAACGTGGAGATTGGTGAAGTCGGGGTTGTTAGTGGTGATGCAACAATGTTGCAGCCACGGGCAATGCTGACGTCGAGATCATTTGGTTACGTAAAACACAAATACGAAAAAGAAGGTAGAAAACAACTTGTGAAAAAGCCCGTTCCATCGATTTACTTCTCAAAACAGGCTTAAACCAGAGTTTTAACCTCAAAATAACCTTGATTCCCAGCCGTGGAAGAGGTGCGGTCGGTGAGTGTGGCTCGTCATTGTGGCTGGTGAACTTGCTCTCCGATGAAGGCTTTTGGCTGTAAGACATTTTATTTACGATTCAAGCTCTATTCAATTTCGATATGCACCGTGATTTCGATGAGAGTGGTTCTCACGAGCGCATACTATTGCCTGGTGCAGCACTTTTTCGTTGTTTTTCCACGTGCACTTGTTCCCCAACAAGGTGATCTAGGGTAGTTGGCAGTGTTGGGTGAATGTAGAATGATGGCTCAGTCATTTAGTCAACAGCGCCAACGGCTTCATTTGTAGATAGCTCTTTGACACCAGATTTAGACCAGACCCTAGTGAGGCGACTGCTATACGTCTATCAGAATCTCTTGAGCGCCAGCGAAGAACCTTCCCTAGATATCCTCCGCAAGAGGTCCAATTAGGAGGGATCACCGATGCCGATATAATTTAGCTTCAGCCTGAGTAGGTGAGAAAGTATATAGAACGAGACTCGTCACCATTGCGATCAATACTGCTAACATTATATACGCACATCTGCCAAGTCTTCCAGAACACCATCTCATAGAGCCAAGAAGTGATCAGCATGCAGGTCGTTTTACCAAGAGGGCCGTGCCTGGCCAAGCCGGCAGATTCGCAATGACAGTCTTGGCATATCCGGGAGAAACCATGGCAGGGTTTATTGATCAATGTTCCATTTGGGGGCTGAAAATGATGTAACTGGATAGAAAAGGTGTGGCACAGAGTACCTAGATGAGCACATGTGCATGCATAGATTGTGATGGACTTATTTAAGAAACATCAAGTGTGGAGATATAAACCGTCTCGTCTCGTATAACCATTGTAGTAAGGAGGGAATAAAAACTAAGCACTGGAGTAGCCTTGAATTTGCAAATGAAAGCCCCTTCAAATGATAGTAACACTGGTCAAATCACCCCCAACCCACCATGAAGGAAATCCAACTCGGGGCTTTACCCTATCCCATCTGCTCCTTGGCTTATCCCTGGTATTCCAGATTTCGTTCTCATTCTTTGGGCCAGCTTGAAACAGCAGCAACCCATGTCTCTGATACAAGGTCTGGCCTCCAGACTCCAATTTCCTCAGGACGAGGGAGCAGAGAAGATCTTCAGCCTCTAGTAACCGTAGGCAGTACAACGGCTCATCATCTTCAGTGTTATCGCCCGAAGGAGTCCATTCGGCGCAATCTTGGTATAAACAAGGAGAGGTGTTGACAACCATGTCTGCTTCGGCCACTGTAGTTTTGACAAGAATACCGCGAAGAACGACCCGAGAGTCCTCACAAGCTTCAGTCCATGGCTGCATTCCTTCGCCGTGCTGGGGCCATTTCTCGACACTGAAGTGAGTCTCAGAAGTGTTTGATGTCTCTTTGGCATACCAAATGATCTTGGCTTCCAAAGAGGCCCAGGACCATGTCGGCGCGCGCCACTCGGGTACTCGCCCTCTTTCATCGTCAAACGTGTCAACAGCCCAGGCGAGATCCGTCGCGAAAGAATCTATCCACAGGCCAGCAAAATGTTGACTCTCGCGCAACGGCGCCATGTATTGTGCAATGCCGTCGACAGCCATGAGTTTGTCACTTGCATGCGTCAACTTGAGCTGGGTGTAAATCTCAACCACCTCGTACCATTTAGAGGTGAGAGCGGAAGTGTCTAAGTGCGCTTCGGCGGGCTGAAGTTTCGAGTTGTCCGGGAACCCATCAACCTGGGCTCGGAAGCCACCCAGAATAGGTGAACACTGGCAAATGTTGCGCGAACGACACTCCCACACGAGCTCCTGACTCGTAAAGTACAGAGTTCGGGGCGACAGAAGACGTTCCTGCATGACCCAGGCGCGGTTCATTAGAGGATAGTCAAAGAACCGGTGGTTAAAGTTGAACCGTGCGAAGAGTTGATACTCCTTGCCGGATTCAGGGATGGTGCCGGCTATTTCAACCTTGGGAGAGTTATAGAATAGACCGCCGTGACCGCTCGACGACGAGGCAGCGGCGAGTGTGACAAGCGAGTTCTCATAGATCTGACACATTTGCGAACCCTCCTTTATCCAGCATTCGATGTTGTGCTGGATGATGCAGAGTGAATCGATCCAGATGTACTGATACCCAAGCTGGCGGGTGACGGCAATGGCATCCTTGAAGGTCTTGGGCAGCGATGCGGCTGGGATCTCTTTCATGTACTCCTCGTACGTCTCATCGTTGAGTTGCGCAGTGATGCTCTCCGGAGGCCCCCAACAGTGGCTCAAGGCGAGGTACTTGGTCTGCGCCGGGTCCAACTGATGGGTTTCAACGACCCGAACAGATGTTTCTTGGATCTCGACCAGCCTGGATGGGAGAAAGCTGTGGTCGGTTCCATTATCGCAGAGTGAATGATTGTCCAGACACTCCTTTAGGGCACCTAAAGCGAAGGCGTTTGACTCGTCCGAGTTTGTTGATGTTGGGAGATCGTCGAAGAGAGGGACGCTCTTCCAAGGACTGGGTAGTTCTGTTGCGAGTCAGGAAATCATCCAAGAAGCGGACCTAAGGGTGTGGGATGAAAGTACCCGGAACCGCATGGATCAGAATATCGTGCTCGATTATGAAAGGATCCTTCTCGATTCTCACATTCAGTTCCCACTGCGAAGAGTCTTCGGGGTGAAGCATGTCAGTGCGCTGTCGTCTCTCACTCGTCCAAAGTATGTATTCCAGATCCGGAGACGAGGCCTCTGGCAGAAGTTGTCGGACAGCCTGTTGAACCGCATCGCAACAAATGCAGCCATTTTCAGCGGCCTTGTAGAGCTTTTCAAGAGTTCCTCGGGCGTCATCCCGCGCAAAGTCACCACAAGACCTGCAAGGCGACATGGCGACTCAAAGGCTGATACCTTGGTTTGAAGATGAAAGATCTGGATTTATTTCTGCCCAACGACGAGATTGGGCCAAAACATGACCCCAATCTTGGTGGCTGACCACCAAGTGTGGCACACCTTGCTTGTAACTTGGCGCCACGACCTTGACAACATCACAACCTCTGCGAAAACACCAAAATGAGGATCATGAGTTACTGCTCGCGTGGCGTCTCCCTCGTCGGAAATTAAATTAGAAAAAATGTTGTGAAAGAGATATATTTACTCTCTAAGCCCCTTTCACCAAGATCCATTGTATAATACCCCTTCTCACTCCTTAATAACCAACTCATTCTTATCTCCCCTTATTTCATGTTAGTTTAAAGTTGTAATCTCTCTTGGACGGAAATAATGAGTTACATACCTCTGCTCAATAGATGATCTGGCATCCCCGCTTTCAACGCTGTTAATAACCGGGCCTCGTTGAGAACGCTTATAAGCATTAAACCAAGAGCCTTTGAAGAGATAGTCAATCTCCTCGACACTGAGACCCGAGATCTCTGGAACCATAAAGAACACGTAGATAAGAGCCAGAAAGCACCAGCCAGCGAAGAATAGGAACGCTCCCCAGTTATCAGTTGTCTTCAGGAGCGAGGGAATGCTGTACTTGACGGCGTAGATGAAGAGCCAGTGAAAGGTTTGACTCACGGCTCCGCCGAAGGAACGGATGCGGTTTGGCCACAGCTCGCCACCGAAGATATAAGGAAGGACGAATAGGCCTTGCCACTCCTGTCAGCATAGGGACCGCATGTCAATTATTTTAGAAACTTACCGACGGCGTACCCGAAGGCGTGAACGAAGAGGGCTGCCGTGGCTGCCTGGGATGCAGTGGACGAAACGGGGCCTTCTTGGTGAAACTTGATAAAGACACCAATGTAGACATGCGAGATCAGCTGCATTGATATTCCCACGAAAAGAGAACGACGCCTTCCAAGGGCGTCAATGAAGAAGAAGGACGCGATAATGCTGAAGAAGAACTTGGACATGCCGTACATGCCGCTTAAGAACATGCTACGAGCCGTGTCACCTCCCAAGCCCATGATGCTCATGATTGGAACAAAGTACGAAGTGACAGAGTTGGCGCCTGACAATTGAGCAAGAGCATATGAGATTAAGGCTTGTTGTAGACGGCGGAGGTTGGAGGGAACGGTAAATGTCTCTTTGACGATGCCAGTAAAACTGGAGCCCATGCCACTGATAGAGTTTTCAATGTCTTGGATCTCCCCCTCGATGCGTTGGTGATCGGTTGGCAGACAACGCAACTTGGCCAAGGTTGAGATGGCTTCATCTTTCTTGTCCACCATCATGAGCCATCTGGGCGATTCGCAAATGAAGAAGCTGGCCAAGATGGCAAAGAACATGAAAATTGCCGGTGAGAACCACACAATCTGGTACTGGAGCCTGCCAGGGTCCATGTGCAAGAATATGCCGTACACACAAAACACTGATGTGAACAACGCGATACCCATGGCGATGGTGTACCAAGCTGTAAGGAGACCACGTATCTCGGCGGGAGCGAGCTCAACGATAGACATGGGCCCGGTGACACTGAGAGAACCGATCCCTATGCCAGAGATTATACGTGCTGCGTACAAGCCAGCCCACCCTGGGGAGGCTGCCGCGATCATCTGTCCGAGGATCCAGATGGAAGCATACAGACGAAAAGACCATCTCCTGCCGATTCGGTCGTTGACGAAAAACGAAGAGGCCGCACCAATAGCATAGCCGATGTAGATGATGGAGATGAAGTTCTGAATGTCGCTGGCCTTTGCACCTGATATGACATTGAATTGCTTCTGAAAGCCGGGTAGGGACGGAACGACAGATGAAGATCCCTGGTCCCAAGCTTGTTGCTAGTTAGCATGAAGAAATACTCGTAGGAACAAAGAGTAAACTCACTGGTTGGAAGGCCTGCCAAAGCATAGACGGCACACGAGAGGAGCAGGTTCCGGTTGACCATTAGATCTCGCGGAGTTGCTTTGATAGTCCGGGCATATTTTGCCAGGACTGACTCTGTGAAGATTTCCTTGATGGGCATTCTTGTGTTTTCTGTCGTTGTTTGTCAAGTCGTGATAATGGAGTGGTTGGATTGACACAGCAACTAGAGGGACTGTCCAGCGCTGTTATATGCCAACATTAACATCGTTCAACACCATGGCTCTCATCTCCGAGATCTTGGTCAAGCTGAAGCTCGGGCCTGTACCGGAAGAATACGAGGCGTTATCTAAGAGAGGGGACCTAACTGGTATCGTGCTCGGAAGAATACGAGCAGCCAATCGGAAAGGGCCATAGCATATCTTGGATAACCGATGGCTGCCATCACCCTGCACGCAGGGACTTGGCATCTCTAATCTGATCCACCGAGATTCCCTGACAGGCGAGAGAGTCTGGTATTGCGTGGCAAGAGATGATATCCTCAGACACCAAACAATATGCTCCAGGCAAACGGCAGGAGTCGAAGACAAGGGCCTCCTCTCCGGCGGCGACGTATTCCTGGAACGAGAGCCCACCAAGCATGTCTGAACTGCAAGGAGAAGAAACTCAAGGTGACTTCAAGGGTGCAGATATCCCGAGCAAGGCTAATTTGAGAACCAGTGCGATGACCAAAATCCTGCTTGTGGCAACTGCAAGAGGCTCGCTGTCTGTAAGCATCAACCGCAAATCGGGCTTGAAGCAGTTCATTGCTGATCGACCTCACAGCCTGTCTTATCCAAGACCCCAAAAGCAAGAAAACGCGACCCCGAAATTACCTCGAGGTCCTGGAAGGCCGCGTCGCCAGCCTTGAGGGCCGTGACGACAGATCCTCTTCAGGCACGACACAATCTCCACTGGGCCCTGCAGATGGAAGCACCCCGTCAACCCAATTGACACCAGACAATGGCGAGGGAACTAGCGACTTGTCATCCAGAGTAGGCATGCTGGACTTTCGGACGACACAGATGGAGCCTCAGTATCTGGGTTCATCGTCTGCCTTTGCCTTTTCCCGCATCATCAATTTTTCTCTCAGCCGAGACCTGCCCAGTGAACCCACATTGGCCAGCCTCAACAATAGGCATGCCTCGCCGCCGTCTCCGTGTCTGTTACCAGATTATGAGGTCGCTCTGACGCTCAGCAATGCCTATTTCAAGCATATCCACCCACAGTATCCTTTCCTGCATGAGCCGACATTTAGAGCTTGGGAGGCAAGACATTATGGTTCATCTCATGACGTGACCGAAATAGGATTTTCTTCGTCGCCGCTATTCTTCCTCAACATGGTAGGATTAGACAGCAATAACCAATCGAGCTCAAGGCTGACGACATGGCAGGTTTATGCCGTTGCATCTCTTCTCTTACCGAATACTCAGTCTCTGGCCGAGCAATTGTACATGTCCGCTCAGCTCTTCACCGACATATTGTCCAAGGACAACCTAGAGTCTATTCAAGCTCTATTATGCTATGCCATGTACTCTCTTCGCTCGATGGACGGACCATCTCTATGGTATAAGCGACATGCCGGGTTAGTTTGAGTGACATGACGCTGATGAAGAAATCAGGAAACTATCCGGCCTTGCACTGCGTCAATGCATCGAACTGGGCTATCACCGAGGCATCAGACGTCTTGCGCCCACCGCGAACCCACTCCAACAAGAGATGCGCAGAAGAGTCTTCTGGGTTGCGAACGGAATTGATTGCACTGTGGCCTTGAGGCTGGGGCGGCCGCTGGGTATCCCGATTCAGGAGATCGATGCCGAGGTAACGCAAATCCTGCACCCACCAGTCTTTGCCTCATACTAAATAAATGAAATGCAAAGTATCCTTCAGATGTTGACGACTCTGCAATCACTGAAGCCGGCATCACCAGTGCGCCTCGGACCCACCACAGCCAGCCAGCGACAACAATGTCCACTGCCATCCACGTGTTCAAACTACGACATATCTGGGCTCAGATACACACCTCGCTATTTTCAGGTGCCTCACGCTCGGACGTCGAACATGGTGCCTGCCATCCTCGCATCGTAGAGTTACGCGCAGACTTGGACACATGGCTGGCGGAAGCTCCACCTTCACGGCCAAGGCAAGATGATGATCTGTCCATCTTCTCTATAAGCACTTGGTATGAGCTAAACTACAGCTACACCATGATGCTCTTGTATAGAGGCCAATTAGCAGAGTATAAGGAGTCAAACAAGCAGGTTTTTGAAGAATGTATCCAGGCTTCCAGGAACATCTGTCAATCTTACCGTCGGCTCTATATAGGGACAGCAGTTAGATATACGTGGGGGACACTTCACTGTCTTTTCTTGTCTGGTTTGACATACCTGCATTGCTTGTGGACGTATCCTACAGTCTTGGAGTCGGTTCGTCCAGAGGATGTCAGCAAAACATGCACCGACTGTACCATGGTGTTGGTGGCGATTGCTGAGGGTTGGCAGAGTGCGGCGCCCTACCGCGATACTTTTGAAGCTCTTGCAAATCGCACGATCGCCATGGTGATCAACAAGAGTCGCTCGGCCCCAAGTCCAGCCCCCCCGCTAGGCGAAGTTGAGATCGGGGATGATGACAACTGGAGCCATTGGTTAACCGACATGGCAGAAGCTGGAGTGTTAGATGGGGTTGATGGGCTGCTGGCAGGGTTTATAAGTGACTTTGCGACGCACCCAGACTATTGAGAGAATTTGTCTTTATCGAAGTCTAGTACGATCAAACATACATGGTCATCTAGCCCTTTCGTCCTTGCCAAGACAGCACCAATGTGTTTGCAAACTTGAACGCTTTACAGCTTCTGCATGGGAACCTATTTCGCAGTCAGTTTTATGCTTAGCATTTGCCGCATAATTTCTCTTACCCGCTTCATCTTGAAATCCTGAGCTTTTCGCGGCCAGTCAGCACATGAAAGCAGGTTAATCACCGATTCAGAGTCACATACCAGAAGCCATCTCGAGCTTGGACATTTCTCTGGGACCATCCTCTCCCTCTGACAGACCGTTGTTCGGCTTACCCTGCTGGGCAACTCGCCACTTCCAGACAGGTGTGAACTGATCAGGTACACGCTCGATTTGATTCTTGACATGCTGACATGGACGTGTTAGCATATGGTGCTATGATTGAACCGGATATCATGAGACTCACCTTTCCGAGCACTGGGAGAAATTTGAAGGCATGTCCACTACAAAGTATTTAGCAAATGATGGCCAACCATGGAAGACATCGAAAACTCACGAGCCTCCTGTGCAGATGAAGAGTGAGTCGGAATATCCAGGCACGTAATCAATCACGTACTGCGACTGTTAATAAGAAACACAGGAGGGTGGATTGGCAAAGCACCCACGTCGTTGTCGATGCTGTCAGTGTACCAGCACAGCTAAATTGGTCACACATCAGCCTTAATTCGATCAACACTCTCCAGCGTTGCACCCACTCTGCTGTCTGTGAAGCCAAACTCGGCCAACTCGGGAAATGCCTGAGCAATGACCTCCTTCATCCGCGAAAGACCGTACAGAGGTACCGTGTTGATGCGCTTCTCCGTGTACTTGGTTCGTGGAGTGGAAATCCGACCGCGATATGTTAGCCTGCGTCCGTGATGCTCCAAGATATTGGGTTGGGCTTACAGGTCTGGCTGCGTTGGGTGAGCTTGGAAATTTGTAAACTGTTTCACTTGTAAGCAACGAAGTTCGGGATGGTCATGACTTCGACTCACTTTGCGACCACGAAAGCCGAACTTGAGTCTCCCTTCCTTGGAGATGGGGAATCCGCCGCCCTGGTAGTAACTAGCATGAAGGTCAGCACAACGTCTTGGTGAAAAGGGAGTGCACAGACTCTTCCCCTTCCCCCCTCCGGTAAGACCAGACAGGGTAGTTGTCAGGGTGGAATTTCTTCCAGAGGTCTTGTCGGTGCTTCGGAATGTCAATAAACATGACAGTTCCTGCTGTTGCTTCGACAGTTTGGTGAGCTTCCGGGATGATGGATGCAGTCCAGCTGCCGGCTGATGTGTGTTAGTCTTGGGGAACAGGCCCGAAGAGAAGTGAATCTACTTACCAGCGACGATGACCAAGTCTCCAAAGTGGCGAAGCCCATCGCACGTCTTGATTCCAGCCACTCTCTTGTTCAAACCATCGTTCTCGACGATGAGGCTGGAGAGCTTACCCTGGGGATCTCCCAGGACGAACTTGACTCCGGCTTGCTCACAGAGAAACTTTGCGTAGATGCAGGCCTGGTCATGAGGTTAGAAGTTTTTACAAAGTAGAGAGACTAGGATGGCCTGCCTTGTCAGCGATGGTAATGCCCCCCTGAATGTCAATGAAGCCATTGGTGTTCCCACCATTGATCTTGTCAATGATGTGATACTTTTCAACCCACTTCGGATCAATTTGCCCTAGCCTCTTCTCATCTTGGGCGTTTCCCTCAAAAGTATGTCAGTCAAAAAGTCGAGAATTGCTGGCGTACATACCTTGACAAATTGCATCTTGCGGAATTCCGGCGCCGTCTTCTCCATCGTCTTTAGGCTGTCTGCATAGTAATCGCGCAGCTCTGGACCCTCAGCGAGGAAATACGATCCGCAGATGTAAAAGAGCTTGTCTTCTGGAGTCAAACCCTCTGGGAGATCGGAACTGTTGACCTCGGTGATTGCCTTGTTCCATGAGAGCCAGAAGTCTCTCGCCTCGATAGCTAGGTCTTGATAGCTAAGGAATGAATGTCAGCATTCCCATCCATCTGAAGTAAACGACAGGGGAAATCTTACTCTATTCTCTCGGCGTAAGCCATGCGGAAGACCTTGTTGATATCTGCCGAAGCGCCATCGCAGCCCCTTGAGGGGTCATATCCGTTCTTGTCAAAGGCACATCGGTCGAAGATGGTGATGTTTCTGTAGCCACCGCGCGCGAGCCACAAGGCGCTGCTCAGGCCAAAAACACCACCACCAACGATGATGATCTCGGAATCGTGTGAAAGCATGGTGAGAGAGGAGTAAAAAGCCGGTTGCGTGAGTGGTGATAATGTTTGTACTGAGAGGAGCCTACTATGGGAAGAGTAAGTGACTTGTCTAATGCAGTCATAGATAAGAGTATAAGGCAGGAATTTATAGGCGCAGTCACTGGTTAACGTAATATCCATTCACTGTTAAGCTAGTTGCCGAGGTGGTTGCTGGCGTTGAACCCGGAGAGTGATCCAGCACTCCTCGTATTCTTCCGAGTCGCCAACCATGGCCTATCTTTCATGGCCCACACTCCAGATTCCGACGAACCGGCCCCGGGAGTCATTCGGAAGCTACCGATGCATGGAATACTCCTGTATAGGACGGTCTCGTTGGTAAGGCATTGATATCTCGGCACTGCCTTGGCTATTTTCCCCCCCTGATTAAGTACTTTCTGCCGAACTCTCTCCAACCTTCTTACCATGGTCCATAAACTCAGCTTTCACCCATGCATCTCCCACTTTGTGAGACTCTCGTCCACCGTCGCGGGTCGAGATAAGCTCATACGCCTGTTTCAATATTATTCGCGGTTTAGGATCTGGTACTTGACGAGACACAGCCATCTGAATCTTTCCAAAGAGCGATGGATGGTTTTTATGAGTCGCCTTGCACTTACGCGAAAGGTGCTCCGCGCTGGCCGGAGTGTGGAACAAATCCAGACCACCACCAAGGTCGCCAGCGCCTCATCCAACGGCGTGGATCACGATTGTTTCCTCCGCTACCTCTCGGTTCTTCGTCATTCCCTCTTGGCTGCATACCTGGTTTTGGACAATGCGACCATACTAGACAGTCTAGGGCTACATCCTTGGAAGACCTCGAGGCGCATAACTCTGCAAGCCGCCCGGTTATGGTTCAGCGCTGTAGTGTGCGGGATCTGTTCACAACTCTACTCCTTCCATCGAATGAAACGGTATCAGAAAGACAAGGATGGCATGGATACCAAAGCAGGTAGTTGTTGGTGAGTGCTTTGGCCGAGCTCTGGGTGTCACTGCGTGCTGATGCAAAACCGGATACTAGTAAACACACCGTTGACAAGTTCCAGCTTCTATCAAATTTGTGTGACTTGGGAATCTCATCGTCTGCGGCTGGGCTAACACAGATAAACGAGGGTCTTATTGGGATCTGCGGCGTTATTAGTAGTGTTGTTGGGATATATAGACAAGTGGCCGTGACCTCATAGTGGGAAAGTTCAGACTGGAATGAAAATATCTTATTATTATAAACTGTTTCCTTGACTATTACTAAAGTTTTTCTTTAATGATCATGCTGATTCTGAATTATGGCCGGAAAGGCAGTGTCTGCCACAACCTTGGCAACATCGCCACAACATCACCACAACGTCGACGACAACACCAAAAAGGAAGATCGCGAGTTGTTACTCGCGTGGCGACTCTCCCGCCGGGAATTGAACCCGGGTCTCAAGCGTATTGTCAATGACAAGCTTGCATACTGACCACTATACTACGGAAGATGTGTGGTTGTGATCAACCACTGTAGTGAGAGGATTCGATGGGACGGTGTGGAGATACGTGGGTTATATCCCGCCCACAACTCGCGTCAGAGGATACGATTGACTGTACATATATTTGTGGGCATCTAAATACTCGTGGAGTAACTGTAGATACTTAAATACCCAAGTTCCTCTTCTGTAAACCTTGCACTAGATCTTTCCACGCCTTAGTTGTCCCCCAACACCGCAAGCAATAGAGTCATCACAGGGTGTACATGAAATCAGGGCGCACATCACCACTAATGGCCTTCTGTTCGTCCGTCATAGCGTCCCACTTAGCGTCCCGCTTTCCGCTCCTACGCGCCCTGTTCTCCCAACGCAGGGCAAAGTGCATGAAGATCGAGCCACCAAGCAGGAAGATGACTTGGTACGCAAGCACCATGCCGTGGCCGGTCCAGTAGCGAGGCCTCTGTCGGTCGAGATAGATGTTGGATGAGACGACACCATTGAGATTGCCCCAGCCGACAACCATTCCGAGAACAATGGCACGCTTCAAGGAACCCTCGATGTTGTTGTTCACCCAAGACACAGTGTTGGACACGGTCGGATAGATTCCTGTAAGAGATCAGCAAAGGACACAATGTCAGACGGTCTCAAACTTACCCATTGCACCAAGGAACACGGCGCCGTATTGAACCTTTGGTTTGTCACTGGCCAGCAACATGATGAAGCCAATGATGCCCACGCACACAGTAGCAATATTACAGAAGCCTCTCCATTTAGTCCGATCTGCTGTGAAACCAACAAAGATGGTGGCCAACGCCGCGCACGCATACGGAGGCACAGAAAGGAGCTGCGCGCGCGTACCGACGTGGCCCATGCCACGAAGGATAGTGGGAAGGAAGAGGGAGAAGGCATACAGAGGCATCAAGGAGCCCATGTAGATGACCATGTACCCGTACGTCTTCCAATCCTTGCAAGCAGCCCAGATATATCGCTTGTCAAAGTCCTCAGCGGTTCGACCCTGACGGTCCATGATCAGACGGCGTTGAACACGGATGCGATCATCCTCTGACAAGAAACGGGCAGTATCAGGCCAGTCAAAGACCATCCACCAGCAAAAGATGCCAATAAAGACGGTCGCCAGACCCTCAAGGATAAAGATCCAAGCCCAACCGGGCTTGCCACCGGTACCGTCCATTTGAGCAATGGCAGCAGCCAGCAAACCACCAAATGATCCGGCGAGAGCAGCAGCTGAGAAGAAGATGGCCGACCGGGCACCAATCTCAGAGCTCTTGTACCAACAGCCGAGATAATAGTTGACGCCAGGGTACAAGCCAGCCTCGGTGACACCAAGGAAGAATCGCGCAGCCAAGAGACCGGGGTAGTTGTGGCATAGACCCATGAGGGTCATGACGATGCCCCAGGCGATGATGATGCCCGTAAAGAAGATGCGCGGGGTCAGACGCTTGAGGAGGCCGTTGGTGATGGGCTCAAAGAGGGCGTAGCTGATGAAGAAGATGGTGAGAGCCATGTTGTAGTCGCCCGTTACCATGCCGAGGTCTTCTTCCATGTTCTCTAAACGGGCATTTCCAATGTTGGTTCGGTCGAGGAAGGAGAGGAGATAGAGGAGAGAGAGCCAAGGGATGAGCCATAGGTCAACCTTCCACATCAGCTTCTTGTCCTGGTAATGGTTAGTAAGATAGCTCAAGATGGGTTCATATGTAGTGACTAACAATTTCGCGGCGCTCTTCATCACTCTTCCCCGCATCGGGGTCAGGCAGGTTTGCCAGAAGCTGAGCACGCTCCGCCTCGATTGCAGACGTGGGAGGAAGCTTGGAGACATTCTCAACGTCCACATGCGAGGGCTTCTCCTGCTCCGATGGCGGCGTTACAGTGCTATCAGTCGTCATGGCGAAAAGCTGAAAAAGAAGAACAATGATTGACAGCTCATCGCAAACTCTGGGGGAATGAGACCGTCATATAAGAAGATCTCAAAGGCGGCCCGAATATCGTTTTGTCTCTCCTCTCTGATGTGTGCCTCGGCGCGTTTGTCCACCCCCATTCCCTGTCCTGCAAGCCCTCACATGCGGGGACGGGGGAAGAGGTCAAAGCTGTTTAGATCTGCGATTCGCTCTAGGCGATTAAAGGAAGGTAATAAGGATCAACGTGGAGAGGAGACCTTTCCCCGCGATCGAGTTTAATTGGACCGACGGAGTGAGGAATGTCGATCGTGTATGGTTTTCGGAGGTTGTGATGACCGAGTGAGCAAGGGTTGCGAACAACAAGATTGTAACCCACCCTCAGATCAAAAAGGCTATCAGCCTGAATGCATCCCCCGGGTGTGAGATGCAAAGCAGGCTGCAGAAGGCCAGCCACCGAAGGATCTAATCTCTTTCCCGTGCTACGTGGCTTCATGTTGAATTCTCGTGTGTTTCTAAATACGGAGAGATTAAAGCCCAACACTGTGGTCTTTCTTTATTGTTCGGGATATGGAACATGTTTGTTGGTTGGTTGGGCCACCATTCTTCCCGTGTGTCACATCGAGGCGTAAGCCGTCTTCCCCCTCTGCATGGTCGTGCCGTCACTTCCGAAACAAACACAGAAGGACACATTGTTTCGGGCTTACGGGGCGCATATTTACGCTGATCACAATGTTGCAGCAGCGGCGGGACATTATAATTGAAGTCCGAAGGAGGGTCATGTTGGCTGCTTACTGGGGCGTCTGATGTCTGTGTCGCCGCTCTTGGCGACCGACATCAAGTTTGCCTTCTCACCTTTTTTTTCTCCATCCAAGCATCATCTTAAGCTTAAGAGTAGTCGCTCTGCTGAGTCTTGGCTTACCAAGACTGGGATGCAAGCTCCACGTGGCAAAAGCTTGATTATGGTGTGTAGCCTCTCGGCCATGATGGAGGTGGCTGTGTTCTCCAAAATGTCGCGCTGTGCTCAACCAATGTGACGCAATTATCACTGTCGGGCGAGTTGTCCTTGTAGATACTGTATGCTCGTCAGATAATAATCCGCAGCCATCCTTTTTGTACGACCCTACATTACTGAACTTTTTCAGCTCCAATCCATCTCCTCACTGGAACTTTGGTACCACCACAATTACCGCCGAAACTTTCCGGATCAGCGCAGGCGGTTACTGCGGGCGAGTCAGAAATAACCCCGGGAGTTTGGTTCGGGATGATACATGTACTCAAATTTCCCAAGAGTTTATTCTCAGTTCTGTGTCACCACCACCAGATACAACTGAAGTCAACATTACCCATGCACCCGCCAAGATCTCTTTCCTCTTGGCGATACAACGTCCGGCGGTTCCGCCTCCAATGAGGGGGTAACTGCTCTCTTGGCGTGGATGGTTCCGTCTTGGCTTGGAAAATGGAAGAATCCATGGATGACGGAAGAGTCGGTGCTTATCAAGTATTGCTACGAGACCTTACCCGACAAGGAGATGAGTCCGATCAATGCTACCATGAGGTGAGATATTGGTTGCATTTCTTCTGGACGAACGGAGATCATCGCGTGACAGCTGTCAAAGGTTGATAGGTTCGGGGCATTAATCTGATGCCCATGTGGCCGGATTCACGTTGTCTTGGCCCTGATATGTATTACGCGTCTCTAAATGCCACATTGTCGCGTGGGATACCCTGCACGAGTCATGGATAAGGAGGCAGTGCAGATATCGGTGAATTGAAAAATCTGAAAAATTGCCTTCGTATCGGGTCACATTGGTCGTCGGTGGCCGGACGGAAACCGCGCGCTGCCGACATCAAAGAAAGGCCTGGACAATGCGTCCATGCGAGGATATCCACATCATCCGGGGTAGATCTGGGGAAGGATCACGCGAATCTCTCCGCTTATTACCCCAGCGTGGCCCCGCGAACGTGGCTGTGGGCGAAAAATGGAATGACTTCCGGATTCAGTTCGCGGATGGAGGACTTGACAGTCTAGGAATGAAAAGCACATAATTGAAGCTATTGATGCTCTCAATAAACGAACTACCTAAGCGAGAAGAAGGGCCTGTCAAAGAATTCGCAAAAGAAGAACAAGTAGGTAAGGAATTATTGATCACTTTATCCGTTTCTGATCAGATTGCTGCTTTCGCCCGTGTTTCGCGTCACGAGCCTTCGTAAATGTCCTCGACTAGGCCAGAAGGCCATGAACTACTCGACATAGAACAATGGAATCTGAAGGGAAACCCAAGAGCGTGAATGGACTGGTTAAATAAACTTCGATGTGACATTCTGAGTTTGACGGCATAGGCCATGCGTGAATCTAGAAGAAGCCTACGACCCGTGAGAGTTTGAGAAGTAGTCACGAGTTCAACTCTTTGTGAATATAAAAGTAGCCATAGCCTCGGCATCGTATCTAGGTGATCTCATACCAACGGGAACTCACAAAGCTCAGGTTTGCCACTGCCTCGACCATTCAACAAGACTATCATCACCTCATCAGACTTCGAAATGGGAGAACACTGCTGTCGATACCGTCGCATTGCGACTTGGCCTAGAGACACGATCAAGAGTGTGGCATCGTGTGTCAGGAGGATTGTCCATCGGCCCCGGCCATCAGTGCCACTGCCATCAGTATCAGCGTCGGTCTTGTCATCAGATTCATCACCATCACCACCATCACCATCACCATCACCGTCGTCACTATCACCATCAGCAGAGCCCCCAACACCAAAGGTGTCATCACCAAAGCCACTCTCACAAAGGCTGCCATCACCAAAGCCGCTATTACCAGAGCCAAACCTGGATTGCCCTGTTATCCAGCTGCCAATCGAAATACTTGCGTGTGTCATTGACCATCTATCCGAAATCGACAGGCACGTGCTCTCCGTGACCTGTCGAGCGTTTTGGCATGCCACCCGCCTCGCTCTCCGACAGGGACCAACTTATTCTCTCAGCCAGTACGAATACCTGTGCTATTTGACCAGAATATCGAGAAACAACCCAGGCGTGTGGGTTTGCGAGGCGTGTAATAAACTTCATCCAGCGGGCGATCCAATGTCGGAAATCTGGAGCATTTGCCCTGCCAAAATTGGATGTGGCAGCTTGGCTGGCGACATGAAGCTCAAGTTCCCATTCGAGCATCGGAACGTTCAGCGTGCTCTCAAACTGAGCTGCCTTGGCAACCTTGACGAGAGACAGAGGGAGACACTCAACCAGCTCACGAGGCCTCATCGAGCCAGCATCCAAAGCCACTCGACCATTATGGGCACCATAAGATGCGAATACACTAGCTATCCAAAGATCGTGCAAGGGAGATTCTTACTGCTGTCAGTTTGGACTTACGATGAACGTAATGAACCGATATCTCGGGAGAATATGGAATCATTATCGATATGCCGCCATCAACGACTTAATGGATATAGATCAGCGCTAAACGCGGCCCTCGAAACGGCTTTGCAAAGCCCAAGGACTGCAGCTCACGGCTTCTGCTCCGAATGTCCCGTCGACTTCTCGGTGAACTTCTCGCCCAAGAGAACCACTATCCACACTTGGCACGACTTGGGCCCTCAGGGCACGCCGCTGGACCCAGTTTGGGGAGTCCACTTCTATGGTGGATGGTATCGCCACCATAATCCGGCAGTTGGTCATGATGAGGGGGGTGTCCGGGAGATGTATGAATCATCAAAATAGTGAACAGGGTGACAAGAAAGGTGGTTATTCAAATGCAATGCAATGACACAAAAAGGTTGCTGTGACTGATGATCTTTTGTGAAGTGGTTCTCCCTCTTTATCGCTCCTCCACCATGCTTAGTGTTCGTCTTGATATAAATATTTGCCCAAGCATCTAGATAAAAAAGCGACTTCAAACAAATACTCCTCACTATGCCTGTAGCTATTGTGTTCTCTCTTAAGTTAGTATCTTGGTTTCATATCCTCAAGTTAGATAAGCATTGTATTAATGCAGTAGTTCTTACACTTAATCCTTCGACGAGCTTACAATATCATGACCCTCATTCCTAGGGTGGTATCATGGTAGACTAACTGGCGGCTTGGCGAGGTCTCCAGTCTAGGTACTCTCAAGATCAGGTGAAACCACATCATGACTATTTACGTAAGACAGAACTATAAGTAAGCTTGAGAAGGGGCAATATGAAGCTACTGCTATCATTATCATCTAGCATTAAATCGTAAAGTTAAGGATTGACTTGAAATGAAGCCACCCCATCTGCAAAACCAGCCTCTTCCCGCTTCCACAACACCAACACCGAAACAATGCTACCCACAAAAAGATGCTCAAGTCTTGAGGATATTGGCAGCTACGACAATACCGCGGGCAGTCTTGCTAACCCAGTCCTGGGCCACGGAATAGTCGCCATCCTTGGCATACTGAACACCCTCAGTGATGCCAGGGAATGTCACAGCAGCATATCCGGTATCGAGACCAGGGGCAGTCACTACGTGCTTGTAAAACTCACGATTGGGAAGGCCGCCTTGTGAGATGAAACCACGCTGGAAATCGCGGTACTTGTGGTTGACAACCTTCTTGAGAATTTCGTCGTTGCGCTCAATGGCGATCTTCTCGAGGGCCTTGACCTCGTCGGCGCTCTTCTTGAAGTGCTTGATGGCTTCGTCGAGCTCAGAAAGATCCAGTTCGGCACCCGCTCCTTCGGTATACTCGACGAGATCGTCGTAGTAGGCTCGAAGTTCGACAGCGTAGTTCTGGGTATCGATGGGAAGGATCTCATCACTGGCCAAGTGATACGCAATCAGAGCCAGGTACTGGCCCTGAGAGGCATGCACAAGGAAACCAGGGTCGCCGAAAGTGGCCATCCAGTGGTAGGTGTCATAGTTGGAGTGGTAGTGCCAGATGGGATCGTTAGGACCACCCGAGCTTCCGACATCAAAGGAGCTGATTCCTCGATGAAGGAAGGGCGTGTAGTCGGATCCAGAGCCGAGGACCTCAACAACACCGCCGGATGCCTCATGCCAAGCATCATATAGCGAAATATTGAAGCCACCAAAGTTGGGATGGATGACCTTCTTCATGGTCTCGGTCGCGAGAGTGTGAAGCTCGGGAGTAGTGGCCAGATTAGGTCGGGGGCCAGAGACGGCAACATCAATGTTGAGATAGGAGACAGCCGTCTCGGTGAGCCAGTTGACATGCTCCTCAACCCACTCGGTAGAGCCAATGAGGCCCCATTCCTCGGCATCCCAGGAAGCAAAGACAATGTTTCGCTTGGGCTTCCAGCCAGCATCCTGGAGCTTCTTGAGAGCACGAGTGAACTCGACAAGGATAGCAGATCCAGAATTAGGATCTCCGTTGCCGCCCTGAAGTAGTCAGTAATCAATTTCCAGTACAGTCACTAAGGGTCTACTCACGACCATCCATGTATCTCTGTGGTTTCCAATGACAATGGTTTCATCGGCATTGGTACCATTAATGACACCAATGACATTGTGAATCGGGGCGATGCTGTCACGAGATACCACATCAAGAGACAGCTTAACACCTGGGGCAGGACCAGTGCTGTACTCGGCATCGAGTGCACCAGTCCACCTTGTTCGGTTGACGGTATCGGCAGAAATGCCGTGGCCGTCGAGAGCCTTCAGCAGAGGCTCGGCTGCCGAGTACGAGATGGGGAGAGAAGGGATCTTGGCGATCACATCAGAGTAATCAGCTCGCGGTGCATCCTTGTGAGAGGGATAACCAGGGGTTGTAGGATCGCCAGGGTGAGTTGAGAGGAAGAGAGTTGAGCCCTTTTGCACAGCGCTGGGGTGTCTAGCAGGGCCATCTGAAAACAATCAGTTCATGTTCACATATTCTTCTAATCCGTTGAGACATACCAGGATAGGACTCGTAGCCGTTGGCAACCGTGACGTTACCATCGTCACCAGGGTCAGTAAATATGACGGCACCAATGGCGCCGTGGTCTTGAGCATTCTTGACCTTAAGACCGCGGAACAAGCCGCCGTACTTAATCAGAGCAATCTTGCCCTCGATCTCAACGCCGAGCTCGACGAGTCTCTCAAAGTCATCAATGGAGCCACGACTGGTATCTGTCAGCGGCCATTCTTTGTCTCCCTCACGAAAGTAGTCTTACCCGACATAGACGTATTCGGCAGACGCGTTACCGGTAGGAGAGTAGCCCAACCACGTCTGTTGGGAGATGACATCCAATCCTGTAACGTCGTCTTCCTCTAGCACATCCTCCTTGAGGTTTACCTCTGATACTTCACCGCTGGCACTGGTATGCTGCAGAGAAGCACTGACGGGGTATCGCAGGAAAACGTGGTACTCATTGAGATGAGCATCCACGCCATTCTCGTTCCATCGATCCGCCGTCCATTGCGCAGCGTCTTTACCGTAACCTGCGAGCTTGTTCTGATGACCATAGTAGTCGGACCACTCGTCAATGGAGACGTTGTCAAACGAATTGACCAGAAGAGTCTCGTGGTCATTCAATATGGGAGGCCAGTTATCATTGCGCTTGACAAGAGGCTTGCGATGTGTATGCCTTGCCTCTAGGTTAAAGTCACGCTGACAAGCAGACGCACCAGAAGCCAAGGCAGCAAGAACAGAAAGCTGTTGGACACGCATGATGAACTCGCGATGCCAATTGAGCTTGTAAAAGACGCAAGATAGAGGGGTAGTAGAATGATTGACATCACCGGGAAGCACAGTGACTATAAATGCACGGCTTGCATCTACCCCATGTGCCATGTTACCATGCAACTCTACCATTGTGCCATTGACCAGGCAGAAGGGCCAAGTCTATCCAAGACCAGGGATGAGCCTGGCCAAGCTCCATCTGATTTGCCAGCACTATCGTGACTCTGTGCTACGTCGGGTCAGCTTCCTTTCCTAGGTCGTACTACGCAGTAAGCTTACGAGCTCTCAAGCTCGGGATAGGTCCCCGCCATGTCGTCATACCTCGACCAAGACATACACAACCAGTCGGTGGTAACCACTTCAGGAAGCTCAGCGAAAGCTCTTTGCTTGAGCACGCCTTGGCCACGAGGCGGGGGAGGATCGGCGCATAAGTCACCTTCCTGATCGGCGATAGAGCTGCCTTGGCCCGGCGGGGTTAAAGACAGGCATCTTTCTTCTCGCGCCATCCGAGATACAAATTGTATCGCGTGTGTAAGCACGGCGAATGCTGTGCAAGTTCCCCGCTTCTCAAATCCGTGATGGATCGACAGTTGAGACTCGAAAATGCAACGCGATAAGCTTCTCTACCAGCAATGCGGGTGGAGGCTTTGTTTGCTTTTATAGATCTCTGGATCATCGAGTCTGTCAAAATTATAGTTCCCGCTTAATTGAGTTTATACTGAGCGGTATTTGCAGTCGTGATCAGCAACGAGCCGTGACCATTACTTGGACGCGGAAGCACCGGATCTTGGCTTGCAAGCATTGTTATCTCAACTGATAGAGCTGCTCTATTGGGCTTAATGCTCGTACAAGGGGAAGATCGGCACACGCGAGCAAGCATCATCGATGCCCTGATAGAGATCCCCATTGCTGTTGTCTCTGGCGGAGTTCTATCGAGATCCAACTACCATGACTACAGAGATACCATTATGCTAAAGCACACGGGAGCTAGGTGAAGTTCCAATGACAACAAGCTGAAACGACATAGTCCACGAATGAGAGGTCGCCTCGAAAGTATTCAACAGAATCTTGGCTTCAGATGGCGGTGAGGCTAGTAAATTCCCCGCATCCCCAGCAGTCAACACCTTGATTTTGAGATAGGGTTAAAAATAACCTTAATTTTTGGTGTGTCTGTCAGAGCGATTGTCTCTTCCATCAGACAGTGGCACTATTCCAGGTTCTGCATACGCAATTTCTGCCAATTTAGCAACAAAGAATAACATGCCTGATCAAATCAAACCCACTCGCCGAGTCGCCGGCTCTGAAAAGCTTAATCGCCAGACCTACGCAACCTGCAACATCACGATACGACCAGAAGGGCAAATGACCGCGAACCTCTTTCGCAGGGCATCCAAGACCAACTTTCGATATTGAGGGGGGATCCAGAGCATCGGCTCGGCTCCTCTGCAGATCCAATCTCCTTTGAGATTTACCCCCCATCCAACAAGTTTAACATCCTCAAACCGATCGGGCATGACAGCCTCCAGGATGCCGAGTTGGGTCGTCAGACGAAAGCTACTCTTTGAAGTCCTTGTCTGACCTGAGTCGAGTTTAGGGAAGGATGGACTGTGCAACTTTCTTACCCGTGTCTTGGAGTCATCGTAATAGAATAGGTACCGAGAGTCTTCGGAGGATGCCAGGGGCTTCTTGAAGTGGGAATGCTGCAGCACGAGGAGGCACTCTCCAGATGCCGTGTTCCAGACCCTGATTTTGTCACCTTTGGAAGACGTGGCGAGAAACTCATGATCTGGTGAGAACACAAGCAATCTCTCGCCAAACTTGTAATGTCGTGGTGGCCTCGCTATGTTCCTGTTGGGATCCGGGATATCAACTGCGTCCGCTGTGACTGTCGGGTCTTCGGGGACAGATGACTCAATTTTGGCGTTCTTGTCGTCAAGTCGATGGATCAGCTTCTTCGTTGTCATATTCCAAATATTTGTTCCGCCTTCTCGATCTCGCATCGCCGCTACCTCGTCAAGACTGATGTGGTCAAGCCAGACCGATGCAATCGTGGGGTTTTCAAAGAACGGCTGGTAGGAATCAGGAACTTCCTGAGCTAGGACACAACAGGTCTCTCCAATGTCCCAGAGCTTTGTTTCCCCCTCTTCTGAATGGGACATCAATATCTGTCCATTCGGTGAAAAGGAAAGACTGGTGATACGAGAGACGTAGTCACCCAAGGAACTGGAGCACTCCTCCTCTGCTGGAGGTGGGTCGGGTGAGAGAACCGTGAAAATGTCCCACAGCTTCACTGTACCGTCTGCGGAACCTGATGCCAGCAACTTGCCGGTTGAAGGGACAGAAAATGAGGTTGTTCGCTTTGTGTGGCCGTAGAGTGTCTTGATGCAGACACCTGCTTCGTCCCAGAGCCTGAGACCGTTGTCAAGTGAGCCTGAAATAAGAATACGGCCGTCTGGTGAGAAGCAAACCGTCGGCACTTCCTGTTTGTGCTGTAGAGTTTGGCTACAGACCCATTTCCCAGTGTCTTCTTGATACCATATCTTAGCAGTCTTGTCTTTTGACCCAGTTGCGAGGCGCCTCCCGTCAGACGAACAGGCGACAGACCAGATTGAGTCATCATGTTCGAGGGTTTGCTCGCAGCTGTTAGTAGCCAAGTTCCAGATCTTTGCTGTCCCATCATCGGATCCAGTAACCAGTTTGCCCTTGGGCAAGAAAGCCACGGACGTGGCATAGCTACCATGGCCTTGTAGAATGTTGACTGGATTCCCCCCAGTCCGCCAATTCCAGACGTGGGCCTCATCGGACGATATCGTCGCCAGTTGTTCTCCATCTGGTGAGAAAGCCACCGCGTATATATCAACATCCTCCCCTTTTGTGATGCAACAGCCAGCTTAGTGCCACAAGAGGAGAAGGCGGCAGAAGCCAGAGACTCATCAAAATTGAGCTGATAGCTGGAGGTTCCCAGTGCGACATCAAAGATCTGGAGGTGCTTTTCACGAGATACAGCGAGAAACTTTCCATCCGGCGAGAAAGCGAGGGGTGCGACGCTCCGTTTATGGACATGGAGCGTTTGGACACAAGCATCCCAATGTTCCGGCATCTCGGGCTTGGAGACAATCCATGGGGGCACCTGCCATTCGAATTTCTCTCGGACCTTGCTGCTTCTTGGGCTGAAGATGAGCGCTGAAGAGTAAACTTGTAGAGGGGCCGTTGCGATGACTTGTGCGTGGTTAAGGACGAAGCGACGAGCATCCCAGAGGAAATCGATGAGCTCTACGGCAGCTGAGTTTTCCTACAAGAATGTTAGCTAGCTGAAATGATTTTCAAAGCAGAATGGTCTCACCAGTGCTGATTCAATATTGACAATGTTCTCAGCTGCTACGGACAAGCGGCCAAGCAGGGAGAGTGCCTCCAACCATGACGTAAACTTTGCTTGGAAAAATTGCAAGACCTTGTCGACAGTCTCGGCGTCTTGGCTCTTTGCAAAACCCGAGTCAATGAGATGATTGATCCAGTGAAGGCACAGGTACTCGAGAGAGGCCAATGGATCGGGTTTTGGACGAGACGATCCTCTCGTAGTGGCGCCAGGAGAACCCAAGCCGTAGATGTCCTCCTTTAGCCCTCTCTTGCTCTTGAGAACATCGAGGCATCGCTGAGAGATCTGCAAGTGGTGGTGCTCAACTCCATGGGGAATAATTTCCCTGGCGCCTTTGTCAAGAAGATACTCCTTTGCCGACTGATGAACAAAGTAGATGGTGCGATCATTGTACGCCAAAAAGGAGCCGCATGAGCGAACAGTTTTTCGAATGGCTTTCTCGTCGTATCGCTCCATCGACTCAACGAGAAGAGCCATCTCCTTTGATTTGAGAGGGCGATGGGCAAGACAGGCAATAGTAAGAACAGCCTTCAGCCGATCTGACTCGGAGGATGTCAGTATTCGATCCATCATGAGCTTGTAAAGGTCATGGAGACCCTTCGGGATCTGTTCAAGCTCTTCGAGAACCCGATGCTTGTACACATTGGACTCGATGAGCCGCTGACACACCAGGGCCACCCAGAGAAACGTGTCCTCTGCATTCGCAACCATGTAGTCATACACTCTCCTCTTCAAATCCTCGTTGTCGATCTTGTCGTTGTCGTTTTCATCACTATAGTCGCTCTCATCGCCCTCGCTGTCCTTGTCTTCCTCATCCCACTTCTTGGCCAACTCGTCCACCCTCGCTCGGATATATGACTGGACGGCTTCGGCAATACTCTTCTTGTTTTCTTCTAGTGTGATGGTAACTAGGCCCTGGATGCCACCGACCTCTTTTTGGATCTCGGGCCATACGCGGCTTGACACAATCCACTTAGGTCGGCACGAGCTCGATAAGTGGACAATGAGCTTGGTGAGTGTTGATCGATCCGTTACGCACTCATCCAGGGAGTCGATAACGAAAACCGCGTCCTCAAGAATCGGATCCTTCAGCATATCGGTCAAGACATTTTGGAGATTCAAGCTGACATTAGACATCTCGAAGAGCTTGCCCTGTGTCTTGTCATACTCGGCGCGAAGCTTTGGCATGAGTGATGGATAATTATCCAGTACCATGTAGATGAGACCGCGTATCACATCTGTGTCACTGGATTGGTGTTTCTCTGTGGCCATACAGAAGAAGTAGGAGAGCGGGTCTGTCGACCTGTCCAGCTGATCGATGATACCACAGAGGAGCATCGTCTTTCCTTTCCCACAATCACCTTTAATCCAGAGGACCCTGCTTGACGGATCATTGGTGAATGTGTCGTACCCAGGGTGTTCCAGAATCCAGTGGTATGAGTCCCAGAGAGGAATCCCCCTTGTTGTCTGGATCCTTTCCTTATCTTTCCGGGGGTCAGTGAGCAGCAATTTCGCCAGACACTCTCGGTCGCGATTGTCCCGTTCCAACTTCTGCAGCCGTGTGACTTCCTGCCTGAATAATTGCTCTTGGGCCCATGCGGCATCCCGGATCTCTTTGAGCTTAACCCTCATGTCCTGATGGGTGAACTGGTCCAAGTCCTTTTGGACGAGTGTCTCTGCGTCCTTAACTTCCTTGATCTTGTCGGTCCAGTCATCCAACTTGATTGCATCCCTAAGGACGACAGATATTCCGTTGCGGTCGTACAGACAAACGCTCCGTATCTGGAATAAGAGGAGCTTCTTGTAGAGATCTACTACATGCTTTTCGAGGTTTTCTCGCAGGTTGGAAGATGATGAGCTGGCTATTTCTCTGTCAAGCACGATTTCTGCTAGGTTCCAGTACCATTCCATTCTCGACAAGACGTAGGCGATGCCTTTGCGGTTGATGCCTGGTTCTGTGACTGGATTTGCGAGGATCTAGCAATTCGTTAGTATTTGTATGGAAAGATGTAGGTTCTCAAACATACTTCTAGACCAAGAGACGCTCCGGCCCAGATAGTAGAAGCCTCAGGCGAGTACTTCACCGCCTTGTCCACAATGCCCTTGATCTTGTCCACGGTCCCGAGCACATCCGCAACAGCTTCCTTGAATTCGGCCTGTTTCTTGGATCTGTCCAAGCCCGCGTAGACCAATTTCCACATCTCAGCTGACTCGGCGGTTTTGCAGTGTTTTAGGTCCGGGACAGCGGTGGGAGTTTCAGTTTGAACCCATTCCTCCTGGAATCTGGAGAGGATTTCCTCATATGCTTGAACCCTGGCGGGCTTGTCGGCTTTGAGGGCTTCGTATGCTTTCTTCCATAGTTCCTCGGGGAGGTTTTGTGATGCATTCGGGGTAGCGGTCGTCGACTGTGGGGGTGAGGTTGTCGATTGCGTTGGTGGGGAGGTTACTGGTTGCGGTGTTGGTGATGTTGGCAATTGGGCTGCTGATGATGTCGACGGCTGGGTTAATTGAGAGGCTGTAGGCTGGACTGTTGATGAAGATGGTAGCGGAGGAATGGATGCGGCCAGCTGAGCTGTCGAAGAGACTGCTGGTTGCGTTGTCGACGAGACCACCGGCTGGGTCGTTGAATGAGCTGTTGACGACGCTGTCGACTGGGTTGCTTGCGGGCTCACTGGTGGTGCTGCTGGAGATGTTGATAGATTACTTCTCGAAGAAGCCGCCGGCTTGGTAGTTGAAGGAGGTTCCGGTTGTGCAATCACGCCCGTCACTGTTGTCGTCGTTGTCGAAGTTGTCGGCGGAGAGCTTTTGGCATGAGCTGGAGTCGTCGATTGTGCCGTGGACGGTTGCTTCGACGCGGGCTCATCTTTAGAATCCGAGCCCCCAAGCTTCTTCTTGAGCTTTTTCGTGAACTTGTCCCAGAGGCCAGGCGCCATAGTCGGTCGTTGAACGATGCTTGTAAAGCAATTGATGAATGAGGGAAATATCGAGGATGCGGGGAAGATGAGAAGCTGACATCCAGGCAGCAAAGATGAAGAACCAGGCTGTGAAACCAAGACTAATGGTTGGTGGCTGAATCCTGCATAGGACGGCGTGAGTGATCTTGACAAGGATGGATGCTCTTGGTGATGGGAGCTACAAGGTGAGCAATTAAGATGCCTCCTTACCAGGCTCGACATTCGTCATTACCTGATAAATGATTGTTCCCAATGATCGACTGTTTATATGAAATGCCCCAGG
This sequence comes from Fusarium sp. MBC 438, assembly GCA_030779245.1. NCBI lineage: Eukaryota > Fungi > Ascomycota > Sordariomycetes > Hypocreales > Nectriaceae > Fusarium > Fusarium sp. MBC 438. The sequence goes on from JAPFTB010000042.1 coordinate 452,045, forward strand.
ACAAGTGACAAGCTACTTGGGTCCTTAAACTCGGTTGGTGTTGAAGTATTATCGCTCCGCTGGAGATTCATCGATCGACTTGTGGGGGCCGAGCTGAAACCTGCATTACGCGACTTGAGCCAACGAACAAGATGCCAGAACGGCAAAGAAGATCCAACACTTCTCAAAACTTATGAGCAAGCTTAGCCAATTACAGTAGAATAATACCCTAATTTGATCAAGATCTTCAGCTACTTGTATTTAATATTTACCATTCTTATTACATGTTGGTACTTACCTAGGTACCTTAAACAACGAGAAGCCAATATAGATCTTCGCCTTGGCCTCTCATTTTCTGCTTGGCCCGCTGGTCCACACATCTGGAAAACTCAGCTCTTTGTAGGGGACATCAACAACCCATCAGTACCCTCTAATGCCCGTTGGTTCCCATATCTTAACATAACCAGGTAGCTTACGCCCACGTAGGGAGGTAATATGAGTAGCCTCTTTGCAGCGCCCTGAGCACTGGCTGTGCTCTAGCTTTTTTTATGATGAGTCAGTAAATTCCAGAAATGATACAAGAAAATCCATATGGGTTAGATCCGGAGTTAGACCCAGAGTTATAGCACCCAAAAATGACGATATATTCTCGATGATCTAAAGGACCGACGTCTCCAACCGAGGCTATTCATGAGAAAACAAGAAACACTTCTGAACACATGACTACGAAGACATTTCGCTATCCCTAATCCCCAAGTCATGGCTTCTTGCTGCGATTGAATGGTTTCTCCCAGTCACACTCGTGTTTGGGAAAGTATTTACGGTTGTAATTCTTCCCGCAGGCGTTGCAAAACTTTTTCCTCTCATCCTCCGGACCATGCTGACTTTCACAATGCCGATCTCGGTTATACTTCGTTGCAAACCATTTTTCACAGCCCTCTTCGGAGCACGGCACCTTCTTACCACTCTTGTCAACCGAGCCAAGGGCGTTATCACCCGTTGTTTCCCAGAATGGATTTTCCCAGGTTTGGCCTGGGCGATGGCCGTCTCGATTCGGATTGTAGAGCCCTACCAGGTCTGTTTAGCCAACGGTTGAAACGGGGAGATATTTTCAGCAAGGCGGATAAGTAGTGGCACTTACATAGGAGAAATCTCAGCAGCATACCAAAGATTCCACCAGTAATCAACTTAGCCCACAGCACTGGTTTTCGTGGCTGGACACGTCGGCCTTCTGCTGCCTTTTCGTGTTGTGTCGACTCGGCCCCAATACCTAGGCCTCCCGGGTCAGGATCCTCTGGTGGGGGCTGCTCCTCTCGAGATGGCCTCTGCCGGACCTGTCCGGGTGTCCCTCGTTTCGCGAATGTAGGTAGGCTGAAGAGGAACCCTACTGCGTCAAAGAGTTCGGACATTAGGCACTCGGCTCGCTGAAACAGCTCGTGATAGTCCAGGCAGGATGGCGTCTCCCATAAATACAACCGCATCTTCCAGATATCCGATACCACTTGTTCAAACAAATGACGGTCATCACCATGAAACAAGGGGACCCATCGCGGCAGGTCTCGCTCAAATATTGAGTCATAGGAGACGCGATCGGATGGATCGTGGACGTGGAGCGTGGCCACTACTGCTTTGCAGACGCAGAGAACAGCCATTGCCATGCCTAGCTCCTGCGGTAGGTAGCCGTAGGAGATCTTCTGCAGCGCCTCCATGCCATAGCCCCAGGCCCGTGCCGAGTTCGGAAAGCGTTTTTGCATACGATCAAAGATCTTATGCTGCCTTAATTTACAGTATTGTCGGATGAAGAAAGCCCGCATGGCTGCCCTGGCTGCCTTGCCTTGGTTGACGTTCCTCACTTGGGTCTGCAAGTTTGGTTTGCACAACAGCTTCTTGTAGTCGACGGTTTGGTCGATGGGTGCATGTCCAACTGATCCAGACCACATCTGCTCAATATCGCTCGTGGTTGTCTTGCTGGGTACAATTACACCTTCACGGATGTGCCTTGAGTGTAATCTCCAGATCACTTGCTGGAGGTCGACAGGACTCCTACACATGCAAAGGGGTGTTAAACCTGAGCTGTCCTCAGCGTGAATATCTGCGCCCTCTTCAACCAAGAAAAAGGCAAGATCCATGTGTTTTTCCTCTACTGCCTTGTGCAGGGCCGTCTCTCCTTCGTTGTTGACCCATAAGATGTCTGCGCCGTGGGCGACTAGGACCTTGGCGACGTTAAGCTGCCCAACAAGCGCGGCGTGGATTAAAGATGTGTTTCCATCCGAATCGAAGGCGTTCACGTCTATTCCCACTCCAAGAAGATACTGGACGGATCTGATGTTACCCTTGCGCGTCGCTTCGAGTAGTTGATCCTCTAGCGGATGGTTGCGACGCTCTTCTGGTAGTACGACTTCAAAGACATCGGTGAGGTCTCTATCCCGAGGCGTCGTAAAATTCAATCCACACTCCTGGGAGTCTTCATCGGCGCTACATGGCTCAATGGCTGGCGAGTTTCCAGGTGGCTCTCCATGGGGGCGGGAAGCGGTGGACCTTATCAAGCCCGCATCCAGCGGGTTTTGGTGCTCCACCATGTCTGACAGCAGTCATGTGGATATGAGATTGGCGACAGTGACGAGTCGGAAAGTGAACACAGGGGTTCAGTGTCAGAGATCAGACAGAATGATAAGAGAGAATCAGAGGTTTGTATCTGAGAGCAGAATAGAGATCTTGAAGCAGTGGTGGCCCTTTATCTCAAGGTGGGCTGCAGGGTCAGTTATAGCTGAAGAACGGCTATCCACATCGAGGGCCTCAGAGAGAAGTGTGTCTTATTTCTCGGTAGGTACCTACCCGGCCCAGTTCTTTCGAAAAGCTCCAGCTTTCCTGGTACCCACAATCCAATCTCCCTTGTGAGCGAATCGGCACAGACCGGGCACTTTGTCTCAGTTGCTTTGGAGTCTCATGCCTTGCGTTGCCGACCAGGCTGCATATTTCCACTCCCCCGCTGAGGCTCCCAGCCCCTGTTCGTGACGCACCGCTGTTTGCTTCTTCGAGCCTCACCGACTCCAGGACGTCCGCTCCATGATTTCCACCTCCAGGTTTTCGCCCGCCTGACAACTCTCACCAACCTGGACCCGAGACATCTCCCAAATCGTCCAGGGTGTTGAAAATACCGTTGAGACGGGATGATGGATGATGGTGATGCAGTAGCCACTCTCCCTTCTGGAACCTAACTGCTGACAATAATACAGTATCATAATTTCATAGATACGCATTAGAATCATAGAGGACAAAGCAAGGCTTTATAAAAGATGACTACCAATTTGTGGTCTTTTCAGAGCCACCCTTAGAGTAGGATGAGCAAGTCCCTTTGCATAGTGATATCATCCCCTTGACTCGCGGGACACTTGCATGGGGGGACGAGGCTCTGCAATGACAAACGGTGGTCGGTCATGTGAGCCCAAACTCGGAACCCCCTCTCCTCGTCCGTGTTTTATCTGCCTTGCCCTCCAGGTTTTTTTTTATTCCTTGGCATGCCGTGATGGCGCCAATTGTTGGAGCCTCCAGGTTTTCTTTAACTTGTGGTCATTTCGAATGGATGCCAAATTCACGCCCCTTTCCAACTCACCCTCTCATCTTGCTCGTATAAAAGTGACTGGCGATCCATAATTGATTCATCCATAAATACTTCATGCTCTAGTTGACTAGGTACCTGCCCACCGACACAATCGTCTTCTCTCGTTCCGTCTAGAACTACTACACCCCGGTCCCCAACCATGCAAGGTGAGTGAGGCGGACGGTTCTTCACCGTCTCTCGGCTGTTCTTTGTCGTCACATGGATCTCAACAAATCTGCCCGTTCACTGCGTCCCCCGCCTGTCGCCTCTAATTACCAACCCTTCCCTTGAGCTTTCCACCCAATCACCTGTGGAATAACCACTAACCAATTCTCAAACGTCTTTAGCCACAAACCTTGTACTTCCTTGCAATGAAGGACTGCCCTCACCGTACTTGTCTCGAGGCAACAATTACGCGACGTGCGTGCCGCTGCATCAAACAGCGCCATATGCCGGCCAGCTCTACAACGGCCCAGCTGGGGTCCAATGGCCACATCTACCCTGTAACGCCACGCTCTGCTATCTTCTCTCCCCGGATGCGCTCCAGACTGAAGCCGTTGGCAAGTTTCCGGCAGCCTGCTTCGAGGTGGCTCCGCAGACATGGAGCCTTGAGCCTGGACATTTGCAGCGCGTGCTTGTTTACGAGGACGCCTGCTTTTCCGTCGTGCAGCCCAGTGGCGCTCCGAGCGACGTGGCCCCAGCCGCAGCCTTCTTTCTGAACTGCCCGCCCGGGTCGTGCGTGGTGAACATTTCCCCTCCATTGTTCACATACCGCGAGGCTATGGTCAACACCTTCTGCCATGAACTCGGTTACGGGCGGGGGGGTTTTCTCAACCCTGAGTATGTGATGAACTACTACAACCATCCACTCGAGATAACAGTTGACAAACCGGATATCGTGCCCACAAACGTTCCCTATGCCTACGATGCAAACAGCTTGCAGGGGCTCCCTACAGACGTGGTGCCGCCAACCTCTGAGCCATGTGAAGTACGATGGAAGTAGGGAGTTAGGGAGTGCAGTAAGGAAGTTGGTTCAATTAGGTAGCTGCATTTATATAAATCATCAATCATGTACCCTCCGGCTATCTGGCGGAAAGACAATCCCCTAAGTGATGTTAGTTGAAGGTTGGGTAAAAACGGGGACTAAACTCACCAGGATTCAAAACCGTCCCAAATTTGGGCACCTTAGTGGCGAGCGTGAGCCACGTTCGCGGGTTGGAGCGGCATGAGCTCAGCACGCGCGGCGATCGCCATCACATCTTTCGGTGTGTGGTCCGGCGTCGTTGTAGGCGCTTCGTGTATCTGGTTGCGTTGGTCAGTGACGTGTTTGGGTTCAGGCTGGTGAAAAGCGCACCTCAGCCCAGCGGCTGCAAACGAGACACAGGCTCAGCTCCTGGACAGACGCGTCGAGATATCGTCAAGAATATTATTCTTGACCTTCTCTGTAAAGGACTCTATCGCATCGCTGTCTACGCCATGCTCCCTGAGAAAATCGACCTTGTCTCCCAAGTCCACGTGGTCATCCCGCAACTCAAGCAGCCTGCTGTCGAGTTCTTCCAGCACGTTGGCAGTATTGTGGTCATCAGCTTGTAGCTGCTCGACTTCTCTTTTCAGCTCTTGGTTGTCCTTCTCCAAAGTCGCGACTCGTTGCTGGAGTTGCTGATTCTGCTCTTGCGTCGCTTTGAGCTCGGCCCAGATCATGGCGATCTGACTTGTCGCATCGTCTTCGCTTCCGGCCCGATGTCGCTTCTTCTCGTTGATGGGAGCCATGGGAGGTGGTGGCTCGGTTTCATCGTACGATGGCGGAGCATCTTGGATTTGAGCGCAGAGTTGAACAGCCTTAGCTCCCGTACCATGATACATGCTCGCGAGGTCATCTTGATGGCGCAGAGGCTTCAGACGGGCCTGGCGAATCGCATCGCTGATGGACTGTAGCGTGACTTTGGGTAGCTTGGTGGCCTCGATGTAGATCCGAAAGGAAGTTATCTCGGAGAGCAGGCGAACGGCGTCGAGGACTCTGCCCGACTGTGCCCGGGTTGGCGACAGTGGGTCTTTGGCAGCCAGGGGGACGAGGACTTCGAGGTTCTGACTGATTTGGAAGTCAAGGCGAAGGGTAGTGCAATCGAACTTCTGTTGTACAATATTCGGAGCAGTCGGAGCAAAGGTAAAGTCGAGGGAGGTGATCGTGGGAGGATGGATTGGGATGAAAACGTCTGAAACGCCCTTGATGCCTTTGAGGTTCATGGGAAATCGTAATTCGAAGAGAGCGCATGAAGTGTCGTCACAGAAGCGAATTCTTAGCCTGATATCGTCGATCTTGGGGTCGGGCTTGACCAAGTGATGCGTCTCATCGTTGCATTCCCACTCCACGACGGCGGGCGTGCTCAGGTCAACATCCAGGCATGGTGAAGCAGGCTTCCTAAGATCCATAAGCAGCAAGGCAGCTAGGGGGCTTACCTCGAAAAGCCAACATCACACACACAAACAAAGAGTATCAGTTTCGCTGACAGGCAACTTGCTTAGTCTCCAGAACTCTGCGAGACCAAGCAAGCCCCTTCCGCAGGCCCCGGTTCTTCCAGCGAAGGAGACGACGAGCGCTCGTTCGATGGGTAGAAGCCGGAATTTAATGACCTATGGCGCGAGTCACCGGCTCTCCGAATGTGCGTGAATGCGGCGACGTGAAGATGTGACGCGATGCGACGGAGCGCGTGGAGGTGGAGTGACGAGAAAGAACGAATGAGCGAGTCTCACGGAAAAGTAACCGACGTGGCCTCCAGAACTCTGCAAGGCCAGTCAGGTCGCTTCTCTCGACTCTGGGTATTTCAAAGAGAGAAAAAGAAGTCAACCCATTTGAGAGCTCGAAGCGGAGGATGTACAAGGGCAAGGGTGCGCGCGCCGTGATGATGAAAGGAGGAGGTTGATTGCTGGGCTTGGCGCGGAGAAGAAGCTGATGTGGGGCGAGGTCACCTGATCTGCGCATTCACCTTCAGGCGGTCGGGGCTGGCAGGATAACCAAGATGAGGGCTCAAGAGTAGAATTAGAGCCTTCTGCCACCTTTCTCCTGGGTGAGCCGTGACATTTAACGTGAATTTTTTCTGGTTGGAAATGTGGCATTCTCCGTGGCTGCCTGGCTGAAGGGCCTGGGATGGGCGATTCACGATTCACGACTCACGCTTCTCTTATCGCTTATCGCACGTGACCTTCTTCTCGATCAACAACCTTGTTGGCCTTTTTGCGCCAAAAAAACCCCAAGCCACTGTGGCTCGCAGGCACAGAAGGTCAACGAAAAAGCAAGCCGTTTGTACGGATAGCATTGGCAATTCACTTCTAAAGAATGGCAAGATTCTACATAAAATAAACAGTTTCTTTTCTTATCATTTGATGATCATCTTCAGACATTTTCTATAGCATTTGATTAGACTTCGATTACGCGCTCCGATGGCTGTCAAAAATATCTGGGCAGTTTATGCGGGAATGTTCACCCCGAATGAGTCCCTTATTTCAGCACCTCGTGAGATCACCATTTAGACACCTTAGAGCCAAAGTACGGCAATTTGGCGTGGTCCAGGTAGTTGGTAAGTCCTTACGTGTGACTTCTGACATAATCGGTGGACCATGATGAATGAGACACTGTGTTTAATGATTCCTCCACCACCATATTTGAATCAAGGAACAATTTGCGGTGAAATTATATTTCGGTGTACAGGCCAAGCTTGCGTAGACAGTATCTACTAACTTTGAAAGCCGAATGCGCTGGTGAACAAAGGCCAACTCCCCTCGTGGTTCACCTCACAACTGCAAATCTGCTCTTTGCCCGTATCGAATGCCCGTACAAATACAAGATGTAGGGGATAGCTGCAAGAACGACAGATATGCAAGCCATAATGGTCAGCGTGTAATGTGTACCCATGTTCTCATAAAAGGGGATGCCGACCACAGTCATTCCGCCTGCGATAACGTATCTCGTCAAGGCGACAAAAGTAAGCGCCGAGGCGGCATAAATCTCGTAAGAATCGATGATATACATATAGACGCAGATGAAAACCCCTGTCACGCCGTAGCCAAAGACGACAACGGCAAGAATGGCGGACCAGATGCTGATGTGGGAGTAGTTGGTCCACCCCAACCAGAAGAGAGAGACAGGAATGGAGACAGCAGCGCCCAACATGGCATACCATAGTCGTATTTCTGGCTGAAACTTGGTTTTGCCTTCAGATCGTATGGCTTTGGTTGTCTTCTGGTAGACGAACGGGACAGAGATAAAGTTGATGTAGGTGCCGATGAACATGGCGATGAAGATGATGTTGGTTAGGCCCTGGTCGAGGTCGTATGTGTGCTCAAAGATGTATGGCCATCCAACAAGAAAAGTGAAGAGGACGATGTAGACAACGCTGATGTACAAGGTCATGGCGATAATGATCGGTTCAGTTAGCATGAGGAATGGGCGTGTCATGCTGACTTTGAGTCGACTGAAGAGACTGGCGTCCGTAATCTCGTGTTCGCAGCGAAATCGGTCATCACCTGTGATTTTTCGATAGTGCGCCGCCTTCCACTGCAGAAGAAGCGGCCCGTAGGTTTCCGGCATGAAAAGGAGGACCAGAACTAGTACGAGCCCAGAAGAGATGAGCATAGACCACTCAGTCCAACGCCAACTTACTGCCGTCGAGGGACCTATGTAAGCGCCCATGACAGCACCGATCATCGGGCCGCCAAAGCAAGTGATGGCATAGAGTGGAAAACTCCAGGTCTTCTCGAGACTGTTGTACATGTCGGCGATGGACCCACCAGAACAGACGAGTGGTGTGGAGGCGGAACATCCAGCGAGGAATCGAAACGTGATTTGGGCTCCAAAGTTGGGGGCAAGTCCTGAAGCCATGATCCATATCATGAACACAGCCATGGAAACTGTATAGACTGCGTTTCTTCCAAAGGTTTCGGAGAATGGACCTGCTACCAAGGATCCAAGACCCATGCCAACAAGATAGAGGCCTGTCAAGTTGTCAGCATCTGCTGTGTGAACAGGATCTTATCGCAACATACCTGTGGCGAGGGATTCAGCCACTTCGCTAACACCGAGTGAAGCTGCAGCTTGCGGGAGCACTGACGCATCAATGCCTGATGCAGCACCGACGAATAACGCGATGACAGAGATCTGCAATGTCACACCGATGCGTCTGCCAAGAGACCAGTTTTGTGGATTCAATGGATCGTCCGGGCCTTGCCAATCAACGACAAAGACTTTTCCGCCATGTCCCCTGGCGTCGTGATCTCGAACATGGATGCCAGTCAACACTTGGCTAAGAGCAACTCCAGCAGATTGACATTGCTGGATTGCCTCATGTGTCATGTGTCGTTGCACCGGCTCTGGACATTCTTCGACGTCAAGAGTATCCCCATTCAGGATAGAAAAGTCTGGCGTGGACTCTTCCTTTTTCTCCTCATCTGAAGGACCTTGACTGGCTCCTTCATGCCTGGTATCGGGTAAGAGGTTTCCTCTCGCCTTTTCGACGTCTCGATCAATTTGAGCCTGAGCAGCAGCCGCCGCCCGACGATATTGAAGCAAAGACTGCATCTCGCAGAAGAATGACTTGACAAAATTTAATTATCGACAAGCCGGGGCCGAAATGCGCATTTATCGTGCAGAGATGTCAACATTTATTATGGAGTCCAGGATATGTCGGCATTTTTTGCGGAGTCAAGACGTCAACATTTTTTACACGATAAATCCGAATATCCTCCCGTCGGGAATAGACGAATAGAATTATCCGAATGATGTGGGAAAATGGGGTCTGGACGGCTTTTGGTGTTCGGAAAGCGTTCCGCGTATCGGCCAGACATGGTAAAGTCGGGGATTAGATAGAGGAATCTGAGATCGGCAAGAAGGCCGTTATCTGGAAGTCCATGATGGAAGCTGGTGTTTCTTTACATTGATCTCCATGCTTGCGGGGACTACCATTATATGTTGAGCTGGGATCTAGACCAACTATGATTAATCTCTTCATAGACTCACCAAAAAATAAGATAAAGGATTAACATTCTTATATGGTTCTTTGTAGAGATTTAGATAATACTCTAATAGTGGGGATAGGGACGGTCTGGCAGGCAGTCCTCGCGCAAGCAAGGAGATTGGTTTCAGAACTGATAGCAACACTATTTCTAGTGCTCCTTGTGTACTATGTAACACGCAATATGTTCTCGGCCTAGGACATGGTATGGCATCCTTCAACTCACGCGACTTGCGTGTTTCATCAGTCCTGATTATCAAGAAGCGAACGTCAGCCCTTGCTAGCGCTCTAAGCGATGGCACTAGCGGAAACAATGTCGGGTTCGGATGACACTTCCATTAGCGGGGTGTCATTATTTCACGTCTTGTCAAATATGACAGGAAATGTTACCTTTTTGGCATCTTGCATCCAGGGGTTGGAACATGAAGTCTCGAGAGACTATTGTCTTTTGTAGGTCGGTCGCTCCAGCTTCAAAGTCTAGGCCAGGACAACCCGGCTCTATTTGACTTCCATACTATCCAGGGTACCTAGAAAGCTGACATTCCTTCGTCTTGAACTTTGAGGCTCGGGCAGTGTCCGAGTCTGTGTTCTCCCTCCTAGTGCCATGTCCTACCGTTCCTCACCAACCAACAAGACCACTGTTGGTTCCAGGATGTCTGACAATACGACCCATCCTTCTTTGCCCCCAATGTCCAACGCGACAAGGTTGAAATTCTTGATTCGTCATGAACCATCCATTTTGGAAGGATTCATATTACTGAGGAGACAGTGTAATTACCATATTAGTCAAGCGGGCGTCGTCAGCGAACGGACGAAGCTTTGATCAAGCAAGTCGTCTGTACGCACATGGCAAAACTGGGCCAAGTGGTCTATCTGCCCTACACAGCAGGGCTGATGAAAAATTCGATGCATTTCGAGCAAGGGGGCTGGTTTCAGACCCACGAAGTCTCGTGATACATGATGGATGGATGCTTGCTTGACAATGCACAAGGGACACATTCCCCAGCCAGTTTTCGCATAGGGGAACCCCTGGAGCAATAGACTCGGGAACTCCGCCGATGGGTTCACAATTGGTCATCTGCAGCCATCTGCCATCTTAATAAACGTGTTGCCCCAGGGGGAAGTGCGTGGCAATGTGCGGCACAGCTCTCTCCACAACTAGGGTGTCGCCTGTGCCGTGTGCAAGACCAAACGTCGGATTAATCACTCCGCAAGCCTCTTTTACCGGGAATAAGGCATCGGATGCTTCAGAGTTGGGGGCTTGGCGGGGAAACCGGGGATGTCCAACAGCCAAGCCACTCAGATGTCAAAGGCCGACCATCTCGACTGTGGCAATTTCCCCCAACTCTAGCGCGCCAGTCGCGGATCCGGATACTCGCTGAGGATGCGTTTGCTATGTGTCACCGACTCGCGCGGACCCCTTGCCGATGCAGCACCCGTGCCCACCCATCCAACAGATGACTCGCTAACGTGATCCCTCGACAATCGTCTCTTACGGTTCGGGGTACCCCGGAGAATGAAGGATCTCCACGGGGAGGGGGCTGTTCAGTATAAGCTTGGGGGTGTGCCCCTCCCGCGGTTGCTTTTTTCTCCTCTGGCAGGGTTTCCGACCATGTGAACCATCTTCTTGGCCGCAAACCAACATTGGGATCCGGCCGATCGCTATTAATCATGGTACAGCAAGGCGAGAACGTCAGCGAGGTCTACTATGAGCTGAGCTGGTCCATCCTCAGCACGATCGGCATCGCCAATGTCCTCTTTGGATTGATGGTCGCCGGTATAACGAGCTTCTCTCCCGTTTCGATTGTTCCCATCGTCACATCGGCCGCTGGTGCCATCGCCAACGGTCTCTGCTACTATGCCTACTACGATCTTTCGAACCCTATTAAGGGACAGGCAGTAGCTTCTGCGATTGCGGATGTGCTATGGATGGTGAGACGTCCTGCGAAGGATCTTGGATGTGAGAACTAACTGGTTTTGCTATTGTAGGTCCAAGAAGCCGGGCTTTCATTCTACAGCTACATCATCCTAAGCCGAGTCCTTCGAAACCGACAATGGGTCATCTTTGCGTGTCTCTTTTGGATCATGATCGTCGCCATCATGGCCATCCGCGTGGTCATCGCTGCAGTCAGGGCACGGCGCATCTTGAATGAGTCGACAGGAGAGCAAACTATCATCAACAATCTCCACATGGGATACTTTGTCCTGATCGCCCTCCTCGAATGTGTCAGCGCCTTTTTCCTCCTTCGAGTTTTCGGGTCGGCCAAGTCGACATCGCTGAAGGCGGCTATTAAGGCTGGTCTGTTCCGCTATTTGATGAGAAGCACCGAGGTTCGGCTTGCGCTGCTGGCAGTGCTGGGTATTATGAGGGCTATCACATATTCTTTCCAAACGGCTTCTCAGAGCGCGACAGATGTTGCGTCGCAGCTTGATCGATTTGCATACGCCATGGAATGCATGTTTCCAGTGATGATGCTGTAAGTCAGCTGTCCGTCAAACACAGCAGCGACACTAACCAGCTCTAGTATCGACATTCTCGCCTCCAAAGTCGTCTTCCACAACCAAGTTTACGGCTCCTCATCCCACAGCCGACCCATCCCAGGCTACCCTCGACGACAATTCACAGGCGGCGATGACCTAATCTTGACGACAAACCAAGGCGAACACATTGTCGAAGTACAAGGAGGAGATACAAATCACGATCGGACGAGCTCGCAAGAACGCATCATCAGTCGCAGGGACAATCGAAAACCTTCATCCGAAATTGATCTGGAAGACATGGATCCCAAGCAGATCGGCATTAGCAAAACGGTGGCGTTTGAGGTGCATAATTCGAGTGCCAGCAATAGCATACGATGAGACGTGTTTAACATGAGGTTGGGTTTGTAATGCATGGACATAAAAAGCAGTACTTAATATTGTTGGATAACGGCCGATATTTACAAATAAGGGTCACTTGTATTGAGCCTGTTCTGTGACGCTGTCACTGTTGTTGATGACTTCACTCATGTTGCTGTACCAAGCTAAGCAAGACATTATCTAAGGCTAAGTTCAGCTCTTTCAAAGTTCTCCCTAATGTTATTAACATTTTACCTTCATGCTAATGTTCAAACTGTGAATCTGAGCATGCACTGGGTCGAAGCGATGAGATTAGAAATGGAGATGCATTCGTCAAGCGCCAGGGCTCATGGCAATGTTAGAGGGTAAGTTGGGTGTTACCGGATTAATTTTGGAGAAAAGAGACAGAAGCTTGGCTCTAGGAACATCAATTGATGTTGGTGGGCTCGAGTTCCATCGCTCGGTATTGTCGCATCCAAGGTTGAAACGGATCTGCGCACAGCCACGCTTGGCCTCGATAACATGGTTGATCGTTGGCCATGACAGACATCACGTGGAGGACAGACCCAGAATGACGAAACTGATACCAAAGGCCATATTTGAACTCTGCTTCTTCATATTCTTTACGTTGGTGAGTGGAATTCCAGTGACTCATCCCAGCATGGATACAGACTCAACGACAGGCGTCCTGCGGCCCTCTATCGATGGCGGCTCGGGACCGCATACGCTTGTACTATCAGGTCAATCAATCTATTCCGAGAATACAGCATCTGTTCCCCTCTACCAGCTGAGTAAGGAAGTAACCTCGACTTCCCAGAAAGGCTCGACCGTCATGTTTGAACGCGTCGAGTATGATGGGCCTGGAGAAGCAGAAAGCATGGCATCGATCAAGCAAAAAAACCGACATCTGTTCTATTTGGTACACCCAGCAAACGCTCAGTACAGAACAGACCTGCCTGCCTACTACATCACCTCCGCGTCGCCCGACATGATTGGAAATATCCAGCTCCAAGCCTCCAAGAGTATTTTACAGAAAGTCGAGTTCAAAGCATTTCTGAGCGCCGGAAAGACTTCGTCATCCGATCAATTGTTCAATGACGACAGCCAGGAGATCATTTTCGAGGTCAAGCCGAAATGGAAGGGCGGGCAGTATCAGTGGATCGACTCTGCAGGCAAGAAAATTGCCCACGAGGAAGGAAAAGCAGAGCACAAGTTAGTCATTTCAGTTCCAATCCCGCAGCAAACCAAAGACGCACTCGTTGCCTTGTGGGTTTTGAAGATCTGGCATGATACTTTGGAGACTAGGGCGGCCAAGAGAGAAGGTAAGTTATGCCCAATTCTAAATGACTCAACGAGAAACTGACTGCAAGATCAGAACTTGAGAACTTGACGGGTCCGATAGACCCCTCTTCGTATCCGGACTCGAAAATGACGAGTCGAGCTGGGGCTCTTGCTGGATTTGGGGGAGCTGCTTGATCTATCGAGCCGAAACTGTGCCTCGCACGCTCAAGATTTAGACCGAGAAGGAATTTTGAGAGTTATTCTAGACTTCTGCTTGTTTTTCGCAACTAGGTGCTCAAATTCATCACTACCTCATGCAAATTATCACGGCCAAGAGTCTAGGCAGTTTGAGAATCGTCCCGGAATACTGGCGGTATTCCTCGACTCACACGTGATTGGATGGGAGAAGCACGCCGCGACTGAAGGCTATTGACTAGGGCATTATGTTTCAATAGAGACTCTGGGTATGAATTCCAATCAGGTGGTTCGGCTTTATCCCCAGGTAGAGTTGGGCCTCCTGTGTTACTTGAAACTTCATGGCTCAAATAGTAAGGGGGAGAACACCAACACATTCCTTGGTGTGATCCATAAGCAATCGCCACTTCCATATCCCACACCAAGGCACTAAACATAGCATCATTCTGTTTTCTAGAAAGCTTCATGGTTCCCCGCCCAATTAAGCATGACAGCTGGGCACTGGAACTGAGCCACCTCTTCACACCCGGATGACCATAAAGATGAGGACCCTTACCTAAAGTGGCGAGTGCTCCCATTCCCCAGCCACATCATCACGGGACTAGAGGTTATCTCTTGCCCTTCACTCATCTCTTTCTCTCTCCCTCTTCTTTTTCTCTTCCACAAGATCAAAGCCAACGGAGGTACGTGCTCCCCTCCTTGCCCCGCTGCATCTCTGCCACCGTCACCCCATCTCTTGGTCTTTGTCGAAATGTCGCCCGTTTCCTGATTTACTCCAGGTGCCCTCTGTGCACATGCACCCTCAATCGTTTCCCAGTGGCTGGCATCGTCGCGGGACTGGCTTTCCTGTGGCCTTGGAATCAAGCCTCCACAGGATTCATTTCCCACCCGTCATCATCTTGCTGCTACGCATCCCATAAGATCGAACTAACTGTGCAATCTAGGCCTCCCAATCAATCCCCGCTCCTCTTTCTTCAACGTTGAAACAATGCCCGGTCGTATCTACGGCCCAATCCCGGAGGGGACAACAATCAACTACTCGAGACGGAGAACAACTATCCACTTCGGCAGGGGGGCCTCCAACGTCAGTATCATAGGCGGAGACATCTACATCACGGGAAACGGGGGTAGTCGACGAGGTTCTGGTGGCCCTAACCGAGGGCAGAGGGTAAGTTCAAGCTTGGCGAGATGCTTTCTCAATGGGTTAATTCCACGTTAGAACAACCGCCAGCGCCGGCAGAGGCGACATGAGACCGGCCGGGTTCCTCATCGTACTGGGAATCAGTTTGAGCACCCAAACCAGCCGAACGCATCCTCAAGAACCGCCGAGCCGACTCCGACTCCGAAGAACATCAACAACCCAGCCGAGGAGGCCAACACTTCGAACCCCCCCATGAATACTGCCAAGCCAAGTCTGTCAACGGAGAGTACGGAGGGAAGCCGGGCTGGGAAGAACACTTGGGAAGCCCTGGAGGGGACGGCCGATCATAAAGCTTCATTCACCAAGTACCGGGAAAGTCGGGTCATTCGAGAAGACAGTCAAGACGAGCCGGCATACGCAAACTACCAACACGATTTTACCCAAATGAATCCAGCGTCGTAGGGGTTTAGGCTAGCAACCAGACGGATCTGTATCCCACTCGTGTGTTGGTAGGTTTCCTCAGTCTACCCTCCCCCTTGGCTAGAACACAGACTAACATTAACAGCCCATGTTCTCTTGAGGCTCCCTGTCAATCCCGGTTAGATACTCCTCTACAACTCCATGCTCACTCGTTGTGAGCTTCAAGCCCCTTGTCACCCGACCCTAGCTCTAGGAGTCCTGTTTGAGACCGGTTGTGGAAGAAGTTGTGTGCGCGTACCAAGTACGGTACCCTCGCGTTTTTCCTGGGACGCGGTGAAGTCGGTTACTGCTGCTTGACACAGTCGAGCAACGATTTTGGCATGTATCACTAAGGCTTAGGTATCATCTGCGACCGAGTAGGGCGTGAAGATGGGTACACTCTGTTTATTATCATGCTCATGGAGAGTTACCAAGGTAGACACGTGGGAAATACTAGACATAGCTGGGTAATCACATTGATTGTCCCTTCAAGTATCATCTGGTGATCTTGCAAACCCGCCTGGTCACCACTAATTTGTGCAGCAACCATTAGGCACTTTGGCAACCTGGACAGTGGCCATACGTTTGTACATGAGACGAGATCGAGCGTAAGTGAGGGACTCGGCGATGTTGCACGCCGGCAGCCAGCCACCTGAATCGGATGCCGGAGGCATACACCTTGACAAAGCCGATTAAAGCTGAGAATGTTTGTGAAATACCCCATTCAGTCCAGATACATCTGACATACTCCATTGCCCGATTTCTCCGTCTTCAGTAAAGCCCCTCCCCTGGGGTACTTCGCCTTGCTCCGGGCGGAGGTGCACCCCAGGTTCACGTGACACCCCTCTGAGGTTTACCTAAGGATCCTGCGACTTCCCCTTATATACCACAATAACTGAGCTCCCTTCACCAACAACATGAAGGTGAGGCGTACGACTCAGTGGCGATTGTCCCCAGATTTCTACTGGCGAGGATGCACGGCCCTGCAGTTTGGATCAGCCCGCCCAAGGCCACGGTTCAACCCGTGTTGCTGTTGTTGGTTTTTTCTTTTTTTTATTGATGCTTGCCTACAATTGAGCAATCCAATCTATTTTGGAAGAGAATTTTCCCCCTCCTTTGATTGCTATCCAGCAGCACCCACTTAGTGAACAGAGCTATGTTGTGCTGCGGCATGAGCCAGAGGAACCAGGAAAGAATGTGCAGTGGCCAGCACTGACACGCCGTGCCTCACCTTGGCTCACCGAGATTCTCATGGAATTCCACTCACTTGATTCACCGTTGACATTCAAAAGAGCATAATTTATGGTAGCTCAAGGTTCAATATCTATCTGTCTCGACTCAGTCAACCTCCAGGAGCTGCAACATCTCGTGCAGTCTCTCGGCTACATACGCAGGGTTATCCGCCTGGATAAAATGGCCCGCCCCTGGCACTTGGAAAGGCCCTTTGCTCTTCTCGGGAATCGTGAACTTAGCCAGACCTTGATTGTAACGATGCCAGTATGTGTTCATGTAAATCTGAATAACAGCGACAGGAATCCCCAGGTCTATCTCTGCGCGCTCCGCGAAAAACTCAAAGTCGTGGCCCAGCACTGTGATGTAAGGAGAATCTTCTCTAGCCTTGTAGAGAGGGGGCGAGTCGGCGCGCGGTAAAAGTTGAAAGAGGTTTCGTCGACTCAAACCCTCTTGGCTTCCAACGTCGGGATGAAACCTCTGTCCTATCTTTTCTCTGGCATCTCGCAGACTCTCAGCCGTCACGCCAGGAGGCAAGTTTGGATCAAAAGACTTGGCGTCAGGATCAGGGAAAAGGGAGACAAAATCCGTGTCGGTCAAGGTGCTGTCGAGAAAGAGGATGCCAGCAACAGCATTCGGATATTCTTGAGCATACAGACGGATGAGGGAACATCCGACAGAGTTTCCGACGAAAACAATGCGCAAGGTATCAGGTTCCTTGACATTCATCTTGTCCTTTGCGATCTGAGTGATGAGTTGTCGCATATCACGAACCACACTCATGCAATCATGGGCATGGCTTGGGTCTGCTGCGCCCTCGTCGACTGGATCGCGGTCGACAGATTGACCTTGTCCAAAACGATCGTAGGTGAGGATGGCGGGAGGCTTCTGCGAGGAGAGTTCTCGGAGTCTGGCAATCGTGGATGCCCATCCTGCCTGTGGTAATCCGAGGCCGTTGACAAAGACGACGAGAGTTGACTCAGTCTTCGATGTCGTAGCCGGACTAAAACTGTAGCATAGTCGAGCAGTCGGCTTGGTTTCCAGGCGAATGAAGTCGTACGTAGTAGAAGGCGTGTCGCTCATTTTGAATGGCTTGTAGTCTTGTTAATGACGAATTCAAGTTTTGGCTGTGCTGACGAAGGTGAGGTTGATGGTGATGGCGCTGACATCACATGACCACAGGCAAAGATCGACGTGAAGAAATCAGATTACTGATTGAAGACTTATCATAATGCTCTTACTCTGTTATTATTGCCATAAATTGTAAGGAGATATTGCGTTGATTCTTTATCACATAGCGAAGAAATCAGCCTGAGAGTATGGATCAAGCCATGCTCAGTGGTAGGAAATGTGCACTAACAAACGCTGCCCTTGAACATCCTTCAGATTGTTAAGTGGGTTTATGTATTACTCGATTCTGGGTATCATTATTTTAGGTCCAACTCTTCACAAGTCGCTCTCAACTGTCTAGACTCGCGGGGAGCTCTTAGAGAAACCTCGGCAACGTGTAGTCCTCCTAAGCTTGCATCGTGCTCTCTTCCATAGAGCCATCATCTTCGTATATCGGGGGACTAGGGAACAGCTCTTGGTAAAACGGTAAACACTCATCCACCGGAACATTCGACACCCTCGCAAAGCCGCTTAGAACGACTCGGTGCTGAGAACGCAGTATCCTCGCCACTCCTGTCCGTATGGATAGGTCGGGTCTTCCCTTGGGGAAATACTCCTTGACGAGCATCAGCTCGACGACCAGGGCGTGGGTTACTTCCACCTCGTCTCCATGGCCTGTATCGTGTGCGTAGTTGATTGCGCGGCCTTTGGTCTTTTTCAAGGAAAAAGCAAACTCCATGTCGAGAGTGCCGAGCATCTCGTCCGTGTTCCATCCGCCGTAGATACCATCTTCTCCTAAGACAGTCACTTTGCTGCGCTTTTGAACCTTGTCATCCTCGGACCCCTCGATGTCATTTGCGTGATGATCGCAAGCCATTGCACTGGTTTTGACAGTTTCCTCCAACCTCCAAGAGCCTTTCCACAATCGCCAGATCTGAACATTTTCTCCATTTCCAGGATAACTCGTGAGGCCGTCCATTGTCAGATGCACATTGTGGGTGCCATTGGGGTCGATGATGGAGCCAAAGTGACATCCAACTTCTATACCCGCTGCCTGAAAGATGCGTCTCGAGTACAGAGTCGAGTTAGGTACCAATAGCGAGCGTGCCACATCAAGACTGCGTTTGAGTGTTACAATCCTGGGGACCCCGCTCAATTGGCCCCTTCGTCGAACGCAGGCCTCTGCTTCAAACTCATATGAGACAGATGCAATGCACGTGTCCAGAGAAGGCAGAAGGTCATCGGGAACTCGGTAGGAAAAGGGATACTCGTACTTTCCGCGTTGCAGAGTGGCAGTTGGCGTGATGAAAGAACAGTGCTTCAGTTCGGTTACTTGGTTCTTGCAATCCCTGCACCCTCGCCTAAAGGGTTTCTTCTGAACAATCCGGAGGAGTAAAGTTGCGTGGAGCCTCTCTACCTCGACGTCATGATGCGCGTCGAGGACCAATTGGCCTTTGATGAAAGAGCTGTTGCGGTTCTCTGGATCGTTGAGAATAACCGTGGGGGGCGTGTCGATTTGACAGTTGAGCGAGACGAGAGAGGTTTTCGGATCTTGGTGCTTTTTGGACAAGGGGGATCTGATCAATGCCGACAGACCACTCATTTGAAAGAGGCCTGTGGGAGATCTTGAATGGTCGGTTGGTTGGGGAGCAGTGCTGGGGCGAGAAGCAAGTACAACGGACATGTTCTCAAGATGATGGTAAATAAGTATATTGCGCAGGTCCAGATGTGGATTTTTGAATCAATTGAATCGGTAAATACAGGGAATAGAAGGATAAAGAACAAGAAAAAGGTGACGATGCAGCTCCGTATAAAAAGAACTCTTCCATTGCGGTCAAGTCAAAACCCAACACGACCGGGTTGACCTACCAGGAAAGGCACCTCAAACAGATTCCCCATTGGATCTCAACGTCTCCACGCAAGATTTATTCTTGGCTAGCCGAGGATCACACAACATGCAGACGACGACGGTTGGTGAGCTGATCAGAGACCCTGGCTGAAAGTGGCGGTCTAACTCTTTGGGGACAAAATAACCGGTGCTTCAGCTCAGGTCAGGAGATGATATATTGGGGTCTCCGCACTTTCTAGAGAATTAAGATGCGCAAGTGTTAAGACCTGTTTTAATGTAATGCTTAAATGCTGTTATGCATTGTCATGAGGCAGAGTCACGATGCCCATCGATGGACGGCGAGTAGGCCGATGTCCGCTCACGAATGGCATGATGTTGACTGTGAGAATTCACATGTAACAAGTCAAAAAGTTCGGTACGTCATTGCAACCCTCAGATTTACATGTCAATTTAATGAGGCCCGCCACCGATGGATTTCGGTGCTTTGTCAGGTTGTTTGTCTGGTCTTTGGCTCTCCATTCTCACAGGAGCTGACTATTCCAGTGGATTACCAATACAAATTATCTCAATGACGACAAAACGAGGCTCTACTACCAACTTCTCAAGATGGCGGTGGCATTCTCGAATTCCCAATGTCGATTCAAGGGCGTGGAGCTGTCGTGGTGACTTGCTAGAATAGGTCTAGTGGGTCCCACAGCACACGCTTTCCCCAAAGCGGCTCATGACAGCGAGATGATGCGACGATGTCTCGGGTTGAGAAGCCAGACAAGGCATT
Source organism: Fusarium sp. MBC 438 (assembly GCA_030779245.1). Taxonomy (NCBI): domain Eukaryota; kingdom Fungi; phylum Ascomycota; class Sordariomycetes; order Hypocreales; family Nectriaceae; genus Fusarium; species Fusarium sp. MBC 438. The sequence continues at coordinate 472,508 of JAPFTB010000042.1, forward strand.
CCACAACGTCCAACCTCGATCGTTCCTATTTGAACCTCCTATTCCCACCATAAGCCAACCCCTGAGCGATGCCGGCCGAGTCGCGTTCAGATACCAACTCGAGTCAAGGACGCAAGAGCCGTACAAAGAGTTTCTCGGGATGTTGGACGTGTCGCGCCAAGCACGTCAAATGCGACGAGGCAAGACCGACGTGTAATCGTTGCCAGCGATCGGGTATCGAGTGTGAGGGATACGAGGTCAGGCTTTCTTGGACATCAGTGAGGAGCCCTACGACGTTCCGCCCAAGGACCGCGTCGAAGCGGAAAGCGGCGCAGAGGGCTACCAACAGGCTGCTTCAGACGAGGCCGTTGGATGTTGTTGAAGAGACCGATTCTCCCCAGGACACAGCTACCGCAGATCCGGAAGATACCACATTACCCGAAGAAGTACACGAAGAGCCATTGTCCGGGGAATCCGCAAACCAGGATCTACCACCAGAGTCTATCTCACCTCCTGAATCTACCCAGTATCCACGGCCACAGGTCCAACAAGAACCCCCCAACGGCGGGCTAAACTCCCGGATCTTTCATTCATACGAACTGCTGGGCCAGGGTTTTGCTACAAGAGTATCATATCTCCCCGTACAGCAGGAGCACGACCAGCATCAGCCTCTTCCGAACCAAACCAGAAGCTGGGAACATAGTTCCAGCACACAAGAAAATGTCAACACATCAAACGGCCTAACACCTGCCAGCATTGGCGATATTAGTGCTGGGAACCTGGTTATTACAGGTGTTTCTCAACCTACATCTCCTTCCCCAGTCCAGAGTCACGAGCAGTATCAACATGGGGGATCAGACGCTCAGACAACACGCCACCTAGATACTCTACACAATCCTGGCCTTGAGTGTGAGCTGCTGGAGCATTGGACGTTACGTCTCTGCGATTCTCTGAATCCTGTTCCTGGAATTAACAACCCCATGCGAACCGCCATGATGCCCATCGCCCTTGAAGGATCTCGAACAGACTCGAAGAAGGCGACCGGCGCAACCGCCCTGTTTCATCTCATCTGCTCAGCATCTGCGTTCCATTTGGCACCGAAGCGACCAACTCCCGAGTCCCGAAGAGCTCTCGAGAATGTGGCACTGGAGCATCACAATATCGGCATCACTCACCTAGCCCAGAACATTCGCTCCGATGATCGAAACCAGTGTGTACCCCTCCTGGCATCCGTTGTCATGTGCATCATGAACGAAGCCATCACATTGCCGACGCAATTCTGGCGCCTTCACTTTCGCGGAGCTGTCGAGTGGGTGAACCACATTGAGCCACAAGTCTGGCGGCAAAGCGAAGCAGCTTCGGCTGTGTACCAAATGTTTATAGGGATGGCCACTCTTGTCCAGGCGCAGCTGCTGTTTGACGGCCACCAGACATCCTTTTGGCATTTTACGTATGATCCCAGCTCTCAGCCCGAACCGTATGCGCTCAACCTCGCTATTGGCCTTCCCCAGCCAATACTCCAGGGAATCCATACCATGAACACCATCCAGATGCGTAGGAAGTCATTGAGCGGACAGTTGCCGTCTCGTGAGGCTCTGGACCGTCTTGAGCTCGAGTTATACCTGTCGGTGCCCGCCAAGCCGGATGCATCGACTAGTAGGGAATACGGCGACCTGATTTACCGTCACGGCTGCACATTTTACTATGCGGCCTTGCTCTACATGAAACGTACTCTGAAGGATACTCCTGTAGCTGATGTGCAGCCGCTCATCAAGCAATCGCTGAACCACCTCGAGGCGATGCAGACGAGCACCACCGAACGCTTCTCACCTATGATCTGGCCCGTGGCCATCATCGCATTTGAGATCCTCGATGTCGGGATGCAGCACCGCATGCTCAAATGCCTCGACTTCTTCCTTGACAGATCAGATCTGGCCATCTGGGCACAAATCAGACATCTGGTGAGGGATCTATGGTCGCTGCGCAAGGGTCCGTCGGTCAACCTCAAATGGCACGAGACCTTGCTAGGGTCCATGAGTGACAGCTTCATGCTTCTGTGAGCGCGGCTATAACTGCCGAACTGCAGAAAAACCCTAGTTTCCTCGTCAATTCTCTCCCCAATTACCAAACGCCCTTATCTCTTGAGGGGGGGCTCTCTGCTCGATCTCACCCATCCGCGATCTCAACTTGCTTCTTCCTTCTCCACCATTACTCAAGTTTTATGCACGTTTGGGCTTTGATGGGTCGTGATTCGAACCTCTGACGATTAGCAGATCCAGCACGTTGCAGGAAAAGCCGCGCTGAGTTGCCAGAAGAGGCTTGGTGGGTAAGCTCGCCTTTGACGCGCCTCGATGGGGCAATGGACCCCGAATTCTGCACCAAGCGGTAAGAGCGGTTCAAGGAGAAGTTCGGATAGATTTTTCGCTGTTATCTTTGGGAATTGATAAATATCTTTCATCTACAATCGGTGTTTCTTGGTTCTGTCACCCTAATTGCATCCCCTCATCACCATGTCGAGTCAAGTCACCCTCCATTGCGTCCGCCACGCTCAAGGTTATCACAACCTTGGAGCCGAATTCTTCGACTTGAGGGACCCCGCTCTGACGCCTCTTGGTGAGGAACAGTGCGCCAAGCTCCGACACGATCAGTTTCGGGATCAATCCAAGATAAGGCTTGTCGCATCTTCTCCTCTGGTCCGAGCCATCCATACAGCATGTATCGTCTTTCAGCCTACCCTTGAGACGCAAATTCTCCTAGCCATTCCAGAGGCTCAAGAGATTTTTGACTACGGGAGTGATATCGGAAGGGAACCCGAGTTTCTCAAGGAGACGACGGATAAGCATGGGTGGCCTGTGGATCTCAGCCTGGTTGGTCGTGGTTGGACCAACAAAGACCTCGACGGACCAAACAGCCCCGTCAGTCCTGCCTGTGCAGCCCGCGCCCGCATAGTTCGAAGGATACTGCGAGAAAAAGCCAAAGAACTGAGCAAAGACACGGACGAAGAGATTCATATCGCTCTCGTAGCTCACGGGAGCTTCCTGCATTACCTAACTAACGAGTGGGAGAACAGCACACGCGGGTGCGGCACCGCGTGGCGGAATTGTGAGGCGAGGGCCTACAACTTCAAGGATTTTGAGGATGATGGCGCTTGGCTCGTTGAGACTGCTGAGAGTAGGGAGATGAGAGGTGTTGAAGGACCTCCTGCGTCATTGGAGATGCAGAAGGAGCTATATGAGAAGACTATGGACGGATGGGTTGGGCAGGGGTTGCCGGATTTGAGATCTGTTGCTACTGCTTCAGCTAAGGAGCCTCAGTCGAAGCTGTGATTGGCATGGGCTGGATGCCGCATGTTTACCGGGTTTTGGAGACTGCTGAACGTTGTTATGGTGGTGGGAGAGTAAAATGAGGCTACGTAGTTTGACTACCAAGGTTGGCTTTATGGACAACCTATTATTAGATATAGAATGCGTTGATGGATTTTGATGGACTGACTTGGGATCAACCGGCTTGACCTGCCCCAGAGGGCTGGGTCAAATTGTTCATAGAAAGATAGAAAATTACTTGGAGCATATGCATCTCGGTCAATAACGAATTAACTCAAGTTAGATAGCCACACTAGGACTACTTGAGGTCGCGATGTTCACCCACACCCAGACTAAGAAATAAATAGCATACTGTAGGTAGGCAATGAGAGTTTTGCCGGGCTATGTAGACGTAAATTATATCAAAATAAATAAATAAATTATATTCTAAAGTCTATCTATATTCTTATATTTATCATCATAGGTCTTTTATGCTTTGATTCAGCCCATTAAAAGGCGGAGTAGGTACTTGCGAAGTGTGCCATTTTTTTTCTTGGACCACTAGACCCAGTCTTTCGTTGGGAACTTTGCTAGAGATGGATGCTTAAATACGCTTTGGTGTAGAACTCGAACCTTGATCGAATAAAAGGGCCTTCCATGCATTCAGCACGCAACTATAATTGTTGAAACTCTATTAGAGTTGTCAATAAACCTGTTCCTTGCGAATATAAGAACAGCTGCATCCTGTTTGGCGGCACACATCCAAAAAGCCAAAGATCAAGCCGCCTTTATCTCAACTACCTATCTATTCCCGTCATCACCATGTCATGTATCGAAATCAAAGATCACTGCTGCCGGTGCCACCGTCTTGCGGCTTGGCCCGGAGTCACGATGAAAAGGGTAACATCACATACAAAGAGGCTTGTTCGTCTGCTACGACCATCACCGAAGCAGAACCTGGATTGCCATCTTCTCCAGTTGCCATTTGATATACTCGTCATCGTGATCGACCATCTGTCGGAAGTTGACAGGCACGTGCTGGCCAAGACGTGTCGAGCTTTTTGGACTGAGATACGTCAACGCTATGAGCCAATTTCTTCGCTCTCCACGAACCAATACCTGAGGTATCTAATCAACATCTCGCGGAGTAACCCAGATGTATGGGTTTGTGGGTTGTGTGCCAAACTCCATCCGGCGAGGAATCGGACCTGCCCCCGAAACCGTCGAAAAAGCCAACATCTGGCTGGTAGCAGTGTCAAGCTATCGCTCCAGCATCGACATGTTCAGCTCGCTTTGAAGCTGGACCGCCTCGGTAACCTCGATAAAAGGCAAAGGAAGTTGCTTAATCAGCTCACAATGTCTCATCGAGCCACCCTTTCAACATGCTCAACGATAAAAGGAGCTGTGAGATGCAGATACGCTGCATATCCCAAGGCTGTACAGGGAAGGTACATGGTGTTGTCGGTTTGGACGTACAAGCAGTGGAGCGAGCCAATATCCCAGCAAGCCATCGGATGGTTCTCAATATGCTACCATCAAATGCTCACTTTCTCGATGGCATTTACTGACAGGAATTTCTGGGATGACGAAAGGGAAAATCTCGAAACGGGCGGAAGACCCTCCAGGGTTAGGCACGCGCTGCGCTTTGCTTTCGAACTTGCTCGACAGCGCCCAGGAACCGAAGTGGGTGGCTCCTGTGCCAACTGCCCCGTCGACTTCTCGGTCAATTTCTCACCCGAGAGAATGATTATTCGAGCTTGGCATGATTTTGGGCCTGAGGGCTCGCCACTAGATCCTGCTTGGATGGTCCATGCCAAGCATCCATTTGGTTCCCCTAATGAGGCGTTGACAGTTGATCACGTCGAGGGGAGTATTCGAGAGTTGTATGAGTCCTGAGGGAAGGAAAGGGAAGAGAAGGGGGGATCACTACGTATTGGGCTACAGTACTGGAGTAGAGAAAAATGATATTACTGATTGAATTTTATACAATACTGAGTGAAGTTTCTACATTGTCAGGATTATGAAATATATTTGGTGCGAGTGTTGATAATGTGGGTTTTGTGCATGCCTCGGACATTGACCTACCCAAGAGTACCAACCGAAGTAGTTCACAGATGGAGATTGGAAAAAAGCCTTCATTGTCTTTCTACTTCTTCCAATAACGTGTGAAATGATGAGGTTGAAGGACTACACCATCCAGGCAAACAAGGGTAAAAAGTCATAGGAACGCCTTAACCTAGAGTAACATCAGGTTTACGATATCCACACGCAGCGAGACATGGTATCACAAACCTTGCACATATAGAATAGCACAATATTCATATCCAGTTATGGATGCTTACCTATGCTCATATTCTTCCTGCCCAACACCTTCCTCAACTCTAGATAACGTCACCAAGACTGTACGAGACAGTTTGAGCAACGCCAATATCTCATCTCACAGTGATCGTTCAGGAGACGGTCAAGCTTATACACTTGCTGTTAATCAAATTTATACCGGCTAAGACAAATGAATACTATACATAACGTCATTTCTATGCGGACATGTGGCCATAATTATACAAACCCAAAACAAACAAAACGCGCGCAATGCAAACCGCTCATTTTCTCCGCGGTGGTGGTGATAACCCCTGTTGCTCCTGATCTACCGCCAACCCAATACTCGAATGAGACCTCCTCTCATGCCCGTACTCCATACTTCTTACACTCTCACTTCCCCTGCCCAATGGCCAATTGTCGGATTGTGGTGATGTTGGTGATATGACGTTGGCTACTGGTGTTATTTCAGGTGTTGGGTTTTTATCCCAGAATTGGAAACCTCCTGGGGCTTCTTGCTCTTCGGGTATGTCTCTCAGCTCTACCCGCTCAGGGTTTCCGGCGGCTCGTTCTTCGGCTAGGGGGAGGGTTGCTGAGATGTGTTTTGTGCTGCGGGATTGTGTCCAGCCTGTGCTTTTTCCGCCGTCTGCTGTTGAGTCGAGTCTTCTTGATGTGAGGGATGTGTGGATGTCGCGGAGGATTGGTCGGAGGATGGGTATGCATTGGACGATGATTGTTCCGGCAACCTCGGATGAGTACCAGATCTGGGACATGCCGTTGCGCCCTGTGAAGGATTGTGAGCAAAGGTCGATGGGAGTAGTTGATATCACTTACACATGTAGTGAGCGTCGCGGTCGTTCCCTTGATCCTTCCATCCAACTCGTATGGCCGCTACAATCGCAACACTATCACCTGATTAGCCAAACCTGCCCACGTATTCGCGAAAAATATCGACTCACATCATTCCCAGACTCATTGTGAGACAGAGTCCAACCTTTTCTGCCCTCCGCATTTCTAATGAACGTGTAATCAACCAAGGAAAAGAAGCAAAGACAAAGTCCATAATGATGTTGTAAACTGGCAACAGGTCAGCAACGATGTCTCCTCTTGAGGGGTAGGTGACTCACCATTTCCTCCCTCTTTGAAATTATCTCGAAACTTCCACCCAATACAAAAGTCGAGCCGGTACCAGTTCTGATAGCTGTCCTTGTCGCACACCTTGGCCCACTGAAATAGGACCTTCAAGACCATCCAGATGTTCATGGTGACGATACAGAACCAGAGTATTCCTTGTTGCCATCGGTTACTCATTCGAAGGAGCGTCACGCCAAAGGCCGTCTTGGTCCATGCTTGTCCGATCAGGTTGCCGCATGATGAGATGTTAATGAGGATGTGCATGCGGTCGTCCCATTGCTGCTTGGAGTTTTCGAGGACGTAACCGTTTCCGAATTGGTATACGATGAGAGAATCGGTTGCGAGGAGGACGCCCTTGTGGTTTGTTAGTTGGTGTGTTGGTGCAGGGGCATTAATGAGAAACTCACCCATGAAACAATGAGTATGTAGTCGTCATACCACATGCCATGCCGTCGAGTAATCTTTACCCATAACCTCAAAGCCAAAAAGGCTGTCGCACCAAGGAACAAACACCAAAGACCAGCGTTGAGCTCTGCATAAGGGTTGACGAAGCCATGGACAGGCTCGTCGTCGTCGTCGCGAGGCGTTAAGCTCATGGCTTTCTCCTACATTCTCGGCCGGCCGCGGGTCTCTCTGTAGGAAGGCGGCGCAGGGGGGGGAAGAAGTAAAAAAGAGAGGAAAGTGAGACAAAAGAAGAAGAGTAGAAGAAGGGACGGGAAAGGAAGACGAAACCCCGCGGCAAACATGGGTTCACTTCCTTTCTTACGTTCTTCTTTTTTACCAGTAACGGTATAACTTGGGTGTGATATGTGCAAGGGTGCCCCCCTTGTTCATCGGGTGTCGCGTTCTTTAATCGGGAGGGGGGTGAGAAGTCTCCATCAAAGTTTCAAGAATAAGCTTGGAACCCACTCGTAGTCGCCTGAGGAGTATTCGTAATTCTTCCTGTTGGAAACGGGGGGAACTGACGTAACGGATCAATACGATAGACGAGGGATTAAAAAGAAACATGGCTCAACTGCCGTATCAAGCTGAAACGAAAAACGATGCCTCTAGGAACCCGACGACACAGTTAGAGTTTAGGTGAGGCCGTGTTCCCGCAGAACGATGAACCTGACACGAAGCCCTACGCAGGCGTGGTTTCAAGCCTCTCCACTCCCAGCTTCCAGGAAGGGATTACAGTCCCGCTGCCCGTCCTCGCTAGAGTTTTGTGAAACGATAGAGTCTGGCCCGGTTCCTGCAGGAGTACCCCTGTCGCGGGAGCTAGCTTGACGCTTCCTACTCGTGGCATAACGCTCCCCGGATTGATTGCCCTCCCCCCTTGAGCTTGGACCTTTTTCTTCAACGCACGTTGACTTTTTTGGATCAAGGTATCCGTGCAGCCATGTGGTTTACTTTTAGAAGGAAAAATCAGTGGCAAACGGAAATGTGGCCAGTGGTTGCCTCTCGGTGACTGAACAGAAAACAAGGTCTTTCGTCCGTCGTTGGTTTCAGTGGCTTATTTCTGTGCCCGGACTCTACGCCGGCTCCGGAGCCTCGATTTGGGACATAAGTCCGATTCTGTAGCCATCGAGTCTTTTTTTTTGTTTTTTTTTAACTCTCGTCGTGCGTGTCCGAGGCCCCCGAGCCGCAGATAGATTACGCATGTGAAGATTCTTTCTTCTCCGATTGATTAATACAGGCTGTTAAGATCGCGGGTTGAGCCGTCTGCATGTGCTGTTTATGTGAGAATTTCGTGTCCGAGGATAGTCTCCTGATTAAAGTGAACAAATCTCCCGATGATCAGTCTCTTCGAAATATGATCGCCTTCCAGGAAAACGGTAGAAACACTTAATCTTGCAGAAAACGGCCCCATGGTTATTCAAATCCCTTGCCACCGCACAAGATCCAACAACCAACACACTGGGTTCGCTTGCACACTGGGCACCGCAAAATGCGTGCAGATTAGCATCATGTCATGCATCCAGTTATGGAGTCTCGGTGAAACGCGCGACATGGTCATGTCATCTTTCCCTGCATGGTCGGCGGGGCCGTGGTCGACCCATATCCATTCCAAGGAAAACTCAGCGGCAGTTGAAGGTAGAATAGTTTCAACATGATAAGGAGATGAAAACAAAAAACATCTGCTCTGGATAATTCGTGAGTTGTTTGTTGGGTTATCCTAGCGTGTCTTTTCCTTTGTGCGGGCTACCACAACGACGGCCCTCACAGCTCTCGTCCTATCAAACCAGTTGAACAACCGCCCGGCTAGTTTGAAACCACCCAGAGACACTCCGTATTCTGCGAGTAACTCATCCTGTCGATCCATGTATTTGACCAGTCCCGAAAAGACATCATCGGTAATCTCCTTGATTGTTATAAGCTTTCGGTCATACCCGCATTCAACCAGCTGATCTCGATATTCATTCTCTGTCAGGAAGGTCTTAAGGGGGCATCCCATCATCTTGCCGATGAGTCGAGCTTTGAGGATGTTCATGGCAGAAGCTGATTCGTTGATAAGGAGATCGAAAGCCATGAACTGTGCATCGAGTTCTCTAGCTGCGTGTTCAAAGACGGGCTTCCTCGATGGGGAGAAGTGGTATAAACAATCAAGAGCGAGCAGCCATCGTTCGTTGAATCTCTCATCAGCCAGCGAGTAGACAGCATCTGCCACCTGAGGAGTCCATGTCTCGGGCTTTGCAGCATTTGCACAAAACAGCTTGAAAGATTCAGCAGTAACGACCCCAGCATCGTTTCCAGCGTTGGCTATCTCTCGGTAGATTTTTCGTCGTGATGTTTGAACCTGGGCTTCGTTGAGGGTGAGGCCGACGTAGCGAAAGTCATCCCAGTTCTGTGACTGGGCGAGTCGTGCGAGCTCCCATGTTTGATCACCGCAGCCAAAGCCAAGATCTAGGATGGCGAGAGATCCACGTGATCCGGTTGCGAGGAGTTCTTCGTCTAGGAGTCCAGCGGCACCGATGACTTGTGTGAGCAAGGCTGCAGAGGATTCGTGGAAGTCCTTGATGGGTTCGCCTTCGGGAGTTTTCCTAGAGTATGTAAGCCTACCGCAGCATATCTGACAGTGATACTATAGAAGCATAACTGCAGATTTCATAACCTTACCAGTATCCAACATTCATCCACATGGACGGTGGGGGAGATCTGATGTTGAGTTTCCAGTGCCCCAGACCGTAGATGTCGCTCTTGTGAAGAATTGTAGTGCCAATGAGCCCTGCAACAACTATCGTAAAGATGATACCCCAGATGAATCCAGTGGCAAAGCCACTCTGCGTTGACGATGAGTCCATCTTGAGTATCCAGCCAACAGCCACAGCCTCTGGTGTTGTGAAAGCTGGCGTTATGGTGGCTTCGTTTAACTGGCCTGATGTTGGATAGACCCACATGTCGATAGCTGACTAAGAGTTATGCATATGCACACATTGGAATTATGCTCGTATCATATCTATCTATGCCTAAACGAATGCTTCTCTCATTAACTCATGGCTCTGTCAAAATGATCATTATTCTTCCCATGGAATCGCGACCCCAAAATCTGACGCGATCCTCATTGCTGACACGACGCATCCCTCAAGAAGAACCATGCCGTCCCAGCACCAGGCCCCCGCCAACCAAACGTTGTCCTGCCCGTTGACCCAAGCAGCCGCCGTGTCATCTTTCTTCTTGGCGGACCTCGATTCCCCTACAAGCTGCTGTACCAGGGCCTGGCCCTCAGTGCTCCGCAGCGTCCTTGTGAATCTCGCTCTGCGGAGTGTGGTGGCTTTCGATTCTTGGTCTTCTTGCAAGGGGCATGTGCTGACGACGACTCGGCTTGGCATCGTGTGCAGGGCCTCGGTCCGGGCGCTATCTGACTTGGGGAATAGCGTCCTCAGCGTCATGGTCTCAGATGGCGACATGTCGGCGAGGTGATGCATGCAGGAGCTGACACTCTTGTCGCTGTCCTTTACTACGCACACATTTGCTCCGGTTTGGGGCTTCAAGACGGTACTCTCGACGCGACGTGTAGGGAGCTTCTGGAGCGTCAGTCGCAACGGCTTGAAGATTGCCCCAGCAACATCCGGCGACACGGCAAAGACCACACGATCGAAAACCTGTTCCTCGATGCGCGGTGACCCGTCGAGCGTCGATTGCCAGCGAACAATCACCGATTCCCCGTCCGAACCTGGCACAGCTTCGATCACACGACTGTTTAGATGCACATCCTCCAAGCCCTTGGTTAATCTTGCCTGCACCTGCGAGACACCTCCACAAACCGTGTAGTGTTGCTGCCCGTGAGAGCGCTTCTTGTAGTTGACAATGTCGCTCGCAGGAAACGCAAGGAGCTCGTCGTGAGAGCAAGTCGACACACCGCTTAGCAGTGGGAGCAGGTAATGTGATGTGTATCGTCGGGGCAATCGTATTCTCTCGAGGTAATCAGCTAGCGACTCGCTGTATCCTGTTGATGTCGCGCGTCCCTCCAGCGGGGAAACAAGGAAACACGCCAGCGTGAACCAGAATTGACAGACAATCAGGTACAGGATCTCGATGATGTGTGCCAAGACACTGCGATTTCCAGGCCACGGCGGTGGCATCTGGTGCAGATTCGAGGCATGCACAAAATAACTCTCGTCGGGCCGGGTCGTTCCATCATTATTCGTCGGGAAGGCCTTTGCAAAGACAAAGAGGAAGCGGGTCGGGTGCAGGGGGATTCGAAGGTGGTGATACATGCGCAGTAGGTGATGATAGTAGCCGCCAGCGTTTGCGCGCATGGGCAAGTCGATGCGCTCAGTCAATTCGGTTTCTTCATTCTTGACGGTGACGGAAGCGGAATCGAAAGAAAGGCGGTCGGCCTGCGAGAGTCAGGGTCAGAATTATCGCGACGCTGATGCTTGTTGAGATGTCTCCCCACCTGCTCAAACAACGTCACCGAATACCGTTCCTGTTCATCGTTGCGCAAGAGATATGCCGTCGTCAATCCAGCGAGTCCCGTGCCAATAACGGCGACCTTCTTCTGCGCGACGAGGTCATGCCCCTTTGACGACACCTTCTGTGGTTGTTCCATTGAGCGATTGAGTTTGCGCCATCATCAGCTGCCGCAACTGAAGTTTAGACTTTTACCTTTACCCCTGCCGCTTTTTAGCTTCTTTCTCTTTCCTTTTTTTCCCACAACCATTTTTTACCCTGATTAATTGGTCCATTCTTATTGGGAAGGTACCGTTGTGAGACCGGCGCAATTATTATGCTTCGCCGATGACCGGTGCAACAATGGCCCCGAGCCGAGGCTTGTTGCGGGTCAATCAGCGTGTCTCAACAATGCCAAGTTTTTGGCACATGAATTCGTATCGCAACTCAACAACTGTCGATTTTGTGGCTTGATACCATGGTGAACGTTTCTAATGCCCGTCCAATTGGCATATTGGTCGGATATTTACTGACCTGCGCCGCCTTGACTTCTCGCTGTCTACACCTTCTTTATCGCCGTTCAAAGGTTTCGCCTCGGAAAGATGCATCTCACCGCCGTAATGCGACACTTGTCTTTAGCGCCCTAGCAGCCGTGAGCCTTGCGACCACTTGGTATCATATGTTTTGCTTCTTCCAATGGTCTTATCAACAATGGGCTTTGTCTGCGCCAGCTGGCCTTGATACCGACAAGCTTTACCTGGGAGAATGGCTCCGTGACACGACTCTTTTCAAGCAAGCTTGGGTGTCTACCCTGGAGAAGCCGCCGAGAGCTTGGTGGTCGCTTCAGATTTTCGGGTTCTGCGCTATCTGGAGTATCATGCTTGCAGCTCAGTGTAAGTGAACTAGATTCTCAATTGCGATAGGTACTGACGAAGTTGGGTTGTAGCCAAGAAGGGGAGAATTCCGCATCTCTGGATCTTCATGCTGCTAGGCCAGATTGTGGCCATCTCCTTTGCCGCGAACCTGTCTTTTCTCGCTTTTACCGTCTTTGACGAAGGGGGCCCATCAGGGTCCAAGAAGAGTGCAAGCGAATCCAAGCCCGACTCACGAACAGAACAAGGTTCCTGGCTGCCTCTTTCGTGGCTGGCCATTCTTGCCATCAACCTGGGCTGTGCTATCGCCATTCCAAACAATCTCGACCACCCCAAGTTCATGTTTCTGCTGTTGGCCCCTCACGTACTGGCCTTTGTGCCACTGCTGGTGAATTGCGTGTTCGCTACCCCGGCCCCTTCACTATTGTCACAACAGCCACCCTTGGTTGCCCAGGCTGCAACCATGGCGATCTTGCTTGGTACAGCTATCGCGGGTCTTACAAGAGAGGGCGGGGGCTGGGAGGATATCAAGGATGCACTGTATGAGCATCCGGCCGTGAGCAGTGTAGGGTGGGACGTCATCTGCTGCTGGACGAGTTTTACCGCCTGGCATATCTTAGGCCGAGCATGAGCTTGAATGGCCCGGGATGCTGGTTGAATCAAGGACCACACAGTCAGGAAGTAAGACCAATTCACAGTCCCGCTTCGATTCTCGTATTCATAATCGGTAACTCGCTATGTGAATGTCATACTACAGTCGTCATGAATCGCTCCTTACTTCTAAAATGGGCAAATCTAGGAGTGGCCTTGGGTGTATTACTCTATGGCCTGTTTACTTTATAAATTTTCAAGAGAGAGTTGACCTCGCTTCCCTCTTGAGTGAATTCTCAGAGGGCTATCTCACATTTATGTTCGGCCGGCTGAACTACCTAAGGTAGCTCCAGCGTTGTTGTCATGAAGCGGGCCCATTCTCCTTCTCCTTCTCTTCCTTTACTGCCCGTTCCACGGCGTTGAGAAAGCAGCTTTGGCAGATAACGAGACCATTCTTCACGGGGTTCAACTTGCAAGTGGTGCACTTGGCGCCTTCTATCGACTTTGTGGCCTTGTACTGATACTTCAATCGGAGTGATGCCTTGCAGGGCTCGCAATTGACGCTTTCACCGATAAAAGGTATACCACACCTCGGACACTTACCCTCGGCCTTTCTCCTTGCATATGACTCTTCGTGCTTGGAATTGTCGATTTCTCTGCAACTGGGGCATCTTGAGCCGCCTTCGAGGGGGATCCAGGCGGGACAGTGCACGCACTTTTTGTATAGGGGCGTCTCTTCTGCGTTTCCACTAGGCTCGGGGGGCGATGTGTTCGTTTGTTGGGAGGAGCTCATGATTGGTGGCTTGGCCTCGTTGGAAGCGTTCGACTTGATTTAGTGGCATACCAGCAATGCTCGTGCTCTGCCTAGCTACTGGTGCTGCATTTGTAAGCAGATAGTTCATGGAACACGGTCTTGATCAGAGACTTTCCACTCTGGCGACAGGTCATGACATTGGATACCCAATCACAGCGTTTAACAAGTGATTGCATTCAGTTGCAATGCCGCGAAGTACCACCCGTGATGCTATGTAGCTCCATGCATTTCTATCGTCGTTTTGGGGGATGCCGGCTTTTTCGCTGCTTGGGTGTGACTCAACCAAGTTTGACTGGTGATTTGAGACCAGGGGAGTTTCGTGAAAAAAAAAAGGGATGGTTCGACCGTGGAGACAGTGTTATGAACCTGATGGCGCTTCTGAGAGACGCTATTAGCTACAATAATGAAGGAAGTTGTTTGATAGATGCTGGCATGACAACTCTAAGTATGAAGAGGGTATGTATCAACTATCTTGGAGCCTATGCTGGAACAAGCCGAGCTCTCCCATCTTCCTATTTTGCGTCCTCCCAAAGTTGTGATTCAGCTAAAGAGTATTAAAGGTTATCAGCAGCGTCTTCGCCACGGGTATTACCGACCCCTGAAGAGCTATTACATTCACCTGTGTGTGGGTGTGAGTGAAGTAGTACTTGCACTATAGATTTTAAGAAAAATGGCTTTATTATAGCTATGTGTCATTTACTAAAAGTAATCATCGTTTTCTTGTTTGAGAACTATTGAAACTGCCATTACGTTTGGGCAAGCCTCGCGACGCTGAGTGAGCCTACATCTCCATAAGGATTAGACGTCTTCTTCGCTTCCTCTTCCTTCCTTTCAATTGATTGCTGCTTGTCGCAGTCTTTGCATGCTTGGCATACACCGGTGCCATCATGCACAAGCTGCGTTTTGCAAGTACCACAAAGCACTCCTTTTGAGCGCTTTGCTTCCGCCCTGCTTGCCTGGCGTCTGAGAGAACAGGCTTGGCACTCGAGAAACCCCGGGACAGCCTTTCTTGATGCGCACACGGTGCATATGCCCTCGCGCTTCATCTTCTGGTAGCTCTTTTTCCTCCTCTCATTATGTTTAAACCTGCAGCTTTCACACATTTTGGTATCGAGAGGGACTCTGTTTGGACATCTGACACACTTCTGAGTAGCCGAACCGGGGTCTATAATTGGCTCTGGAGGCGGATCTCTTCTGTGTGCCTCTATGGCCTTTTGGCTGGGCTCAGAGGGCAAGGGGGTTCTATTTTGTGAGGAACTCATGATCGAGGACTTGGTAACGACTTGATAGTGTGACTTGCTTTAATCAAATGAGGGCTCAATTCGTCACCTGCTGGCCCCCTATTTATATCCAGAATCCAGGTTTGGTTGAGTCTCAATCAGGGACTTTTCCTCTCCCTCAGACATAGTATCACCCAACCAAAAATTCCCTCTGCTGCTGATACACAACCGCCTTCCATCTCTATACTAGGATAATATCACTTTTAACTATCATATGTCTCAACTGAGGTCAATCGCCCCTTTAGCATGAGTCACTTAAAGGCTTTGATGGTGATCCTTGTTAATGGTCTCAGCGGACGAAAGGAAACGACGCACAGGGGTCGGCCGACCAGACGCAGGTTATACACCCTTATAGCGGCCAGAGCAGACACCATGATGGTCATATTGACTAAAATGTTGTTAATTACTATCTCCCGTGATTTCTGGATCATTGCGTGCTGTTCTCAAGGCCAAGTATGTAGTCTTTCTGGATCTCGGTGCTTGCTTTACTTCAGGAGAGAATAAACGAGTCTTGTTACCAGAATTTCTGAGATGCTGGCTTTCTCGATGGTCAAGTCATCTGCCGTCGGACATGAAAGGGCGAGATCCAAATCGGTCGCTCTATCCGGGATACTATGAGATCATGACTTATCTTCGGATTATATCGATGATTCTATACCGCTACCATGAGCTTCTCAACTTGTGCTTGAATTATGGCTGATACTGAGGTACACTCACTCTTGGTCATGACCAGATGTGGTGTTCTGGGAAGATTTAAGATAAGAACCTCCAATCTGACGATACTAGAACCGAGGACGGGAAGGGAGTGGATAAGTGGTGGACTTTCTCCTCACGCCTATCTACACAAAGAACCAGAGAGCCTCCATAGGCTTATCAAAAAATAGCTGGCAGCCGGCTCTCCCAGCACGTCCAACCGAGGAGTGATGCCTAGTCCCGGTATAGCAGGCGCTGTAACAAAACCGTCGACAATATCGAATGGGTCATCCGCCGTTTTGACTGCGAGCATGTCGCGGCTCGCGAGGACGCAACGGAAAGCGCGGTCTGGGATCGTCTGGCTCAGATGAATAAGGGGCGCAAATCCAATATCTGACCCGCACGTTTCCTAGACGCTGATCATACATCCAGTAGATAAACAGAGATCTTGAACGCGTCGAGCTTTAGTGAGGCCACTAAATTTCTGAACCTCGAGGTTGATGCCCTCGCCCGCATAATCGGCGATCATCTGCACCGTGGAGACGTCGCTAGGTGTAAGCTCGTCGTGGATGATAGGGATATTAGTCCTACGGCGGAGGGAAAGACATTCCCTCCATATTCGGCAAGGAGCCTCAAAGGAAAATTCAAGTCCCTCTAGAAATAGTTTTAACATCCTTAAGGCACTTTTAACGGTGAATCCACCGTTGGCGTCAACGATGAACCACTCGTGAGGCTTCTTATCCTTAAATGCTTGAATAATATAAGCGGCATTAATAATAGGTTGTCTTCTGATTTTAATAGAAAAGCCTCTTAAGCCCTTAACCCGGTATTTATCGAGAGCCCGCATGCCTTTGGACCCACGAACGGGGAGAGATTTAATAATAGGTAGCTTCGCATCGGTATAACCTCCAAGGAGCTTACAAAGAGGAAGCCCCATCGACTTACCAAAGATATCCCAGTAGGCAATATCTAGTGCTATCTTAGCATACTCGTGACCAACGAGTGCATTATCTATAACATCATTAATGCGACTAACCCTCCACGGGTCTCGCCCAATTAGCTTTAAGGCGATTTCAGCGATGCCAGCTCTAACGCCAAGAGCATAAGAAGTAATAAAGTTAGAGCCGAATAGGGTGCTTTTACCCTAGCCCTAGAGACTATCCTTAGTAGTAATACGAAGAAAAGTGCTATTAAAGCTGGGATATTAGCGCCTACTAGAGAGATAATAGATGCCTCCTAAGTAGGGCATATCGAGCTAGAAAACATTAATTCGTTTAATCTTAAACTCAGATATCTTGGGATAGTACTTGATAAGTTAGATGAGATGTTGGAAAGGTGTTTGATAGCTTGCAAGGGAGCATATCGTGGCGATGCCTATGGATGTTTATAGGTATTGAGGGAATACAAAGCCGAAGAGCCCAATCAGGACCGAAAAGGATGCTGATGCAGGCTCCCTAGAACCCGAAGAAGCCGATACGCTTGAGTTGCGCCAATGTGGGAGTTGATGCCTATCGCGGTCTGACTTCCCGAGCCTGGTGATGCCATGACTTGCATGAGAAGATGTCAGACGATATAGTTATATGCGTCTGGGGAACCTTGGAAAATGATTGGGCTACTCGTGGGGACCCCGTACTTTACTACTTCTGTATTCGGTACAATTAATCCAGGTGGGGTTTCAGGGGTGCCTTCCAAGTCTCCTTTCGTGATGCTTGAACATGACTGGCTTGGGCTTATGCACCGGGATCTCGCCCGGCACTACGGATGCCCTCTCGTGGAAGTTATCTCAGTGCTCCCCAACGGCTCCTACTCCCGATACTACGGCTCGGTCCCTCGTAGGCAATAAACGGCAGCTAATGCACGTGCTTGATAGCAGCCGATGCGATCAGAGTCGTGGGGTAACGAAACAATTTCAGACCACCCCACGATGCGATGATACCTTTGACTCTTTAGGATATATCAAAGGGCAAAATTTCCAACCAGCCAAGCCTCGGACTACAAGAGAGAAAGGGAAATAGAATTTGCCAAAACCTACATGTAGATTACCAGGTGATAGAACGCGGGAAGGACTGAAGAGCATAGAGTGTATGTCTCTGGCTGTGTTCTCGAAACTTTATCGATATATTGCTTTCTATCTACGAAGAATCCAGGCTTGATTCGCGTTCCATCCCAGATTCAACCTGGGTGTTGAGGGCGGGTTACACGGGCAATCAGGGCTTCAATCTGCTCTACGAGGCAGAAACACAGCCCCAGTGCCCCCTGTCGTTCGTCCGTTCCAGTCATGCGCCCTTCGTGCTTATCAAATGCAAGTACTTTTGGAGGGTTTGCCTTGCGGATTGCGAACCAACATATTGCTCTATGCTGCAGCCACAATTGAAAGGAACGAATAACCAGACTACACGTATGCACGTTGTGGACCTGCAGCCGAGTCTCTACCTCCCGTTTCTGCCATGCATTTAAAGCTCCCCCACTCTCACGGATCTGGAGAGGTCTGTAACCCGCTCTCTCAACACTGATCAAGGTTGCCAATTCAACATGAGCGCCAGGATCGAAACTATACTCCAAGACGTCGCGACACTTTGTGAAAGATGCAAGGTGATTAAATTTGCTGACGAGTATCTACGGATTGAAGAGTCCGACCGTAGCCTCCGCAACGATCCGGATTTGATTGCATGGGGACTGCAATACAAGCTCGACGATGAATTCCCAGACCTTCCCATCCTCACCCAGTCTGCGCAAGAGTGCGACTTCTGCCGCCAACTTTTGCAGGGGTTTCTTGATGCAAAACAAACTCTTCAACACATCAGAGGCTCGAACGCCCCCTTCGACGTGCGATTCTCGCTTAAATATTATCCGGAAGATGAGGGAGATGAGGAAGACGAGGAGTATGAGGAGTTTAAGAGTGATGAGGAGTATGACAGTGATGAGGAGTATGAGAGGGGTAGCAGATTAATAAAAGGACTGTATGGGATCAGAGCTGTGCTGCATGCTAAAGGCGAGTTTTCCTAGATGTTCAATGGATAGTTCGCTTGCTAACACAATCTAGATGATTTGGAGTCCGAATATGGACTTTTCAGCATAATCTACCTTGCAGAATCCTCATCTGGTGTGTTCAGTCATAAACCCTTCTAATTAATTTATCCTAAACTGTGAAAAGTACAGCACGATACGACGTCGAAATGGCTCAGGTTGCGGCTTGTGGCCTTTAAATCTGCTCTAGATAAAGAGCCTCTTAACTGGATGTTATCGAAGCTCGACGATTGCGATTCCCATAATCACCACCCAGCAGGCCGGGGGTTCTGTCCAAAAAGACTCGTGAAAACGTCCGACGACCAATGTAGACTGGTAGAATTCTCTACACGAAGCCGAAACGGTTTAACCCCAAAGTACGCAGCACTCAGCTACTGCTGGGGTACCAAGTCAGAGGCAGCCTCACAGCTCAAAACAGAAAGTGCGTCTTTATCGCAAAGGCTTGCTGGAATCCAAGAAAGCGAATGGACCCCTGTGCTGAGAGATGCCGTCCGCGTTACCAGGTCTCTTGGAATACCTTACCTGTGGATTGATGCCCTTTGCATCATTCAAGGCACTGACGGTGATTGGGAAGAGCAATGCGCCCAGATGGATCAGATTTATGGTGGCGCCTATGTGACATTTTGCGCCTTATCATCGCGGTCTTGTCAGAAAGGGTTCTTACAACAGACGACTCCGGCCCTCAAGATTCCCTTTCAATCACAGATCAACCCAAGCGTCAATGGCAGTTTTCGACTCCGCCAGGCATATACGACGATATCGACAGATAATTTCATACCCTTTGAACACATATACTTGGACAATAAGGACAGCAAGTGGGGATCCCGAGGCTGGACATTCCAAGAACAGTTCTTGTCAACAAGAATACTCTATTTTGGGAAAGCAACAATTCATTTTTCCTGCCCAACATTGTGGCACTCATATGGCAGACAGGCCACACCGGACAGGCATTACGGAAATGTTGCAAATATTAACGACCCAGGGGGACTGCCCATGAACTGGCCAAGCATGATCACACATTTCTCGCATCGATGGTCACGCCGTGCTGACCTTTCCAGGGGGCCATTTACGGTTAGGACCGACATACTCCCATCGCTTTCAGGAATCGCTGCTATTTTCAGCTCGAAAGCAGATGGTGACAGTTATGTCGCTGGCATGTGGGAAAGAAGCCTATGGCTCCATCTACCCTGGGATCTGGTCACTCCCGAGACATCGCAGCCTCGCACGCTGCAGGAGCACCTACAGGATCTTTCAAATGTGTCTCCGTACATCGTGCCTTCTTGGAGTTGGCTGTGCCAGGCCTCAATCGACACCTTGATCAGTGATTCACAATACAGCGGGTTGTGTCCTGAATGCCAAGTTACAGCCTCAGTGGTCCTCAAAGGGGTTAACCCCTTCGGGGAAATCCAGAGCGGACTCTTGACGGTCACCAGCCATACATATGCTTTCGATTTTGATCCAGTTAAAGTTTCCAGAGAAGGCTTTCGGGAAGAATTGTGGCGGGTGTTTGTGGACGGGGAGTATCTCACCGACTGCAATCTCGATTGGACACCGGCTTCCAACATGGCTCTTTCAGGTCATCATCTGAAGTTGGTGTTATTAGGGTCAGCGTTAGATGAACGGAAAAACAGAATCGCCTCGGCCCGCAATTGCTCGGATGTCTTGAAAACAGAGGAGCTGCCGAATCCTATGAAACTGCATGGTAGGATAGGGACGTGCGTCTGCCAGGATTGTAGCAGGAGGGACGCATTTGGGATAGTCATCGCCAAGTGGCCCCCCGTCACGGGAAAGAACTACCGAGTCGGAAGTTTCAGGTCGGAGCAGGAGGGTTCCGCGGGATTGGGTTTTTGGCGACAGCGTTGTCCAGTTGAGACTGTGGAAATCGTCTGAGATGTTAGTGATTGAGTCATAACGGGGCTATGAAGCCTATTTTACTGAGTAAAGGTTATTATATCTTCTAGCATTGAGTAGCTTGAGGTGTTATATTGTGTTGTTATTGTGAATTTGTGTTATTATGTAGCTCTGTATCAGACTCTTGAGGGGAAAGGACATATGATATAGATGGATCAGATCGTCTAAGATGTCGGCTATATCAGGTTGCAGGTATAGATTCTATATAATCGGCACCCAGATAGTAACCAAGTGTTATGGCCCATACCGCGACCGAATGCGTTACACTGCACGGCACGGATCAACACGAGGGCTCGAGATCATCAAGAATACGTCTCTGGTCTTATTCTCGAAACTTTATTGATATATTACTTCTCACGTCTGGAACTAAATCTAGATTTGCGCTGTATCCTGGAATCAACCTAGTGGCAGAAACTTGCTCCAATGTACTACATCTGTTCATAATAGATAACCCAGTTACGACAATACCCCGGAACGTAATTTTGTCGTGGACGGATATGTTCTATACCAACATGAAGATGACAGTCCTATAGACATGCACAGCTTTGTGTCCGATCTGTGGTGGCAAGCTGATAAATAGCTGAGCCGACGTTGAGCCGGCGAGCAAAGAGGCTATAAAAGCGGCTATCCGTGACGGCTGATGTGTCGCTTGAGTTTCGTCTTATAATACTGAGCCATTTTAGGCGCTAGTCAAATCTGATAGCTGCAACGACAACCACCCCTTATCCTCTTCACCTCCATTGACCCCATCATCAAAGATCCGCAGAATGGCCATTGTCATACCAATCAGGAACCAAAATTCCTCAGGCGCTTTGTCGCTTCCGACGGAAATATGGGACAGCATTTGCGCCCTGCTGCTTAAACCCAGCTTGTCTCGTCTGAGGCTCGTTTCTTCTGGATTTGACCGTATTGCTCTACCCTGGGTCTACCGAAATCTGCGTCTTGAGGGCTTTGGTAACTCTGCCGAGCGCTTCATCCAGATCGCCAAGTCCCCCAAGCTTCGCGACCTGGTCCGAGAGCTCACGGTGGACACCTCGGTTGGACTTGAGTTTTCATACAAGTCCAACTGGGCGTATCCATTCCCTGCCTCTTTTATGGACGCTCTGCCATATCTACGTTATTTCGGCTATCTTGCGGCCCTCCACCTCCGATTTAACGAGTATTGTGGTGAGGATGATCGGAGAGGTGTGAGCATGGAGGAGACGTGGGACTTTCGATATGGTGTCCTCGATACTGTGTGTCACTGCGTTGCAGGCATGTGGACTCCCGAGAAACAGATTGAGATTGACAAGAAGAGCGAGTACCAGTGGCATGAATACACCCGAAAGCGCACTGATCCTGAGGATGATCTCGGCGTCCCGTTTGATCAGGTCATACAGCTCAAGGAGCTGACAGTCACGAACCTGGCGGATTTCTACGACACTGATCTAGTTGCTTCGGGAGCCTTGAAGAAAGTCATGTCCCTTCCAAGTCTAACCGACCTTAAGCTGCTCATCGCCACCGAGATTGACGAAAGCATGCATGAGAGCCCTGTCTTCTATGAGGAGAAATACGCGTTCTTTGACCATCTTCCTGAAACGTGGCTGGCCCCCAGCATCAGCGATAACTTGCGTGTCCTGTCGCTATACTACAATGAATACTGGGGCTGGCTCCCGAAGATGGACTTTCGTGGCATGGCTTTCCCGCGGCTTAAAGTGCTCGCGCTCGGACAATACGTCTTTAGTCACGACTGGCAGATTGACTGGATTGCCTCTATCGGCCAGGAAAATGGAAGTGGCGGTCTCGAGGAGCTGTATCTCGACAACTGTCCCATTATGTTCCAGGCTCTTCAGGCGAGTCCATTGGATGAAAAAGACCCTGGGTATCCTCTTCTCAGCGCTATACTTGACGGGGCGGCTGAAGATTTGTTCAAATACCCAATGAGATGGCATCATGTGCTTCCCCGGTGGGCTACGGCTCTGAAGGCCTTGAGGGTTTTCCGCATGGGCCATGGATCTTGGCACTTTGCACCCGAAGACACGTTCAAATCTGTCCTTCAAGAGTTTCGGGACGTTGACGAAGATATTCTGCGTTACCGTCTGTCTCAGAACTCGCACAGGAGCTTTGACTGTCCTGGACCGCTAGTCAGTGACTGCGATGGCGTCGAGGATCCTTTCCAGGTATGGGAATCGGGCAAGTACGTGAATGGAACCGGCATCAACGGGAGTGGGGCATACAAGTTGCAGTATATTGAGTACGAGCATATCTCTAGTTCACCTTGGATGGAGACGTTCTGGGACCACGTGGATGATGATCAAGGTTACGAGCCGGAGGAGGGGACGTGGGATAAGGACCTTGCTGCGTTTGAGGGGCTCTGTTCTGCAGTCGAGGCGAGGAGGTGAGAGGGATTTGGAACCATAGTCCAGTCTTTGTGTTTATGGGCGACCTCTTTCTATTTACCAGCGTATTGTATGAGATTTACATGGCATTTGTCCTACTACATAAATCTTGACCTAGGTAGTTGGAACAAGGGGGGCTTGACTACTAAGGAACTCCTCACTCACCCACTGGGGCAGTTCGGATCGAAACTAATTCACACAAGCAGTGTAACTCCTCAATTTTCATTTATCCCCAGATTTCGTGCTATCTAGTCTTCCTTGTACACATCATACTTGTACTTTGTCCCTGGGTGATCATCCCGCAGTCCAGCTTGTCCCTGGCCATACACGCTCTCACGCAACGTATTGCCTGCCTGATCACTGCTCGGTGCCTCTGGATACAGTCCCCTACGTCGAAGCTCAGGGATGAGTAGTTCAACAACCTCTTCAAATGTCCCAGGCGTCGTGACGTATCCCACGTTGAACCCATCCAGATCTCCCTCCCGGATCCATCGATCCATCTCGTCTGCAACGGTCTGTGGGCTGCCGACCGAGACAGGACCGAGGCCGCCGATGGCAGCTCTTTCAGCAATCACTCGCGGTGTCCACTGCGGGACCTTTTCGCTTGTGGCTGTGAAGGCGTCAAGAAGACTCTGCACCCTGTGAGGTTCTTCTGAATCGGCGGCGGTGAGTTCCTTGTCAACAGGGACCTTGGACAAGTCGATGCCAGTCCATCCACTGACTAGGACAAGGCCACCGATGGTCGACGCATACTTCTTCACTTCTTCAAACTTCTGCTGAGCCTCCTCATCAGTTCTGCCGATGATTGGAGTAAACGTCGCAAAGAACTTGAGTGATTGAGGGTCTCTGCCCAATTCAGCAGCTTGCTTGCGAATTGCCTCGACCTTGGGCCTCAAAATCGCGGGTGAATGAGACGAGACAAAAATGCCCTCTGCGTGTGATGCGGCAAAGGTAGAACCAGCTGATGATGTTCCGGCCTGAAACAAGAATGGAGTTCTCTGGGGTGAAGGGTCCACAATGTGTCGTGTATCAATGTCGTAGAACTTGCCGTGGTGGTGAATTGTGCGGATCTTGTCGGGATCAGCATAGCTGTCGAGCTCTGGGTTTGGGGAGATGGCATCATCCGCCCAAGAGCCTTCCCACAGTCTATCACTGTTAGCATCTCTGCATTGTAGGAGAAGCATATCCAAACTCACTTGTACAAGACACGCAGATACTCATCGGCTTGCGCGTATCTTTCGTCGTGTGGGATCGGACTCTCCAAACCGATAGCCTTGAAAGCAGCCTTCTTCCAAGAGGTAACAATGTTCCAACCAATGCGACCTTTAGTGAAGTGATCCAGAGTCGAGAATCTCTTAGCCAACAAGAATGGGGGTTCAAACGAGGTAGAAGCAGTGATGGCAAAGGAGAGGTTCTTGGTCACAGCCGCCATGGCGGTGATGGGCTACTAGGAAGTTAGCATCTGTTTTTCTGTTGCTTTGAATAAACTCACGATAGTTGGGTCTGTCATCGGCCATTGGGCAGCACGGCGGATACAGTTATCCAGGCTTCCTTCGTATGTGTCATAGCCGCCATATGTGTCTGCAAGGAACAGCGCGTTAACACCACCCTTATCTAGAAGCTTGGCGAGGTCGATCCAGTATTGTAGATCTCGCTTGGTTGCAGACTTGTCCACGGGGTTCTGGATTTTGTTAGCAACTCAATCACATAGATGAGTTATTGTGTCAATTGCTCACCTTCCATTGGCCCGGGGACAGATGCCCAACTGTGGACATATCAAAGGCATTGATCAAGATTTGCTTCTTCTTCTCATCCTTGCCACGGATGGGAATAGAAGTGTCTGCTGTTGCTGAGGTCATCTTGAACTGCTCTTTGCTCAATTTCACACAACTGCCTTTCGTTGCACGTAGCTGACTGAACTCAAGGCCGGGTTTACACTTCAATACTTATACCCGTATTAACTGGCAGATCAGAGGGGTAAACCTGCAAGTCGTGAGCACGTCTTCGGGTTACCCATCTAATGCACTGCTGCCAGAATGACGTTTCTCCGTTTTGGTGGTGTGGGATCTCTCCTGTCCTGCTATTCGCCGATATGGACCTGGCGTCATCCCGATATGAATGTCACAATCATGTCAAAGATTAGGCGCCCAGGTGGTCTGAAAAAAACACCGCCGGTACTGGCGCCAAAATTGTATGGGGGAGCGGCGGTGTTCTTTTCATACCACCTGGCGCCCTCTACACTTGCGGGGTTGATATCAAATCCCGCGTTTTAAGTGCCGTCTTTGGGTGATTTCGACTGGCTCCATAGTGGTTGAGTCAAAGGCTATAACCAAGTCAAGTCCGCAATCGGCGCACACATTGAGTTGGCCGATAGCATCATTATGTCTTGTCACAGTGCTAGGCTTGATTGATGACTTTGATAGTCAAATTATTGAACATTCAAAACAGTTATCTGTTGTTTTATTCTAATCATTTGAGGGATAGCTATCAGTGTCTGCTCGAATAGTCTTGGTGCGTTCATCATAAGTAGCCAAGCTATAACCTTGGCCAGGCTCTTGTGTGCCTGGAATCAACAACTAAGATACCCTTCACTGCCAAAACACCCCAAAACACCCCTTCACTCGCTTGTATCGCCCTTCCTCGTCTGGCTCACAGGCGCCTCTTTAGAGTCGACAGGGAATGTACCATTCTCTTCCGACTGAAGTGTAGCAGGTTGCTCCGCCTGAGGACTAGAAAACTGTTAGTTTCTGCATGTATCTCAAAATTAGGATATAAACTTACTCCCTATTCTTCAAGTACAAGTGAAGTGCGTGAGTGGAAATGAGCAACCCGATCGCACACGCCAAGCAAAAGGCGAAACCCTTAGGGAAACGAGGAGCCTCCACGGTCTTGAAGACGAGTAGAGGTGTCCAGGCCGTGGAAGACTGGGATATGGCGTTGATCAAGACCAATGTGAACGACCGTTCCGCAGGTGAAGCGCGTAGTTGAGTGTTGACCCAGCCGTGAAAGACGCTAGACATAGAGTATGCCGAATAGATCGTAGAAAAGGCGAACCAAAGAGCTGCCTCTGGTACTCTCCATATAACGAGGATGATCAAGCCGATGATGTTCCACACGTGAGCCATGGTAATAGCCCAAGCAGGACCAAGTACCAGGTCTGACGCGAAACACACAAAAAGTGTGTAGAAGATGCCGAGGGCGGGGGCAATAGTTCCCAACTCGTTGACTCTCGCAGGAGAAAACCGGTTCAAGCTCTTGATCCAGAGCAAGAATGAACCAGAGCTGGCGTGAATACCAGCATTCCAGAACAACACATCCACAAGGATGATGCCCCAAAATTGAGGCCTGAGAATGACCTTCTTCAAGTCTCTCCACTTCATCTTTCCGTGAGATTGATGTCCTGCGCGTCTGAGCCTCTTCTCTCCGACGTCAATGTCGTGTTGGTTGAGGACGCGGCGGTTGGGCTGATCAGGCGTGCCGGGGAGGACGAAGAAACCCAAGATACCGATAGGGATAGTGATGACTGCACAAATGATGTACATCCATCGCCATCCTTCGAGGCCCCTCACACCATCAAGGCGGGAGGAGGCGCCAGCTTGGATGAGGCCGGCTGTTAGAGTGCCGAGGGAAAGACCAACATAGAAGACGCCGCCTCTTCGGCCGATTTCATCTCCACGATACCAGGATCCTATGAGAGTTAGAATATTGCTGAGATTCAGATTTAGTTACAAAGACATACCGAAAAGATAGTGCATAACAGGGAAGAACGCAGCTTCGAACCAACCAACCAGGAAGCGATAGGCGGCCAGTTCAGCAAAGCTTGTCACCCGATATTGCAAGAGAGTAAAAATGCCCCAGGCAACATCCAAAAAGGGAAGAAGCCAGTGGATTGGGATATATGTCAGAAGGAAGAAGAAGGGGATCTGGCCGACGACGGCACCTATGATGTAAAAGGTCTGAAGTTGAACGAGTTCATTGCCCTTGAACCCCAGATCCTCCTTGAGACCAGCAACATAGGCATTGTCTAATGTGTATCAGCAATGATGAATAGTGTAGGTGACCAGACAACTTACTCAAGTTCGACTGGTCAATGTACTTGACCCAGTATGCAAGCACCGCATAAGGAACAATAAGAGTATCAAGCTTGATGATAAACTTGCGCTCTTCCTTGGTATCAGTATCAGAGTACCACTGAATGTGATACCACTTTCTCCTTGCGGGGCCAGCCATTTCGAGAAAGGATGTAGAAACTGCAGAGTCGAAGGATCATGCAAGGAAAGTTGCATCAAGGAACGGCGCAGTTTAAGACATTTTAGCTAGTCAACGTAGCACGGGCCTGTGCAACAGAGATTGCTGCGATACAGACTTTGCCGTGATCGGCGGTTAGTGTTGCTCTAGCATGGGAGACTGCTGCGAACCCATGCAGAGGCCATGGCTTGGCGGATTGCATAATCGGGTGTGTTGTTGATGTGACAAGCGCCGTTTGGAATCTTTTGATGCATGTCCTTGTAACGCGCTGTCGGCCGCTAGGAGAACGTAGCTTTTCCGAGGATGTGGTGTTGGGATTCATTATACTACGCACCCGGTGAGACCTAGTCGGTTACACTTATCCTCTTTTCGATGGAAATCAAGGTTCAATCGCGATTTTTCTTTTTTCGTATAGCCACATCCTTGATATCTGCACAACAATGAACTCGAGGGCCATGATAAGATGGCCGACGTGGTCCTCCTAGCCACTTGCCTCGGCCTGCAACATCACGCTTTATCAACTCGCTTATCCTCGCTGCAACCTCGAGCGGAATGATCCCGACATCTCAAGCCAATCTCTGCAAAATTCCCCTTCTGGACGGGTGTCATGTTAAGTTGATCTGCCGGGGATGTGATGCTGCGAAGAGCGGGGTGGATGACGTGCTCCCCCGGTTCGCCATGTCGCAATCCGATCCTTGAGTAACGCTTCGTAAGTGGGCAAGATAAAGGACCAAAGCGAGTCAGTCCTCGAAACAAAGTCATATTTAGCTTATCTCGCAGCTAGAAAGGGTTATAGATCCCGAGGAGTGCCCCTGTGCGTCCGACTTGGCGGAATGCGAAAAACAGATAAGTTGATCTAGTGTCGTGTATTGAATGGATATTGATGTCTTGGCAGGAAGCGGTGATGGGGGTCTTAAAAGGTCTTTATGAGTCTAGAATGATCTGATTCTCATTGTCAACTTCCTTGACACAGACGCTGAAGTTAAATGACAATCTCATTAACTCTAATCAACACTGAGTCATTAACTTGCTAAAAGACGCCACGCCACTATCGGCCTTTCGTTATCTGGATATCCAAGTCTTTTCTTATAAAGTGAGCCTCATGGCCTAACAGTCCTCACCCAAGGGCAAAGACTTTGGCACTCCAGATGGCCTCTGAGGCGAGGTTAGTGATACCGTTTCTCGTACTCAACAGCCGCGACGATAAAAGACCCAGCTCCACGAAGGTCGTTCTGTCTCAATCCAATGCTGGCATAGTACTATCCCTGTTAGCCTTTGAGCAATGGATGTTAGGTATTAAGCTTACCTGGAACGTGGCGTTGCTACCCAGGCTTCCGACAATGACAGTATCCTCCCAGTTGATCGTGCCGTTGTCGTTCTTGGTAACAAACATCTTGACGAGCGAATTGTAGGCATTCTTAGCGACCTTTCCGTAGCTCTTCTCCTTGAGAAATCCAAGATTCAGACCCTTGAGCCATCCAAAGACAAACATGGCACTTGCACTGCTTTCTAGATAGTTGCCTTCGACGTCCTCATACTGCTTGTCCATGATGTTCCACCAAGCTCCCTTCTCATCGATCGACTTCTTCAAGCCATCTGATAGATTGACAAAGTATCCAAGAAGTCTCTTTTTGGCAGGGTGGTTGTCAGGAAAGAGCGGGATCACTTCCAGCAGGGACATATAGTACCATCCAATGGCCCGGGCCCAGATCAATGGTGCAGCACCAGTGACGGGATCAGCCCAGACAGCCTTTTTGCTCTCGTCAAAGCCGTGAACTAGGAGGTTGTTCTTCTTGCGGGTAACTGAGTCGATCTTGTCAAACTGCAGGGCAATATCGTCCCATGCTGTTTGGTTCTTGGGTTGGAAGAGCGAAACCCACTTGGCGTAGAAGCTGTCAGCCATGTAGATGCCGTCCAGCCACATCTGGTTGGGATACACGACGTGTCGGTGCCAGAGTCCTCCTGTTGGAGTTCGTGGGTGCTTATCGATCATTTCCTTGATCGAATCCGCGGCGAGCTTGTACTTCTCTTCTCCAGTCTTTTCATACCAGTACAAAATGTTGTTTCCAATGCGGTAGTTGTCCAATGAGAAGTGAGAGTAGTTAAAACGCTTTATCACGCCGTCATCGGTGAGAGCAGCATCGATGTGGGTGTGGTAGATGTCGTTTAAAGTTTTGTTCTTGGTGGCATCAAGGACGCTTTCAAAGCCTGTATAGAGCGTTGCTTCGCCATAGCCAATACCCGGCTGAACACCAAAGCTGATCATGGAGTCTGTCAGCCATTGCGCATAGGCAGGTTTGGGTGCCGCAGCCGCGGTCACAGCTGTGACAACCGCTGAAATAGTAAGGCCGTGCAGAAACATAACTATAAAAGAGACGCGCGAGATGGTTGCCTTCCCACATGATCTTTCGTATGCATACTATTAAGCTTACTTATAGCCCAAATCTTAAACATTTCCGTCTTGGCACTTTCTGGTCAAGATGAGACAAATACCCGAACATGTTAAGTGTGGTTATTCCCGTCGGATGATATCAATCGATTTGAGAAGCCTCAAGTGGTGGAAAAATAACATTCCAACCGAACCCAGAGTGTTACTTATTACAAAATTGTATAGTTGCAGTCCGACATGGAGTTGCAGCTTGACTTGCGAGAACCCGATTAGTGGAAAATTGTTTCCTCAAAGTTTCTATACCATCCGACTTCCTGATCGGCAGTTGATCTCTTGCGGGGTTGGAACTCGGCATCCGGAGGAAGTCGTGAAAGTGCGGAGGATGCGCAATATCCTGGGGTATTTAGGCTAAACGTTGCTGAAAACTGTAACTCCCATCGCTTTCCCTTGGTCTGGCGGAAAAGCATCGGGCATGAACGTCCTGACGATGTGTCCTTTACCAATACCAGCCCTGGCTATGTTCTACGGTATGAGGCACAAGGTTTCAGTAACGAATGACACGGTGTTATTGAAAGTCGTTCAACTTCGCGATATTCAAAAAAGATAGCTAAAGATAGAGATTAGGGTCACAAATACGAGTAACTAGTATCTGTTCTAAGGTTTATACGACTGAGACTTTACCGACACCTTCATGCTTTCGACCAGGTCTGCAGCATTTCTCCCAACACTGAAGATGTATTCACCAGCCTCAACCACCCATGCTTGCCGCTTCTCGCTCCAAGTTGCAAAGTCGCGGGCATAGATGGGCACTTCGACCACTGCTGAGGTACCAGGCGACAAGGTTTGCTTCTTGAAACCAGCCAACACCTTGATGGGAGTTTCAGGCTGCCGGGTGTTGTTGCCCACGTACACCTGCACGGCTATCGCTCCCTCGAAGGTACCAGTGTTGGTAATCTTGATGCCGACAGTCCAACTGTCTTCGGAAGTTGGTGAGACGACAAGGTCTGAGTAGCCAAAGGTTGTATACGACAGACCAAAGCCGAAGGGGAAGTTGACCTTGTCCACCGGAAGAGCATCAAAGTGCCTATAGCCAATGAAAACGCCTTCGGCATAGTTGACGATCAGCTGGCGATCCTCATACTCTCCGGGGAAATTTCCGTATGCTGGACAATCCTCCAGGCTCTTTGGGAACGTGCAGGTCAAATGGCCCTCGGGGTTCTGTACGCCCGTCAAGACATCAACAATAGAGTTGCCAGCCTCTTGACCAGGGAACCAGGCCTGCACTAGACCCTTCACCTGGTCTAGCCAGGGCATCCCAACAGCCACGCCAGTTGAGTTGACGACTATCGTGTTTGGGTTCGCCGCAGCGACTCCCGACACGAGACGATCCTGACTGCCATCCTTGGGGAGGTGGAATCCAACCTGATCCTGCCCTTCAGTCTCCCAAGAGGGAGTATGGCCCGTGAAGACAATAGCGTAGTCGGCTGTCTTGGCCAGATCAATGGCCTCGGTGAGCAGATCCTTGTCATACTCGGCGGCCGAAATATAGTCCAGTCGTACGCCAACCTTGCCCTCGAGAATTCCAAGATCTTCGCCTTCAACGTGTTCAGGTGGC
Source organism: Fusarium sp. MBC 438 (assembly GCA_030779245.1). Classification (NCBI taxonomy): domain Eukaryota; kingdom Fungi; phylum Ascomycota; class Sordariomycetes; order Hypocreales; family Nectriaceae; genus Fusarium; species Fusarium sp. MBC 438. Next base: position 503,932 of record JAPFTB010000042.1, read on the forward strand.
GAGCTCGAAACCAAGATATTGTATTCCTTGCCAGCTTCCAGGTCAAACTTGACAAGGGGAGCTGATACTCCGCCAAGCAGGAAGCCCATAGGGTCTGAACTCTTTTCCTTCTGCTCATACAGAAGACTTCCACTGATGGTTACTTTAGAAGGGCCTAAGCCAGTGAGGGTGAAGTAGTAGGTAGCGGTTTCAGGGGCAGTAAAGGTCCCCTCGAGTTCAACAGTAGTATTTACCACATCCAGATTGTTGTGGATGGAGACCTCGGAGTTGGGGTGCTCGTGAATGACACTGTAGGGTTCGGATTTGCCAACCTCGAACATGCGCCAGGTAAATCCGGCGTTGCCCTCGACATCCTTCACATGCTGAGTGATGAGAGGCAGCTGACGCATTGTGTGTGCGCCTATGATCGTTAGCCTAAATCCTCGCGGTCGAAAGGAAAACATACCCTCAGCAAAAGTTAGTTCAACGTCTTGGCCTTTGAATGCGTTCTGAAGAGCCTCCCATGGGGTGATCTTGTAGTGCATGCTGACAGAAGCGCTGCCACCGCCGTGGGCAAGGCATTCCTTTGCAAGGCCCAAGATTGCAATCTTCTTCCCCTTGACCTTGCCCTTCGTCAAAGGTAACAGTCCACCATCATTCTTGAGCAAAACCATGCCCTTGGCACCAGCTTCACGGATAAGCTTTTGGTGCTCAGGCCTATCGATAGCCTGTTCCTCCGGGATTTCTGGGTTTTCGAAGCAGCCTTGGAGCTTTAGGAATTCCAGGATATGGAGAGCCCTGTCGTCAATGACTTGTTCTGATACCTTTCCAGCTTTGATAGCTTCGAGGACACTCTCAACCTTTCTCCAGCGCGTAGGACCTGGCATCTCAAGGTCGACGCCTGCAATAAGTGACTCAGCGGTTGAGTTGACACCGCCCCAGTCACTCACCACGAGGCCATCCCAACCCCATTCTCCTCGCAACACGGTCTGAAGGAGAAAGAGATGCGAGTCAGCATGGCAGCCATTGATCTTGTTATAAGACGTCATGACGGCGTGAGGATTGGCTTCCTTGATGGCAATTTCGAAGGATTTCATGTAAATCTCTCGCAAAGCCCGATCACTGATGATAGTGTCGACGCTCAAGCGCTGGGTCTCTTGCTCATTGGCGACAAAATGCTTGATAGTTGCCGAAACTCCTGTCGACTGGATGCCCTGAATGCTTTGCGAGGCGAGCTTGCCGGCCAGAAATGGGTCCTCGGAGTAGCTTTCAAAATTTCGACCTCCGAGAGGGTGACGGTGGGCACAAACGGTTGGCCCCAAAATGCATCGAGCACCCTTGGTGAGAGTTTCCTCTCCGAGGGCCACACCAAGAAGACGAGCGATGTCGACATCAAAGGTTGACGCAACATTGCAGGCAGCCGGGAAACACGCGGCAGTCACGCTGTTCATGAACGTTCCACCTCGTGCGCCATTGGGGCCGTCACTCGTCTACCTTCAAGTCAGTACTCAAGACTATGGAATCAAGTCAATTCAAGGTGGGGTGGTTATCCATACCTTGAGAGCAGGAACACCCTTGTCAGGAATGGCCACTGTCTCCCAGAAATTGGAGCCCGCGAGCAAGGAAATCTATCCAAGGTTAATGACAGAGTCCGAAGTGAGATCAGTGCCATCACGTTACTTTTTCCTCGAGTGTCAGTTTTGACAAAAGTGCCTTGACGTCAGTGGTTGCCATTGTGAGAGGGTAAAAATGGGTTGATGAAAAGGAAAAAGGGGCACTTTCATGAGGGCCGTGGTAGGGTTTATAAAGTTTGCACAACATCTACCAAAGCGGATATACCACTGAAGTGGTGAGATATTGAGACTTGCGAACTCATTGCCCGTACTGCCTAAAAAAGCGCCTACATTGTTAGCTTGCAGCTTGCCGTGGAGCAATTGTGCATGGCTGCAGATAAACACGTTCAATGTCAGGTCATTCATGCACCGTGCCCGACCTTCAACCGATATTTAACCTCTATTTCGCCATGGAATGCGTAATATTAAACGTCGGTGAGCCAAGACGGTGGTCGAAACAAAGCATGATGAAATAGCGGCTTGGTATTTCTTGATGATCAGTTACCGTGCTGCGTGCGCACGCACATTTACCCCACCAAGAAAACAACATGTGATCCAAAGAAGGTGTGCGGGGGCCGGAATCAGATGATCGAGAACATTTCATTCATGGGGTCAAGCCAGACACTTGTTGGTTTAAGAGTGTATAACCGGGATGAAAGTGTATCTTCGGGGTGACTTCGCCTTCTCTTCGGATACTTACCGCCCTCAGGATGAAGTACCTGACGTAGGATCTGCAGGATTCCTGTTTCCGAGCCCTATTTGTGCATAGGACTTCTTTCTTTGCTGCCCAGGAGGAGGTAAGTTGATCCTTGAGGCCTCAACATGCCACGGGTCCGGCGCAGACGGCTTCCTTCTTTGCTATTCAGGAAGAGATCGACCAACTTAACTCCACAAAGCCTTCCATGTCTACGCATACGACTTCTCTCTTTGCCATTGGGGAAGTGAGAGTTGAGTGGTTGGTTGCTTGTTCTTCGAGCTTATTACCGCTTTAGGAAGTACAGCCAGGCTCCACCAGGCTTCAGGGGCAAGCAACTTTAAACCACCCACGCAAGTGTTTCATTCACTCTTCCCTGCTCTTAACATTTAACCTTGCCCTCACCCCACAAAATGCATGGTAGTTTACGTGTAATCGACCTTCTATTTGATGGGGCAGTCTTTAGTGTCGGGTCTTCGGGCCGGGTAAGTCGTAGCCGCCTTGGAAGTAGGTATGCGAACAAGACACTGATGCGAATGGAAAAGTCCGGGGTAGTTGCCGCGAGACGCCGTCTGGTGATGTTGGAGGTAAAATAATGCCAGTATAGCTATGAAGAGCGGTGTTCAAACAACTATATAAATAAAATCATGTCTTCCAATTCATGGACCGCATTATCAACCGCCCTCCAAAACCCCAGCACTACCACTACTACCCTCTCCCTCTTACTACAACTATTCCATATATCCCCCTTCTATAACATCCATCATGGAAAATGATGGTAAACAAGCCAAATCCAGCGAGGCCAGGTCCGCTGGTGTCGAGCTGGCGGCTGTGCTGCCCAATGATGGCATCCCCTGGTACAAACACAAGCATCTCGTCAAAGTCAACTTCTGCGTCATATCTCTGATGCTCTTTTCGGGATCAAACGCTTTCGATGGTTCTTTAATGAACTCTTTGCTGGCTCTGCCATGGTGGCGAGACTTTATGGACAACCCTACAGGTGCGTCACGCTTTCGGTCTCACTTCTTACTGCGGAAAATGCCTATCCTACTCATCGGGGTGTTTGCTCCGCTATTGTAAGTCTACCATATCATCACTAATTCGCTCTGGTATGCTAACAAGATATAGTACAACTGCGGCTGGCACTTTGGCAGCGTCATAGCAGCCTGGGCTACATTCGGCACTCGCAACTTAACTGAGTGGTCGTGGAGGCTGCCTTCGCTCCTCCAAATTCTCCTCCCTGTCTTGGGAGTGCCGGGTCTTATCATGATACCCGAGTCCCCGCGATGGCTAGTCTCTAGGGACCGTTCGGATGAAGCACGCCAAAACCTCGCCAACCTCCACACCGGCGGCGATGCCAACTGTCCCTTGATCGAGTTTGAGATGACCGAGATCGAGATCACCATCAAAGCTGAGATGGAGGCCGAAAAGAATCCATGGACCGACCTGTGGGCCACACCGGGTAACCGCCATCGTTTGTTGATCACGCTTAGCCTGGGTACCTTTGCTCAGTGGACTGGAAACGGAGTCGTTAGCTACTACCTGTCTATTATTCTCAACTCGGTGGGAATCACCTCAGTTACGCATCAGACTCTCATCTCGGCTTGCCTAGGGTTATGAAATCTCTTCTGGTCCCTCCTTGCTGCACTTAACGTTGATCGACTTGGCAGACGAATGCTATTTGTGAGTTCAGTAAGTGGAACAATATGATACCTCAGCTCAGCACACTGACAACACATATCTAGGCAATCGTCATGTTGGTATCTTACACCATCATCACCGGTCTATCTGGAAGCTTCGAGTCCACTCGAAACTCTGGTACTGGTCTGGCCGTTATACCCTTCCTCTTCATGTCGGTTTCCATGGGCTCCCTCTGCACGTCATCACCATACTGACAACTTTCTAGTTACTTTTTCGGTTACGATATTGCTCTCACACCTCTCGTCGTGAGCTATCCCATTGAGATCGGGCCTTACAACACGCGCGCCAAGGGCTTGGCTCTCACCCAGGTGGTGTCATTGGGTTTCACCTTTTTCGACACCTTTGTCAACCCGATCGCCCTCGACGCCATCCAGTGGAAGTACTACTTTGTATTCCTCACCACCATCATCATCATGATCTTTGTCGTATGGTTCTACTACCCCGAGGCCCGTGGTCTTACCCTTGAAAACGTGGCCTTGTTGTTTGATGGCGACTCGGCCCACGTTGGTGTTGCGACAGCTGAGAACGCCATCAAGACCAGTCACGCAAAGCATCAGCACGTCGAAGAACCTCAGACCTAGAGCGCGCTTGGATTGATAAAACCGCGTGTACATATTCTCTTGAGTTCGCCTCTAGAGGTTGTTCCACCATGATTGTTATGACAAACAGGGCTTGATGATGTGCATAGATGAAAAGCAAAGGATTAATATTCTCTTGATTGCTTCAGTCCTTATTCCCGCTTGCAAGCCCGCAAATAATATTCTCAAAACACAGTCCTTTTCAAGCCAATCAAGATCTCTGCAACACATCAACCACGAAATCCATAGCCTCCTTGCTCTCCTTGAGCCCGTACTTGAACGCCAAAGGGAAGCAATGCATTTGCCCATCCCAGGCCAACCATTCGCCCCTGATACCCTCCTTGTTGCACTTATCACGAAACGCAACGGCCTCTGGCCCAAGAACATCGCGTGATGCTGTGATGCCATGGACTTTGACATAGTTTCGGGCAAGGACGCTGAGGTCTGCTTGGATGGGCGATACTCGAGGGTCTTCAAAGCTCCAGTCCATGCGTAAGCCCTTCTCGGTATGGCCCGCTCTCGAATCAGCCTCTGCTTCACTCAAGCCTGATGGCTCAGGACACCAAGTTCTAGCCGTAGAGCTGATGCACGAGAAGGTGAGCACCGGGTCAAACTTGTCCACTGCCTTGATATCTGGGTGTTCGTGACGGAGGTCCGTGGTAGGACATATGGCTAAAATGGCTGTGGGGGGTGCCAAATCTTGTTCCTGTGATGTCCTCAGAGTCCAGGTTGCCACAGCCAACGCAATGTTGCCTCCTGAGCTGTCTCCAGCCACAACAACAGCCTCGCCAGCCCTTGCTGCCTCTCGCAACAGGACTTTGTAAGTCTTTTCGATTTGGGGGAATGCAACTGATACTGGGTCTTTCGGCGCCAAAGGTATAGAGACGAGGCTGATCTTGGTGTCAGGCATGCGAGACACCATTTCAGCACAGAAAGACCAGTGTTGGTTGCTCGGTGGCATCTGCCATCCTCCACCAGCAAAATAGATGATTCTGCGTCGGTGGCCTTCTCTGGCCTTTCCTGTACTCTTCCCGGTCGGTTTTCCTGTCAGGTCGTACACCCAGAGACCCTCAATCTGCCTCTCCTCCACGTTGCATCGTTTCAATGCGGCCTTGGGTGCATTTATCCGGGTTGAGTCCTCCGTAGCGATCTTTCCAGCCTTTACCAGGGCAGGTCTGAATGGTTTGATGACAGTTTGAACGACCCTCGTCATGAGATATCGCTCGTTTCGTTCGTAAACTGTGATGGTGCCTTGGGGCGGGCTGGCCGGATAGCCCGGGTCTGCATTTTGGGCCATTCGTGCTGGAGCCCGGAAACTGGTAATTCTTGGCTTTGAAGTGGAGAACAGATGAAACTAAATTTCGCACGAAGTATTGTTATGAAAAGGAAAATAATCTCGTCACTCAAACCGAGATAAGGAGGCTCTGACTGGGTCGTTGTACGACGTCATGAGCTGTGACATCATGACTTGGCACATGAATCAAGGTCCGGTCTCAAGCCACAGACAGTGCCCCTAAGGCTGATTGGCGAGCCGTTAAACAACACCAAGGAAAATCAGGAGATTTCTAACTCTATCCCATATTAACGACAAGCATCATTTCTTATTCATAGTTTATCATTCAAAATAGTGCACAACGCATAATCCAAGTGTGCGACTCATGCGGCCTCGGACGAAACGTGAATTGAAGACGTGGATATGAAGCGCTGACCAGTTGCCATCCAAGACCTTTAATTTTCAAATCGAGACAAGGTAAGTTAATAGAGCCATTATCCGCAATTGAAGTGCTTGCTCATGATTGTTGTAAATGTACGGTACAAGCTTCTAGACAGCCTAAAGAGTTCTATACTCTCTAAGGAATAAGAATTTAGCCAAGCCTTTCGTAGCTCCTTAATCATGGCATCATCTCTATCTATTCTTTTTTTATTAAACATAGAATCCAATCGTTGCTGGAAGTTATTTAATGGAAGTGCACCTTGCACCATCTCCTTTTATGGATGCCCTCGATCAGGCTTCAACCTACCCTGGACTGAACGACTAAAGCAATCTTTCAGCTAAATACGCCTACAAGGCTACATGAGTTGATAGTAGAGGATGAATTTGAGTTAATAGAATAACTGACAATATTCATTCTAACCCCCCTTTTTCTTCTCTTCTTGTGATTTCTCTTTGAGGTAAAGAATAAACTCTGAAACCTCAATGCAACGACGTTGTCAGAAATTTGTCTATCCAGCAAATGTATAAAGGCATGACGGTCAGCTTTACGGGCCTATGATTTAGATACGCTTCTTTAATACTTGTGTTTACTTCTGCCTTCTTTTTCTTCATGGTCTTGTACTCACTCTGGGGGCAGCTTGAGTCTTGGTGTTGAGAACTCACCAAGTCGAAAACCTATCTATTAAATGACATTGAAAATCATACCCCAATCACTCCATACCTCCATGCCTGTTTCTCTGTCCCATATCCGAGAATAACCTGCTTCTCCCGTTCCTCGGAACGTGTCTGACTCGCGTCGAGGTGATTCCCTTCCGTCGCCTGAGTAACGACCGATCATTTCCTGATTCAAGACCCCTGCAGACTAGAAAAATTATTCCCGTCATTTGTATCCGCAAATTAATAAACACGCGCACTGTTCTCTCGCTAGACTTTACACCACTACACAGTGCGTCGGCGATTAACCGAAGTAATGTGGATGCCTCGAGTGGATTTGGCGGGTCTTGAACAAGGTAAATGATTCGACTGGCAACGAGATCGACGAGGGCCGTGACGTTTTAGCGATACGCGAAGGATGAGGGGCTAGACCTGATTCGTTGAGACGGGCTGAACGTCCTTTAACGCGTCAAATGTCTTTCGCGACGTCTCCCCTTTTGAGGTAACAGTTTTGAAGGGAAGCTGGGGGCAGTGTCGGTTCCTGTGCTGTGCTCGTGCTTGTCGAGGTTTTCTGGATCACTTGTGGTGGGCTCAGGCATGCACAGTTCGCGCCCGTTGTGAGCGCCACCCTTGCTTGCAACATCTGACGTCTCACAGATATGTAGTGAGTACTACGCTAGGGAGGGGAATCTTTTATCTTATCAACAGATACACCGCTTATGCAGTGTTTATAGTGACTTTCGTGGGTACTCCTTTCGCTTATGTGCTCGGGAAAGATCTTCGGGGTCAGATCTGCCGTACTGATCATGTGGTAGCTCTGTTCGTCCGCAAGACTGGATAAGAGTCGCAAGTCTAAAGCAAATGCTCCCCAAAGAGACACGCATTGCAACACGACATTCGCTGACAATATCACACTCAGCACCATTCTATTTCCCCAGTCATACGTTCTCCCTCGCCTGAGGCATTCACCCTGGTCCGCGCTCACTCATCCAAGGTTTCCCGGTCCATCCCCAGCTGACAGGGAGGCCTCGCCAGCCCTCGTTAACTGACAACGGGTACCAGATACTGGAGCACCCCATCCCATCTCCTGTTCTCCATGATTCCTTCGCATGGTGGACGTTCTTATATTGAAGCGCTGCCATGCTACTGGACCGCCTGCAGAGAACATGTTACCGAACCATTTGCGCTGTGTGCCTTGTCCTTGCGGCTGTTAGCGTCTTCTTGGCGACCTTGTAGTCGGTATTGCCAGGAGTCGTGGCGTATGGAGTTCTGGATCAAGTGTGTAATAACAGCCACTCTTGCTGGCATGTAAGAGAAGCAGCGATATTACATTCCATGGGCATCACACTAGCGATGCAGTGATCGTACGTGAAGGCCGCTTATGTGTATCTTGGCAAAGATTACTACTCCATCAAACAGCGCAAACAACAACTGATGGCATCGTGAACATGCAGCGGCCGCTTCAACACGCTTCAATTCAAGAAGTCTTGACCGACCCTCCAAGTGGATCCGTGTGGCTTCGGAAACTCGGAGTCTGTCCACATGGCACAAACCGCCCCATGTCCCAGAGCCGCGGATTCAGCTCTTAGCACGAGCCTCCTTCACAAGAATAAGGAAGCGTCATAGCGGACCGGCTACACGGCAGCCGCACTCTCTCTTTTTTGTCACAGGTAGCCTAATGAGTGGGCTTTTGGGCCCTCCACGTTTTGACCTGATTTTGACATCCCGAGCCCATGGGGACCCCTCTCTCTAGAAGGTGTTGATCATCTTGGAGCCCAAAGATGGGGTCATTCTCTTTTATTGCTACGCTACAGGACTCACGTAAAGGATAGCACATGCAACATGACTTGCCATGTTCCATCAGATGCAATCCCCCAATGTCACAGGAGCTCTTCGCCCCACGGAGCCGCAGTTCTTTAAACTGTTGCCTGTCGCCTTAGCGACCCTGTCACGAGCCATGCAGAGAAAAAAAAACACGACCCCATAGAAAGACATCATCTTGAAATGCTGATTCGTGCGCGTAAAACGTGGGGACTCCATCTCCACCTACAAACAAACCCGCACAGGGAAAAAGATGGGCTTCAAACCAGCTGACGTTCATGCACAGGTAAAAGAGCCTCACAGGTTCACATTTTAAGGAGCGGCCCTGTTTCCGCCCCCCTGGAAAACTTGGAAAAAACTAAGGAAAATCGTCTAGTTGAATACGGTTATCCGAGATGTGGAGATGTGTGGTTTCACCCCATCTGGAGTGATAACCTCCACATTCCAAAAGCTATATAAGTGCCCCAGACTTCGCTCCACGATTACAAGTTGGCATTCCTCTATATCCAGATATCCAACAACATTACTAGCCAAAGATGGAGCGTCTTCCTGGCTTCAATGTGGCAAACCACTTCGAGAAGCGTCAGCTTCTCATCGCCATCAACTGCATTGCAGCTTTGTCCATTTTCTTCTTTGGGTAAGATCTGCCAAGCCCCCGCAACTGCGTATCAAAACTGACAGAGTCTAGTTATGACCAAGGAATGATGGGTGGTGTGAACAACGCCAAGCACTACATTGACCTCATGGGCTTTGGCTACGTTGACGAAGAAACCGGAGACCCCGTTGTGACGGATAGTCTGCTACAAGGCGGTATCGTGTCTGTTTACTATCTTGGTACTCTCTTTGGCTGCCTTCTCGGTGGCTGGGTTGGTGACAAGATTGGCAGAATTAAGACTATTGCTCTGGGTTCGGTCTGGGCCATCCTTGGGGCCGCTTTGCAGTGCTCTGCTCAGAATGCCAACTGGATGATCTGCTCTCGTGCCGTCAATGGCATCGGAACTGGTATCCTGAACGCTATTGTTCCTGTCTGGGCTACCGAGACTGCTGAACACACTTCTCGTGGTCAGTTCATCGCTATCGAGTTCACCCTCAACATCTTTGGTGTCGTGGTTGCCTACTGGCTTGAGTTTGGCCTTTCCTTCATCGATGGAGGTGCCTCTCCGTTCCGCTGGAGATTCCCCATCGCTTTCCAGATCATTCCTCTCCTGTTCCTGTTCGGCCTGGTCTGGTTCTTCCCCGAGTCTCCTCGATGGCTCGTCAAGGTCGGCCGCGACGATGAGGCCCAATACATTCTTCGTCGTCTGCGTGGATCTGACGAGACTGATACCGCCCGTGCTCAAGCCGAGTACCAGGACATCAAGAATATCGTTGAGCTCGAGACCAAGGAGTCTTCTAAGAACTCTTACATCCACATGCTATTTGGCATTGGTTCTGGAGAGCTTCACACCGGACGTCGTGTTCAGCTGGTTATTTGGTAAGTGCTGACCCAATATTGAACAAGAGAAACATCGTGCTAACATACGTAGGCTTCAAATCATTCAGGAGTGGGTTGGCATCGCTGGTGTCACCGTCTACGCCCCCACAATCTTCCGAATTGCTGGCTTCAGCTCGGAAAAGTCTCAGTGGATTAGCGGTCTCAACAACATCTTCTACATGTTCGCCACCCTCATCTGTGTCTTTACTCTCGACCGCATTGGTCGTCGATGGACTCTGTACTGGGGTGCTGTCGGGCAGGGAATCGCCATGTTCCTTGCCGCCGCCTTCTCCAAGCTTGGCCAGGATGCATCGCGAGATGGAGACACGGCCAAGGCGAGCTCGTACGGAGCTGCTGCTGCTTCTTTCGTCTTCATCTTCACCTCCGTGTTCGGTGCTACTTGGTTGACCGTTCCCTGGCTGTACCCTGCCGAGATCTTCCCCCTTCAGGTCCGAGCCAAGGGTAACGCCTGGGGAGTCTTTGGCTGGAGTATCGGCAACGGCTGGCTCACTCTTCTCTGCCCCGTCATGTTTGATAACATTGGCGAGAATACTCTGCACATCTTTGGTGCCTGCAATTTGCTGGCTATCCCTATGATCTGGGCCCTCTACCCCGAGAGTAACCAACGAACTCTTGAGGAGATGGATCTTCTCTTTGCCGCCGACACACCTTGGGTTTGGGATGCTGAGAAGAAGTTTGCCGAATTGAAGGCTGAGAAGCCAGAGCTTATTACTTCTTCTGGTAACGGCCGGGGCGTGTTGGATGTTGAGACCGCTGAGGGTAAGGTTACCTCTGGAGAGGAAGAGTAAAGCCAGTGACGTAAAGCCGCCTAGGTAGTCGATTGGAAATCTGTACTAGTGCAGTGTAAATAATCTATAACCCTGCATCTAATAACATCGACTATTGTCATCGTCAACTTATTGTGTTCTTTGTGATAGTTGAAACCCGGCCCTTGATGAAAGGGGGGGTAGTCTTCATCACTCCTTGTTAGTAGGCGGGGCATTGAACTATATGCCACATCTTGTCAGGTCTCAGCTACTAAGTATTGGACCTGGCGAGGGACAAATGGGTTCACGAGAACTACTAAACAAGCGTGAGAACCTGTTTCTCCGGCTTCCATTCCGTCCCACTCGGCTCCCACCACTCAGGTGGCTTCGATCCCTCGTGTTCCAAAATGCCAATCCTCTCATACACGTCCTCTGTTTCATCAAAACGATGCAGAACCAGTGACCTATACTCCTTTTCAACCTTCAAGAAAAAGACCCGTAGACAATAGACAGTTGTGTCTGAGCTGACAAACCCTTTGCCTTTCTCCCGCAAATCGTAGTCAGGGGAGAATCTCGTCCTCAATCGCTGAAGAGCACGCAGCTTGGCCGGCACAAGAACACCTTCTAATCTGAGCTCATAGCTGGGCTCCGTGTTCAATGGCTCATCGCACTTGCTGACGTGGAATGTGTCAGGTGTAACTCCTTTGGCCATGAAGTCAAGATCCCATGAAATTCGACCCGTGACTGAAGCCCAAGACCATGTAGGGAAGAGCCATCTCTTGGCGCTCCACTGTGTCTTTCTTGGTACTGGTCTCTTTTGTTCAGTCCTAACTGGGCCTTGACTCGATAAGCTGTCCCCCGCCTTCCATAGGAGATCCCTAGTAAGAGAGTCTTCCCATAACCCTGCTAGGTATTTGCCTTTGCGTAGTGGAAGAATATACTGGCAAAGTCCTTCAACAGCTGCAAGTTTGTCGCTCTGATAAGTGAAAGTTGTTTGTCCGTAGACCTGTATTAGTTGATGCCACTTGCTAACGGCTTTCGCTTGTAGTTCCGGATCATGCCGCGTTGGAAGCTTGAGGAAGTTCGGATAATCATCTTCAGGTTCATCCCAATCCTCGAGCCCGGTGCATTGGCAAGTAGAAACTTGTCTACATTGCCATAGCAACTCCTGTCCGCCAAAGTATAGTGTTCGTGGCGAGATGAGACTCTCTTGAAAGACCCAGCCTCGCTTCATCAGGGGAAAGTCTGAACTGTAGTGGCTGAAGACTTCTCGGGCGAAGAGGTGATATGGATTGCCGTTGGGGGTGCACCCCTTCACTTCGGCCCGTTTTGGGGTTTGAAAGAGCCCATCACGACACCCCGAACCTGAAGCAGCCGCCACAGTCAAATAAGAGTTTTCGTAAACTGAGCACATTCTTTTCGACTCGTGCATCCAGTCTTTGTCGGAAATCTCTTTGTCCTTTTTTGTGTCTTTTTTCTCGTCGGGTTGAATGATGCACAGAGAATCGATCCAAAGATAGCGAATGCCCATGCTCCTCGCAAATTCGACAGCGTCCTTGAACGTTTGAGGGAGTGAAGAAATGGAGATACCAGACTTGTAATCTTTCAAGGTGTGCATGGTGAGCTTGGTGGTCATGTGCTTTGGGTCCCCCCAGCAGTGACTCAGGGCAACGTATTTGCCTTGTCCCAAGTCTTCACCCTTCAGTCCCTCGACCACTTTGACTATGGTTTTCCCGCAGTCGACATCGATAACTCTCGTCGGGAAGAAACTTAATACGGCTTTGCAATCTTGATGGCTGTTCAGACACTCCTGTACCCGCTGTTGTACCCAAGTAAGGCTCTCATCAGATGAACTGCTTGGAATATCCTCAATTCTGGAGAATATGTCCCATGGGCAACTATAGGCTAATCGAGTTGAAGTCAAGGTTAAGTATTGTGTAAGATTTTGACAACGAATGGGTCTTACCTTGCCTGTAGATTTGTATCCCAATGGCTTTATGTCCCTTTTTCGATATGTCGAGATCAAGATAACAAGTGCCAGGTTCAGAACCATCACGAACTGCCAGGCTGAAGGTATATTCTGTTCCATCTTGTATGTCGAATAGGCCTTCGATGCATTTCTTTAATACCTTGCAGGAGTGACATCCCTTCGAAGCCGAGTAGATAATCTCAGAGACAAGTCCACTGTCGGGTGGTCCGTCATGGGCAGACCCGGGATTAAAGTTGGTGCACACTGGACATCCAGGCATAATGTATGTTCTTATCTGGTAGTCTGACAGAATTTTAGTTGAAATGGACAGAAGATGTCCAGGAATCAGTGTTGCTGGAAGCAGCCTGTCATGTTGCTCACAACATGCATTGCCAGGCGGTCAACACCGGCAGTTTGTCAGATGCATGGTAATCTTGGGTAGGATCCCTCGCAGCCCAACTACCTGAGGGACCTGGAGACCGGCCCGGTCCCCCGTACTTGGTTGATGTTGCACTTGAAGGTGCTCGATACGAAGTTGGGGAGACCAAGCACGGAAACGGGCAGGACTGTGTGCCACCTTCAGTGGTATTTCTTACGTAGTTAAACTCAATGTTTCTCTGCTAGTTCTATGTACTCTTTTGAAAGGAGATATGGAGATCGATTCATGAAAGCGACACGTAAAAGCCTTGTATCCACAACTATTTCCTTCCAGGCATAAGGGCACTCAAGCACACTAACTACAATAAGATCAACTGGATTCTCAGATATTATGTGCTGCAAGTTCCTTTTCTGTCCAATCCCAAAGCTTCTTGCCCAATTCTTTGTTCTTGGATAGAGCACTACCTCGCCCAGCAACTCCAACTGGCTCATAGTACTCCCCACTCTCGACACCCTTTGCGGTGGCCGCCCATAGCTGACTCTTAGCACCCTCTTCCACTTCAACTCCTATGAGAGGAACAATGAACTTTTGGAAGCCTCGAATGAGCAGATTCCCGCCAGAGGTTTGAAGATCTGTCTTGACGGTGCCTGGGTGGATGGACACAGATGTGAGTTCCGGATGGCGCTCGGCATATTCCTTGGCGTATATGAGATTTGCCAGTTTGCTTTGGCCATATAGGTTGTTGGGTGATTCGCCTCCTCCGTTGGTCTTGAGAATGTCGAATTTTACGCCGCCTGAAACACTAAACTTGTAGGCGACAGAGCTGACCGAGACGATCCTCACCTCGGAGCGAGACTCTGACCTTGTCTTGAGAAGAAGGGGAGTCAGAAGCTTGAGCAACAAGGCGTGGCCAACGTGGTTGATTCCCCAATGTGTCTCGTAGCCTTCCTTGGTTTGGCCTGGTGGGCAGCCCATGACGCCAGCGTTGAGGAGGAGAATATCGAGACGAGATACAGAGGAGGTGAAGGCGCGAGCGGCGTTTTTAACAGATTCAAAAGAGCCTAGGTCGAGTTGGAGGAACCGGACGGACACTTGAGGTGCTGTCTCCTTGAGTTGGGTGATGGCGGCGTCGGCCTTTTGGGAGTTGCGGGCAGCAAGCCAGATCTCGGCTGGGTTATGCTTTATGAGGTCCAAGGCTGATTGCTTTCCGAGACCAATGTTTCCGCCTGTGATCAGAATGACCTTGCCGTCCAAAGGTGGAATGTCCCTGGCAGGAGTGTAGTCGTTGGGAGCCATTGTGTGGTAGAAGGCAGTTGGTCCAAGAGAGGATTTAAAGTTGGAGTGGATTATAGAGCCTGGGTTGACTCGGATGACCCGTATGAGAGTGTGAGGTGTTAATAGTTTGAATCGGTACATGTTGAACATCAGAGCGTTTTATATGCTTCGCAGCATTAGACACCGGCATGTGAGCTCTATGTCCGGTCCATGGTGCCGGATTTAACCAGATGCGTCTTCCGCCAAGGACCAGAAATAAGGAGTCCATGCTGGCGGGATTGCGGAGTTTGAGAGACAGCATGATTGAGACGTTATTCCGGAGATAGGGGTTACATTTTTCGGATTGCGTACTCGGAAGCTCACATTGCAGCTTGACGCTATTCCCAAACTCTATCGGAGAGTGGCTCAAGTCAAGGGAGGACTGGACCAATCACATCAGACAAATCGCGACAAGGCCAATCATGCCCCTGGTGTCAGTTCCACTCTGATCGTCACGAGTGGACGACGTGAACCGTGTTTCCTGCCCAGCGTCAAGTGGGACTTGAACCATCTTCCGACGAATGGGCTCAAGACAACCGCGATCGAGCTAATCAGCTGCTTGCCGTGATCGCCTACTACTTGTTTCTTCTCCGGCATGTCCAGTTCTTGAACATCTCCGCTGCACACGAACCCGCAAGGACAGATTCACCCTGCTCACATGATGGAAAAACTACCGTCGGCCCTTCCGAAGATGAGATGCAGCCCCAGTACGCGAATCTACTCCAAATCCGGCTGCCGTACTTGCAAGTAAGAGTCTCCCACTGCAATCAGCCGCTACTCATGACATCTGACCCTCACTTCCACAGGATCCGACGGCTCAAATGCGACAAGGGCCGGCCGGGCTGCCGGCGATGCCTCTCCACCGGCCGCGTGTGCGACGGCTACGGCGTCTGGGGAGAGGAGCCCGCCATGACTCCTGGCAATCTCCAGAAGCGGACCCTGCATGATCTGTCGACGCGGTCCCGAGTTGGGCCGAGGAATGGCCTGGAGCGAGAGAGCTTTGACTGGTTTCGACATCGAGCGAGCGTCAAGCTGTGCGGTGTTTTCAGTTCAAGGTTCTGGGACACATTGGTCCTTCAGGCTAGTATGACGGCTCCTCCGGTGCTTCATGCGTTGCTAGCCTTGGGCTCTGCTCACAGGCTGGAAGTGATGAGATCATGCCCAGAAGAAGAGACAAGCAGCCAAGCTTGCGATCAACAGGAACGTTTCACCTTGGAGCAGTACAACAAGGCTATTGCCTGTCTCCGGCCCCATTTCGAAAAAGCTGGCCGCGATGTCTCGTCGACTCGCTTAGTTCTCATAACATGTGCCATCTTTGTCTGCTTGGAGTTGCTTCAAGAAAGATATATGGAGGGCCAGACCCATCTCGAGAACGGATTGAATCTCCTCAGCCAGCTCCAGGCCGACATGCAGCCTGCGGGGACACAAGGCCTTATTGTGCTGGGGCACCCTCAAGAATCCGTAAACGATAGCTACCTGACCGAGGCCTTCTCCCGGCTCTATGCCCAATCATCACTCTTTGGACGCGTACCAGGTGGTTGTTGCAAGTCAAAGTCATACGCTATCGCTACTGTCCTCTCGGACTCTACCATCCAGGCCCCACCTCCCCTGTTTGGCTCCATGAGCCAAGCAAGGCAGCATCTCGATGGACTCTTCAACGCTATCCACTGTCTCACGGTACAGTGCCCACGAGAGCGCATAGTCCGAGAGGCCCCGATCGAGCTCCTTGATACTCAGAGTCGCATCTTGACTGGTCTTCGACTCTGGCAACGTGCTTACAAAGTCTCTCGGCTCAACCTTACGTCGCAGCTCAATGTCCGAGACGCGCTCTCCTACCCACTCTTGGCGGTGTATCACACCATGGCGGTCGTCATGGCGTCGACTTGCCTCGCCCCGCCGGACGAATCAATATTTGACTCTTTTGAAGAGTCCTTTGTGTCTGTGGTATTGGCTTGCGAGCGCCTGTTGGAAGACGCGATTGCAACCATCGTAGCAGACAAGGCAGAAGGATATTGTTCAGGAGGGTTCAGCTTCACAGCTGACATTGGACTGATACCACCCTTGTACTACACCGCTCTCAAGTGTCGAGTCCCCGCTCTGAGGCGTCGAGCCATTAAAATGCTCGAGACTGCCACGCACAAGGAAAGCATATGGAACGGGGCTGTCGCGGCGCGGATTGCGCATGAAGTGGTCAAAATAGAGGAAGGCGTTGACGTTGACGATGGCCGTCTACCCCGCGACACACAGATGGCTAAGTTCGGTCCGTATCGAGTTCGTCAAGTCTCAATAGATATCTCTGATCGTTTGGCAGAGAAGGCTATTTTGACGTGCGAAAGGAGACTTAGCGATGGGAAATTGGAATTACTGATCAAGGTCATGTGCTTGGACTGATGGAAATAATTCTCTAAGCTAGCAACAGCCGAGTAAGGAAAACGACGAACCTCATCCTCCTTAAGCATGCCTCTATTCCTTGCCCTCCCACGCCTCGGTCAGAAGCTCCTTCATTGTCCTCAACTTGATGTCTGGGAAATCCTCCACAATCGAGGGGCCCTCCAAATTGAACAAGCCGGCCTCAAACATGAGTCCAAACGTTGCCAAGATGCCCTGCAGCTGCTCCTTGGGGAAGAAGCCATACATGGCTGCGTGGCTGGGCAGTTCCGAGACCTTGCCCTCCTTCATCAAGTCCACCGAATCATATATCACGGTGAACTTAGTGCCCTTGGCAGTCTCGGCGATCTCGAGAAGCTGGTTCCAAGTTAATCTGTCTCCGGCGAGGTATGTCTCGCGCTGCCACTTGGGTAAGGACAGCGACGCGGCTACAAACTTTGCGAGATCCATGGTGTATGTGAACACCACGGGGACGTTGCCAGATCCCGGGATCGCGGCTGCGTTGCTTGCCATGTCGATGACGACCCTCAGAATAGTCATGTGGCTTGGAAGGTGTGGTGCGATATAGTAGTCGGCGAAATAGCCAATGAACCACGAGGTGTATTCGAGGCCCGTCTTCTCAAGAGCGGCAGTGACAGCGAGCTTCGCCTTTGCAATAGGAAAGCTATCAGAGATCCTACCCAAAGTGGTAAACATGCATTAGTGCCAAGTTCAATCACCTGCAGGATTAAAAGACCCTCACTCTTGAGTATACTTGGCACCCCAAATGCTGGGAACGAAGCGCTTCGTGCTTTTGGCCCGATCAGCAGCCGCAATTAGGTTCAACTCCGGCTCCGCAACACCCATGGTGTTGAGAGTAGAGATGACAGTCTCAATGTTGTTGTCCTCGAGGACCTTGGTTAAGCCGTCGACATCGGCGTAGTTGACGGGGAGGATCTTTGCCCCAATCTGCTTCTCCTTTTCGGCATTGGCCTGCAAGATTGTCAGCCAATTGCCTACTGGGACGGCACCAAGATCTACCTCTCTGGCTAATATGACGACTTGGAATTTCCCGTCGGCGATGATGGCCTCGACGATGGTGCGGCCCAGGTTTCCGGTTCCTCCGGCGACTGCGACGAGCGAGGACATGGTGTAGGCGAGGCTTGGGGGCTTTACAAAGGTGTTAGTGCAGTTTTAGGCAAAAGGATGAGATGCCGATGGAATAAGATATTGTCGGAAAGATGTCATTGTTTATATATGTGAGTTCCTTTGCAGAATTCCGTCTCAAGTACCAGTCTTCAATTCCTTTCCCACGGCAGAATTCACAAGTCCGCAATCCCGCTCGAGCTGCAGCAGACATATACTTACCAATCCCATCGGAGAGACCGTCTCTGAAACCGCCGAAGAGGGCTCCGGGCCGCGCGGGTATTGAACTGGCATGATGTCCACGGTCGTGCTGAGTGAACTCAATCCAGACGTTTGGGTCCCGTGAAGATCGACCCCGACTGGCTGTTTCGCGATTCCAGCCATATAATTGGACATTGCCATTGGACCCCTGCCCTGCCAAGTCTTGACCCGAATCACTTGCAGCCACCGACATTTCACACGCCAGGCATGGTGGACACCGCCGCCGAGATGCCCGCAACCCGCGCGGAGAAGGCCCCGCGCGGGCTCCGTCCTCTGCGGAGAGGGACGCTGTTTGACAGTGAGTCCATCATAGCGCCATAAATTCATGTCTTTAGCAAAAGAAAATTTCCGTCCCCGTTCATTAAAGGCCCATCATTGCCAGTAAATACAGCTGTCGCACTTGTTTGCCTACCCGTTGGGTGCCTGACCGTACGATGTCTTGACTCGAGCTAGCAACAGTCAACGCTAAGCCATACCTCTTTTTCTCCTTCATTTATTTATCTTTTCCCTTTCCTTCCTTCTGCTGTCTTCTTCTCTTTTAAGTCTACTTTACCCTGTACCAGAGGACCATACTTGAACAAAGACCACGCCAAACGCACTGGTCATCGACAGCGACGGCTTTGCCTCTCTAATGCGCCTAACCGAGTTCTGCTACCGGCAGCAGAAGGTTCAAAAAGGCCGCTATGTTAGCATTAAATCATAATACCATGATTTGTTGACAATGTGTCCTTCCTTGTGGTTGAAGCCTGGCCTTTGATGGGTTAGCTGAGCCAGAGGATCGTGCTAAACCGAGTTGTCTAGCTGTTAACACATTTGGTATCGGCCTTTCCTATCCCAAGTCACCAAATATTACCGTTTTCAACGTCTATGCGATATCTTGAGGCTCTTCTCACCGTGCCGGCAGACGAGCACCCCCAATCGACTCCAACGCGGGCCTCGATCTCCCCAGGCTCCCTCTCTCGTGAGACCCACAATCCCGTAGTACCCCCGACCCTCCGAACGGGCAGGCAGCGTAAAGAGCACGTAGTAAAGCCGAGAGCGTGCATGCTGGGTGACCTGCGTGAGGAGAAAGCGGGGGAGAGAATGGGAGCAACAAGAAAGGAAAAAAGTCCCCGGTAGGGGAGCGAGATTAGATCATGGGAATTGGAGCTTCAGGATCCGAGATCTCTCTTTGGAGCATTATTGGGGGCTAAGGTGGAGAGGATAAGCATCAGGGGCTACAACTCCAGGGTGCATGAACCTGATAGCACTAAGTTGGGGACTTGATGGAAGCTATCTAGACGAGAGCAATGATAAGCGAGATGGAGGGGAGACTAACGATGGTGCCGGGCTCGAAGAAGCGGTGGGGGGCTAGGGGGTAAGCTTCTGAGCAACCCAACGGAAATAACACAGCCGTAGAATAGAGCCGAGCCCAAAGTTATCGGCCATGCGAATTACCCAATACGGTGATATCTCCAGTCCGGGGAAGGCTAGCTGCTTGTGGGCAATAGATAAACTTGTGCGGGGGTGGAGATGGATGGTGCATCGAGGCTCGAGTATATAATAGATCTTGACTTGTTGATACAAAAGATTTCTGCACACGGAAAGAGACATCTATTGCAGAAAACACTTGTCTAGTCTTGCCATCATGTCTATTGCCTCCGTGTTGCAAAGGTTTCCTTCGTGGGTGCCGCAGAAGTCATGGCAGGTCAACATCCTGCTCATCTGCACCGCCATCAACACTGGCTCAGTAGGTGTACCCTGAACATGAAAGCTGCCCTCTATTAACCATAAGTTCCCTCCAGGTCCTTGGCTATGATGCCTCTATGATGAACGCTCTTAATATCCTGCCCGCGTACACGGACTACTTCGACCTAACTCCTACTACAACGGCTCTCAACTCGGGTATCATCTGGATTGGTGCGACAATCGGTAGTGCCAGCTTTGCCAAAGTCCCCGATTACATCGGAAGGAAGCCGTCGCTTTTTTACTCGGCCATTGTGGCCATAATTGGCGGGTAAGCTGAACTGTCCGCGACGGACACCATGGAAAGTAGTTGACCGTCAGTTAGTGCTCTCACAGCAGCTTCGCAGAACATTGCCATGTTCCTCGTTGCTAGGTTCATCCTTGGCTTTGGCATCGGTGGCACCTACATGGCAGTTCCAGTCTACATCTCTGAAGCCCTGCCTCTTAAGCACCGCACCCTGGGTCTCGGTCTCATCAACGACGTCTACTATGTCGGCGGCCTGCTCTCAGCTGGAATCACATATGGCACCTCGTTTTTGCAGTCTACGTGGGCCTGGAGACTCCCTGCGCTGTGTCAGATTTTCTTTACCGTCATTTCCATCATCGCACTGCCCTTCGCCCCTGAATCTCCCCGTTGGCTGGCTTACCAGGGCCGCAAGGATGAGGCTCTTGCCGCTATTGCGCAGGCCACCTCCGATGGTGATATCTCGGACCCGGCGGTTCAACTTCAGTTTGTTCAGATTTGCGAGTCTCTCGATTACGAAAAAGAGATGGAGACACCTTCGATCAAGGAGCTTTACGTCAACAAGGGTTACCGCAAGCGAATGCTGCTCGTCCTTTCCGTCGCCATCTTCAGCATGATGACAGGCAGTAACATCTTTTCGTACTACCTCGGCACTGCCCTTACGAACGCCGGAATCACCGATTCAACCGCCCAGCTGCAGGTCAATGTTGTGCTCAACGCCTTCTGCCTGGTCGTCTGCCTATTCGGCACCTACATGGCCGATCGGCTTGGAAGAAAAATGTTGGCAATCATCTCAACAGCTCTGTGCACCATCACCCTCTTCATAATCGGAGCTTTGACCAAGGAATTCGGTAACTCAACCAACAAGAGCGCCGTCTACGCCAACGTCGCCATGATGTTCCTAGCCCAGGGATTCTACAGCTTTGGATGGACTCCTATCCTGCAAATGTATCCCCCCGAGCTTCTAAGCTACCAGATTCGAAGTATCGGCATGTCATGGTGCATTACGTGGCAGAACATGGCCATCTTAATTCCCATTTTTGCTTTCCCCATTGCAATGAACAATGTGAGTCCACCAATACGTACTGAGGAATGAGCTAACGCCTTCTAGATCGGTTGGATCACCTACATGATGAACGGCGGCTGGAACCTATTTCAACTGGCTATTATGGCAAGTATCTTGCACCACATCACTGTGCGTAGATGGCTAACTAAAACAAAGGCAACATACTGGGTCGAGACTCGAAACCTGTCCCTCGAAGAGGTCTCTCTTCTCTTCGATGGAGAGGTCCACTCCCAGGTCACCGGCGTCAAGCAAATCATCGAGGGAGTTCCGTCCAAGTTGGACGCTGAGGCGGTTCTGGTCCAGGTCAAGCCCGATATCAAGCAGAGCACCAAGCCGATGGACGAGTAGGTGGTCCTGCGAGTGGACACCGGAAATACAGTTCCATAGTCACTAGCTTTGTCAAGTCATGTATGGGTAACTCGATGCTCCGATAAGCTTCAGTGGGTAGTGTTATTCTAGCAAGGATTCGAAATCGGAAGTTGAAATCAAGAAACCAGGCTGTAACTGGTTAACTTGCTCCGTTGAAAAGACCCATACCTTGATCCTACAGATAAGTGAATGAGATATTGATACGCCGGGTGGACTTCCTCATAATGCATGGGGAGAAATCCCCTCACCTCTCCCAAGTCAGATAGTACTCAGTAGACAACAATGTTCGCTTATTTTAGTTACTCGCATTGGAAAGATCGGAGAAAGATCGGAGAGATATGATAAGAGTCATGTCGATTGCAGGATGGAGAGTCACTCCTCTCAATCCAACCTGCAATCTAGTAAAATCCTAGTATCTCCAGATTGCAACCCTTGTAGTGCCAAACAAAGGCATCTCTCCCATACCCCGCATCTCTCGGTGATAACGGCGAAGATGACAATCTAGGGTCCAGCTAGTGTGCCATCATCTCCAATACTTGACACCTCAAGCAGGGGTAACTGAGTCGTGCTTCTCCACCACAACGAACCAGACCAGTCCGAGTCAGACAAGCGTCCCGAGGAACTCACGAAGATGGCCCGAAGGCCCGTCTTTCCGACACTAAACACCAATCGAAACCTTGATATCGCGTCCCATGATAGCAACGACGGCTTAGAGGATCTGAGATAATAGCCTCATCTGGACATTAGCTGGATGTCCAGAATAGGGAATAAACCGCACGGTCGCTGAATAATCTCGTGTGAGGGGTCACCCTTTGCATCATGACATTGATAAATATGAGCATGCAAACCAAGAGATGGAAGGTCATGATCAAGCACAGCGCACCACCCGGAAACACGGCATCACAGCGCCTTGACGAGACCTAACCTCAAGTGACATCACATTGACCAGTCATGGTCTCCCCTCGCACCGACGATGTCGAGCAACTCCTTCAGCTGCTGACCCTGGAGGAGAAGGTATCCTTGCTGGCTGGAGCTGATACATGGCATACCAACGAGATAAGCCGGCTCGGCATCGGCTCCCTCAAGGTAACCACCCCTGTCTAAATGTGCCTAGTGCATAGACTGACAGTGTCTAGACAACCGATGGACCCTCCGGTGCCAGAGGCCAGCTGGCAGTAGACGGACCAACTGCCGCGTTCCTCCCCGGGCCAATCTGCCAAGCAGCAACATGGTCCAAGCAACAGCTTCGATCTGTTGGTCGATTGCTCTGCGAAGAGACTAAGACGAAGGCAGCACAGATCCTGCTTGCACCTACTATCTGTCTCTCGAGAAACCCCCTTGGCGGTCGCAACTTCGAAAGCTTCGGCGAGGACCCGTTCTTGACAGGGTCCCTGGCCACTGAATATGTTGCTGGTGTTCAGGAAACGGGCCAAGTGATGGCCACTGTAAAGCACTTGTAAGAGGTTCCAGCTTGACTTTTCGAACTTTGCTGATCCATCCTCTCACGCAGCGTCGCCAATGAGCAAGAATGGCAGCGTTTCACCATCGATGCCAAGGTCAGCGAGAAGGCTCTGAGAGAGATGTACCTCAAGCCTTTCGAGATGGTGGTCCGATCAAACACCACACCGGGATGTCTCATGACATCTTACAATGTGGTCAATGGCGCCCACGCCGACATGAACCAACATCTGCTCCAGGATGTCCTTCGCGGTGACTGGGGCTTCAAGGGCCTTGTCATGAGCGACTGGGGCGGCACCAACTCTACTGCCGAGAGCGTCGTTGCTGGCCTTGATCTTGAGATGCCTGGACCCCCGAGCAAGAGAGGAGAACTGCTGATCGAGGCTGTCAAGAAGGCCAAGAACCCCGACGAGCTACTCAAGGCTATTGACTCCTCTGCCGGCCAAATCCTGTCCATGTGCAAGAGGATGGGACTCTTGGGGTTATCTGAGGAAGAGGCTCTGCAAACTCGCAAGCGGTTGGAGCAATCATCGACCACCCAGGAAGGCATAAAGTTTATGCGAACTGTTGCTGCCCAAGGAGCTGTCCTGTTGAAGAACGACAAGTCCACACTGCCTCTGAAGCCTGCAAGTCTCTCGGGCAAGCAAGTCGCATTCATCGGCCCCAATGCCTTGGTCGGGACACCAGGTGGCGGCGGTTCGGCCACCATGAACCCACAATACCTCAGTCAACCCATGTCCTCTTTCAAGGCTGCAGTAGAGGCCCAGGGGCTGGATACTCGTGTCGTGTACAGCCAAGGAGCATATTCCAAGAAATGGCTCCCCCATTTCAAGAAGGAGCAGTGGAAGTCTCGGACCTCAGGAGAAGACGGCAAGGATCTGCTCCGCGTCGACTTTTACACTACCCGCGACCTCTCAGGCCCTATCCTCGAGACTCAGCATCGCAACAGCTCTTGGGTTGACTTTATCGACTCTGCACCACTGCCTCTCCAAAAGGCTCACGTCCCCCCTTATTCCTTCCGTGTCACATCAACTGTGCGTCCTGAGACTACCGGAAACCACCGTTTCGGTGTTGCAAGTGTGGGAGAGGCTCGTCTGTTTATCGACGGTGAGCTAGTACTTGAGAACTGCAACTGGACCGAGAAATCCGAGGCCTTCTTTTCGTTTGGAAGTCGAGAGAAGGTTAGCTCCAAGCACATGAATGCCGGTCAGACCTACGACCTTGTACTCGAGGGCTGGACTAAGCCGGGTCTTTCTGAGGAGGAATCACTGCATTTCTTTGCAGGACATCCCTCAGTCCGCATTGGGTTCGAGGAGGAGCTCCCAAAGAACATGATTGATGCCGCTGTCAAGACTGCTGATGAGAGCGATTACTCGGTTGTTATCCTTGGCATTGACGATGAGTGGGAGAGTGAGGGCTACGATCGACAGTTCATGGATCTCCCGGGCACCCAGAATGAGTTGGCAGAGGCGTTGTTGACAAGGTGTAAACACCCTGAGCGTCTGATCTTTATCAACCAGTCGGGGTCTCCCGTTGAGCTGCCATGGGAGGACAAATGTAGCACCTTAGTGCAGGCTTGGTATGGCGGCCAGGAAGCAGGTAATGGCCTGGCAGATTTGCTCTTAGGAGCCATCAACCCATCTGGTCGGATGCCCATCTCGTGGCCACGCAAGTACACAGATCTCCCGTATGCCGCAGACAAGGAGATGTGGCCTGGTGTCGACGGCAAGGTCATTTACAAGGAGGAGTGTCAGCTTGGTTACCGGTACTATCTGCAAAAGAACGTCGATCCTCACTTCTGGTTTGGTTATGGACTGAGCTACACGCAGTTTGAGTCTTCGGTCCAACTTGAAGTCAAGAACCCAGATTCGTGGAGCTTCGGCGTCACTATCAAAAACATCGGCAGTGCCGATGGTGAAGAAACTATTCAGCTGTACGCCTGGCCACCCGGAAAAGAGGCCGAGAGGCGACTGGTTGCTTTTGACAAGACACCGTTGCTAGAGCCAGGCGCGAAGGCTTCGTCGAGGCTGAACGTTAGAAAGCGAGATCTGGCCTTCTGGGAGGGTGGTATTGACGGCCAATGGGTGTTGCCCGAGGGGGCTTGGCAATTTGCTGTTGCCAAGCATGCTGGCGATGGGGATGTGAAGGCCATTGAAGTGCCAGTGCAGTCAGCGAGAACTTGGAAGGCCTCTGAGTGGTAGGATAAAGTTAAAACATCTGAGACCTCATGAAAAGACACGAGTAGCCAACAAATGATAAAGCATTGCACTACTCAAATGTGCTGCCTACAAGGCACAAAAAGTAAAGTAGTCATTGGCTGAACCAACAAGTGTCCTGTGTTAGAGGATCTTGCACTAGACTCAACACAGCGTATATTTCAAGTCTAATCTTTTAAAGCTCCCTATATAGACTCATTCGCCTTTATTCAAAATCATAGCCTTAATGTATTAATCTGATGGCTCCAAGATGCTTCTCGACTCCAGCTCGTGCGGCGCGGGACGGATCGGCCAACGATCTCCTAGCGATGGCTGCTCCAGCTTACAGCTTGTCAGCGCGTTCAAGGCCATCTGGCTGCCTCTCTCGGCGGCAAAGTGAAAGATGTCGTTGGGCGCTGCTCGGCGGAAGTGAATGGGCTCCGGGTATGGCCAGACGTCAGTCCCGTTCAAAGATGGAGGGATCAAGAACTCGATACCCTTCTGAACACTCTGACCTTCAGGTCCGACGTATTTCCAGAGGTCAATACCCATCTTCTCGCCCATGAGGATGATGCGCGAGAAGCCGACGAGGGTGAACATCGAGTAATGGAAGGACTGCGTACGGATGAGTTCATGGGGCTGCGATCCGTTGGCCGTGATGCCATCATCGATGCGGTGTGTCGCATTTTGCAGAAGCTCGCGGGCGAAAGACTTATCGCCGACGTATAATCCCATGTTAATACCCGCCAGGTGTGCGTATACGCCGTGATTATTGAAGCCGACAAGCGTCCCGCGGCCGACATCGGACGTGGTCAACCATTTGATCATTTGTTTGCACCAGCGCGTCATGCGGGCAGTATCCGCAGCTGTCCAACCCGGTGCGTTGGTCGATTCAAGGATTCTAATAGCGTCAATAACAAAGCCGATGCGAGATGACAAGCCGATAAGCGCGGAGAAGGAGTATGGATTGTCCTCGGGCTCCATACAGGGGAGCCAGGAGCCATAGTCCATGTTGGGATTCATCTTGGTCTTCTCGTCGAGAAACCATGTCTTGAGAATCAGGCTTGCGTGCTTGGAATAGGCCTTATTGCCAGTGTACCACCAGGCCAAGGTAAGTGCCCAGCTCGACTCAAGCGTCCTTCTCAAACCCAGGTCGTCAGTCACCGAGGCTTCGAGATTTGCAACACCATCCCGGGGTAGATAAGGACACCCAGTCGAGTTTTCCAAAGGCTAAAAATACGGATTCTGCACGAAGTAGTCGTGTTTGTTTCCCGTGGGAGCGGTTGCGTTCTTGGACATGACTGTCCAAGGCCCGTAGTGCAGCCAGCCGTCCGCATCCTTGAGGAGGGACACGAGAGCCTTGGTTGTCAAAGGCTCTCCAACTGCCAGGGCAGCCTTGGCTGCCAGCAGGCGCTTCCCGTCAACGGTGATGGTACGAGGTGCAGCCCAGATTTTACCATCGCCACTGACGAGAGAGCCGAGTTCAGGCGCTGGGAGCGTCAAACCCCGGGCGGCCACCGTTAAGGCGCAAACGAGGAGAGCCGTGAGTCTATAGACGGTTAGGGAAGAGGATCAGAGGGCGAAGAGACGTTTGGGGGTACACTTACGAGCCCATTGTGTGGACCATTTAATGAGACTAGTAAGATATTGTGATACGGGAGCAGACGAGAGATGAGTGCACGGAGTATAGGACTTGCAAAGCAGGCTGATTCCAGGCTTATTATAGACGATCATTGCTCTCCTGTTGATTATCTCGAGATATTTAACCGCAACGAACTGGATGTCTATACGCGGAACAATCTTCTGGCTCAGTGACCCCATTGAGGGCCGACCTACAACTATAATACAGAACACATTTTCAACACATCATAGCATCATGACCCGATGCTAGCACGATGCTATACGCGGAACACTATTTGCCAAGGCTCTTAGTTTCGCTCACATGACAGAACACTCAGTCCGAATGCTACATTTCCCATGGGGATTGCAAAGGGACATGCGGAGGCGAGAGACTAACGCCTGGACCCCGGAAGTCCATGCACCCCATAAGTCCGTGATTGGTACGGATACAACTAGAGCTCTAGAGAATGGCGAGTTAATGGTACCAATCATGTGGATGAGGTTCTGGTACCAGTCGCAGCTTAGGCTTAAGTTATGTCATGCCAATAGAAGAATAGATTTATGCAACCAAGGCTCGTTATGTCCAATTTCAATCTTCTATGGGTTTATTCATGTACATTCCCCGCCCTCGCTGTCATGGTGCGCCATGCCGTCCCGACTAGCCTTAATGCTTACCCGGCTGTATTGTCTGCAATCAGTGTCAAGCCAAAAATGAAGAACTAAATAGCATACTGTACTCAAATTCGCCGCAGTTGTTGGCGATAAATTCAGAAAGATTAATGTCGGAAGAGGTTTGCTCGCCATCCTCGTTGTTGATGGTGGCTCGCAGGATAGGAACCGCGTCATCACCCTCAAGGTCGAAGGAAATGTCCTCGGAGGACTCAGAGAAGTCTATCAGTGTCAGTGACCGCATGAGAGTGCAAAACATTGGTTATGGCCTACTCTCGCCACCCCAGGTGAGGGCGCCATCGCTGACGCCAATGACGGTGTCGAGATCAAACTCGGCTTCAAGATACTCCTCGCCGTTGGAGAGCTGAGCCTTTAGGATGTTTCCCTCGACGGTGATGTCGGTAGCGGACTCGTGAAAAGACATAGTGATGAGTAGTGGTGGGTCAAGGCAAGGAACTGAGGGGAGTTGAGCTGTGATGAACTTGTTGGGAGAGGATGTTGTTTGTGTTTGATGAGGAACACAAAGAAAGAAACCTGTTCTCTTATTATAGTCCTAGATCTACTCAGGAGGCCTCTTCATTCTTACTGCATATCCTGTTGTTGATCAACATTGCCCGCTGGGTGGCTCCACGGCAGCCAAGTCGCCAAGATGGCCTGGGCGCTGTCGACATAGTGGCCTTGTCTCACCACAAGCACGAATAACCTATTTCAGCCCTCCTCCTCCAAGCACAATGAGTACGAGGAAACCCGATATGATGGACTTGGCACGGAAGGACAAGACGGTAAAGCGGCAGCGCAACACAGCAATGATGTCGAATCAGATGCCGCAGACCTGCATAGCCCCCAATATGCTCCAATGGGAAACAAGCCAAGCAGGGCCGACAGTTGACAACGGATCTTGCGCATACTCTTGGTCTCTGGTCTGACGTGCTGATTCTGCAAAACCCCGGAACAAGTCGAGCCGAATTGCATGAGGATGACTACGGGGATAGGAGGCTGAACAAGAGGAGCTGAAACCAGCGACGAGGGGCTCATTCGACCGCTCAAGGACACGTGGAGAAATTCCAACATAGGGCTGATTGAGGTAGAATTCTGTAGTGATAGTTATACTGTGAATCTACCAGGACTGTCAAATACTCGCCATCCAAACATCGCAGAGTATGCCCCCTTTGGGTTCTGACCTATGCATGTCAAAACCCCCCCCAAACCTTCAACGGGTATCATGCGCTCAGTCACTTCCTCAAGGAGCCGTATGCTGCCGTGTTTATCGTTAACACGTCGGTCGCACGCATCTCACGTCAGCTGCAGACGTATCAGAATATCTCCATTGCACGATGATGCTATTTTCAAACTCTCATGCTTGAGGTTGCTTTCATTGGTATCCATTGCGTAAAGCGCTGCATCTAGCCTTGGGGCCGTCGTGACAGGCTGAGTGCATGAGCCGAGGAAGGGGACTTGCCCTGGCATTTGCACAACTATGATATATGAGTGTATTTAGCCTCTAAAAAGTCCTAGCCCGACGAATTCTGCCCATCATCACGCCCCATTGACATTGCCTAGCTCAATGTAGGAGATTGGGGCCTCGAATACCTCGATGTAGCACTCTTCACATGGGCTGATATCAAATCTAGCCAGGTCTTTCGAGTTTACACAGATGATTAATACGTTCTCTTAGATTTTTTTTCAGCTGAATACATAATACATGGGCAAGAAGCAATAGGGAATGTCTTAGGTCTATCTTTCTACTTAGCCCCAGTGCCGCTTGTGTGGTTATTTTCTCTTTACGCGTCTCTTTCTTCCAAGTGCGTGAAAAGACCTATCTAGCTCGTCGAGATCAGCTTCTTTTGTGGCCTCTCTAACCCGCCGTTCCTCTTCCCTGTTCTTTCTAGTCTGCTTCTCCCACTGCTTCTCCTTGCAAGCCTCATCCAACACCGATCTGTAGCTGCAACTAGTACACAAGTGACTTCGGGCCTTGGACTATCAGCAATGAAGCGATGTCAGGGTAGACAGGGGTGTTGCGTGCGGGAGAAGATGTTTGTGGGGGATATCCGCACAGAATCACATTGAAAGCGACTGGGGCAGCTTCTGTGCCTCAGACACGGCACACTTTGATCTCAATATGGCGGTGGCACATTGCTTTGGATAGTGACTACTGCGCTAAATCTTGGCATTCTCCATTTTCAAGAGTGGTATGCAGCCCTGACCTTGACGTTTACAGTTATGAGATTGTGGTATGGCTATGCTGAGGTCAACAATTACGACGAAGAGACAGGGATTTTAACACAAACCCGACGGTCGGCTGCCTTGATAGAAGAGCGTCTCATGACCATGAGCCCTCAATACTGGGCGCTGTCACGTCTGTGGTGGTGGCTCAGCTTGCACGTTGAAGCTTGGCACGGTTTCCTCAAACGACGTGCATCCTGGGCGGGCACAGCCGCATGCTAAAGTGTGGGTGCCTGAGATGCACCCAAACTGCTCAGCCAAGGCAGATCTGATAACCACAATTGAGGCTATTGTTATGAACGATCTATTTCGAGGCCAGTGCTGTTCAAATTACAGCCAAGTATAATGCCATACATATTGTCATGCTGTAGGCGGCCTTGTAGGTTGAGGGCAAGCTTTCGCAATCCTGAATGAGGCTCTCCAGCACGACACCAACCTCAGGAGTCGTTTCCGAATTCAGAGTCAATTGTGCAAAACCTCGAAAGAAGCTGTTAGTTAATAAAAGTCGGTGATAAGAATGCCAAGGGCCTAGCAAGTTCAGGAGTTTGATTAAACAACTAAGCGAGGCCGCTTGGCCCAGGCGACCTTCGCTATTGGCCGCGATACGCAACGTCGCATCATCTCGCCATTCCCCCTTCTTTCCCTCAACGTAAAGACAGTTGTTTGTTCCTCTCACAAAATTCCTCTTGCTGAATGAAATGAACGTTTTCAGGAGCTTTTTCAACATTCTCAAGGCCAAAAATCTCCCTCAGCAGACGGCACGAATGGCGCAGACGGTCAGGGCTTCTATCAATCCTTCTCATGACTTCCTTCAACGGTGCAATCCATTCAAGGATCTACCAGATGATCCTGACACTGTGAACACGTTTCGCGAAGTGTCCTACATCAAAGCCAAGTTGCAGCACTATCTTGTGCCCACCTCGTTGCCCGGAGATGACTACGCGCTTTGCTCCAAATTGTTGCGCAGCCTTGAGACGCGTCGCGACTTGACGTGGCTGGTGCTGGATGAGACTGGCACGCGGGACACAATCCAGGCGATAGGTCGACGAGGAACCCCGCGGGAACCTATTCCAGAGGAACCCTTTGACCTGAGCCAGCGGGCGAAGACTTTGGCCGCACACTGGACAGCGCTGGCAAAGCTGCCAGAGTGTCCCAAGAAGTGGGAGGCGGCGTTTTCCACGCAACACCAGCCTCCTTTAATAACTGAGGAATTCAAACTCGAATTGGATCCTGAGCAAGCAGCCGATCTGGAAAAGGAATACACGGAATGGCGCACCAGAAGGGACGAAAAGGCTGCCTACTTGAAGTACAATCCGCCTCACCCGACGGGCTATGCTCAGGCGACGCGCGACCAAGTCCCAGTTGATGAGACATGGGCGCTTTTACCCTGGGTTATCTTCGAAGGAGCAGCTTCGCCAAATGATGGCAGCAGAAGATGGCTTCCAATCTACACATCGTTGCTTTCACAGAGAGTTCCGTTTGGTTGGAGGGCTCCCGATGCGCCACCCCCAAAGCAGAAGACGCAGGAGGAGAAGGATCAATGGGAAAGGGAATATCAGGCAAGTTCTGAAAGACGTGAGAAAAAATATGCCCTTCAGAAGAAGTTACGAAAGGCGAATGAGAGGGAGCAGAGATCATAGGTAGATAGCAAGCTGCCTCTGGTACTCAATGCCAAAACTCTCAAATCATGGGGCGAATGGTCCGACAAACCTTCAAGATCTCCCTGTCGAAACAACCTGCCAACACACCACGGGCTTGATGCCCGGGCGAAGACGCCCGGTTAGCTCAATCGGTAGAGCGTGAGACTCTTATCTTGCGCCTACAAGCGAAGACGAGTACGCGATCTCAAGGTTGCGGGTTCGACCCCCGCATCGGGCTTTTCCTATAATTCGATTGAAACTTTTTTTGCTCTCCTGTGCAAGGGGCACTTTTTTTTTTTTTTTTTTTTTTTTTGGATTCGCTTTGCATTAGTATTCTAGACCGTGGACTGTTGTGTCGAACGCCGTTGCGTTTGATGTCTTGTTTACACTTTGCCCTGTGCTTCTTAATATAGCCGAGTGTATGTCTCCCTTAGTTAAGTAGGTTAGAAAGAAGATTTTATTACTAGCTCCTGTCGCATGTTTATATCCATTTAGGCCGGAAAAAGCAGTTCAAAGACCTTTCCAAAGATCAAGAAACTATTATCATAAAGTAAGATAGTTCTTAACAGTGGCGTTTATCCTTCTCAAAAGGCTGACTTATTGCGCTTCGAAAAACTATAGGGTAGGTAGGGTGAGTGTTGCGGCCTAAAAATGGAGCTCACTCGGCTACGACTCCATCCAGGGGAAGACACGGTTGGCGGCGCCGATCTCGACATGGGTATCTCGGCATCGTCTGTGCGACTGAAATGTCTCCATAACCTTATCAACATGAACTAGCTGGAATCACCCGAATGCGACGTTCCACACGGAGTGCAACTCAGGCAGAGGGTCATCATCAATCGTAAACTGGACTGACTGCGGAGTAATATGGGCAAGACTCGGTGCTACAAAGATCTTTTGACTTGGTTTCGACCCGTGGCATAATACGCTATGAAAGAATTCATTTACTCAGGTATATCTCAAACATAGGTAGGAAACAAATGGGCTCGCTTGTCGCGGCCAGGAATCACACATCCGACAAATGAATCTTAAACTCCCTACAACACCCGCTTCTTGAGCTTCACCTCCAGTCCCTCTTGTCTAGGGAACCAGCTATTAATTACCTTCCATTCCTTCTTCGGGTCTGCCAGCTCAATCTCGAATAATGTGATGAGCGTCGTGAGGACCTTGTATGTCTGGAATAGACCCATGTTCTTGCCGATGCAGATGCGGCTGCCACCCCCAAATGAGAGATCAGTCTGGTTCATCAGGAGGAGCCTCTTTTGGAACTGCTCCTCGGTCTCGCCATTTGCCTCGTCGCGAAGCCAGCGCTCGGGGCGGAAGGAGTTGGCATCTTCGCCGTAGACCGACTTGTTTCGGGCGAGGATGTAGGGGTTCATTCCCACGATGGTACCTTGGGGGAGGTAATCCCCATTGGGAAGCGTGAAGCCCTCACGGGGAACGTAGCGCTCCATGGTCATGGAGACACCAGGAAGCATACGAAGAGCCTCACGGATGACAGCATCAACATATGGCAGGGCCTTGACCTCCTTGTAGCTGGGTGGTATTCGACGGTGGAACCCTGCAGCCAGGACCTCATCTGTAAGACGGCTCCAGACGCTGGGGTTCTTGAGCGAAAAGTACAACGAACTGCGAATAGTAATGGCAGTAGTGTCAGCGCCAGCAATCATGTTGACCATAAGCCACGACACAATTTGCGGATCATTCACGTTCTCAGGATCAGCATTCTTGGCCTCGATGAACTTGTCCAAGAAATCAGGCTTCTCAGGATCATGGTAGTCCTTGTCATTCCCTTGGTATCGATCCACCAGGTGCTTGATCGAGATGCCCGTGATGGTGTTGAAACCAGGGGGTCCGATGTGGCAGACGGGGTTCTTGTCAAAGACACGGTCAAGGAAGGGCATTGCTCCGACGACGGTGAAGTAGTCCATGGCTTTGTCGGCGTTGGATAGGGTTCCGTCAAAGTCGTAGCCCTTCTCGAGGTAACCGATGGGCTGGGAGAAGGTCACAGCTCCAACGACATCCCAGGTATCTAGTGAGGCGGTTAATTACTGTAAGGGTGGTACATGGTAGATCAATTGCACTTACAGAATAGAGTCCACTGCCCGATGTCGCAGACCTTGCCAGCATTGTCGCCGGTAATGTACCGCTTCTCGAGCTCGTTGCAGAACTGATCGATGACCTTGTCCATGTGAGGCTCCACGGTGGTGATGCCGGCGCTTGAGTAGTGCTTGGCAATAGGCTGTCTTTCCTTCCTGTGCTGGACAGGGTCGGTTTGACTGAAGAGGTTATAAACGATTTGCCCATTTACAAGAGCACTGCTGCCATGGTAGAAGGGAGTCTGGGTGTGGTGTTAGTCGAGGCGTTGTGTGCGGGGATACTGTCATCTCACCTTCAGCCAGTCACCCTTGATGCTAAACATGGTTTTGATGAGCTCAGGGATATCAACATCGATAATGCTCGGTGTGATCCGAACAATAGGTCCATATTGCTGGTGTAGCTTATCCAGCACAAGGTGAGAGTCACCCGTCCATGCTTGGTACAGATACCACAGCCTTGTGAACTCTTGGTCATTGTTAGCTGCTTCTCTGAAACACGGCAATCGCCCCGGAGATGTAGAACCCGAGAAAAGCAAAGATAGTTTGTCTCACTTACTCGCAAGGAACGGTCCGGGGTACTTTTTCAACGGTGACGAAAAGTACGAGCCAATAGTCCATAGTGAAATTGTGCTAATAGGGACAATGAGGTATAAAAAGAGGGACGAATTGCTGCGCAGAATACCCTCTGCAGACTCCAGTATGGAGGTATCAAGATATGAGGTGTGATTCATCGTAATGGCACTTGCGGCTGCGACTTTGGGGAAAAAGATGCAGAGAGTGCTTTTTGCAAGGGGACTCGGAGTCCAGATATGTCGCTAATAAAATTTCATTTATCGTAAAGGTCAGGGATCTTTCGAGTACCGGTTTGGAGGAGCCGACGGCGGCCTCGACCAACGACTCGAGCAATATAAATCGTACGAGTCATTTTTTGCTTTGGGATTCGTTGTTTGTCTGCAAGAACCATGTCACAGTGAGGCTTTGTCGTCGTTGTTTGCTTGTGGAGATTGGGACAGGGATCTTCATCCCGCCGGTCGAGAACCAGCCAACTCGAGTCAAGCTATTTCACATTCTCCGGCCGGGGAACTGACTCTCTAGTCCCGTTAGCATGGATATATTACCCTAGTTTCCCGCCATACCCGCAAGTGCCCGACCCGCCGTTTCAACGAACTGTTCTAAACAGAGCCTAGCCGGACTATTAAAGAATGGCCAAGGCAAAGAATGGCTGCTAAATCAGCCATGTAACCCTTCCAGGACGCGTATTTCTTTTGTGAGGACGACGGGTTGGAAGCTAAGGCCTTGGGGTTCCAGGGATTCGCCCCTCGGTTACAACCCGTCCTGACGATCAGCAAAGCTTCGAGGATTACCCGTGCCGTTTCATTTGCAAATGCCGCATCCATCGTCTCGGATGCAACCAAGGGTCCCCCCCGGAGAATCAACGGCTGCGGTCCGGGCTACCGTTGCAGGGAACTAACGCGGAGCAATACTACCCTACTACGTAGTAAGAAAAGCAAACCGCTAAGGGCTGCTAAACCACTGAACAATGGACTTGTTTGCTTCGCCTTTCTCTCTTTGGAAAGGAAGGCGCTTATCAGCTAAAGTAGTTGCGTTAGAGGTTTGCTACCGGCGTCTAGATGCCGGCCGAAGTGTTGGAGTGCTTACGTTCATGACTGGTGCGTCTTGTATTCTCAAAGAGCTATCATGTTTTCCCCTGCAGGTTGAAACTACCGATGAACGATGGGCCCCTGGATATCTCAAGATCCGTGGAGCGGCCTAGAAAATTGGCCCAGACCGAATCACACCATGTAACCCAGCCGCGATACGGATCAACCAGGTCTGGGGCTCCTGTGGCGAAGCACCAGCCATTGTTTCCCGGAAAACTGAATCGTCGATACCAAAGACACGGAACAGCACGATGAGTATTTCTGGGTCCTGGGGTCCCCACGAGAGCTTTTGCCCAAGACATATGTTTCGTTGGTTCCTCCTGGTGAGTCGATTCTTTTCGCACACGGTCCCTTGCGAAAGAAATCGAGCTGCCCATCATGGAAATTGGAGGACAAGCCCCGATGGCTTTGGCCGTCATGTGGGCTTTTACAGTCATGACTTGGATTTTTGTTGTTCTTCGTCTTTATACGAGAGCGTTTGTTATGAAGCAAATCGGCGCTGATGACCATGCTTACTGGCTGAGCGGCGTGAGTACTACGCACACTCTGATCTTGTGCGTCTCTTTGCTAACCTTTCTAGATCTTGATCTTGCTCTATACCGTCTTTGTTCACATTTCGGCTCAATATGGCTTCGGCCAGACAATGCCCGGCCTGGATGCCGGCACCGAAGCCTTTGATAATGCTGCCATGGCCATCAAGTACGAGATGATTGGCCAGACATTCGCAGTCATTGGCATGGGCGTGGCTAAGACATCTCTTGGTCTGTTTCTGCTGCGCATTGTCGTTGAGCTGTGGCACAAGATCGCCATCTGGGTCGCCATGGTGTCGCTCATGTTCGTGTCTGTCATTACTGCCATTATCTTTTGGATTCAATGCATCCCGGCCTCGAAGATCTATGATCGCATGCGAGTTGAGGGCGTGTGTCAAGTCGACGTGACACCGTTCGCAATCCTTCTTGGAGGTAGGACCTACAACATCTCCCTCTTCTATCCTCATTTAACTGACTCTCTGCTGTAGTGTGGTGCGCTGTTGTCGACTTTTTCTTCGCTATTTTCCCTTGGATCTTCATCTGGGGCTTGAACATGAAGTACAGGGAGAAGATTACCATTGCTGCCAGCATGAGCTTTGGCGTCGTGTAAGTACCTGTCAACTTTGGGCCGCCTTCCCGTCTAACCTGTCATAGCGCTGGAGTCTGTGGTATCGTCCGCACCTACGAGGTCGCAACCGGCTTCACAGCCAATTACACACGTACGTTTACCCACAGACACTCTGTAGTCTTAGCTAACGATTTTGACAGTTGATACCGTCCCCTTGATCATCTGGTCCGCCGCCGAAATGGCCGTCACCCTCATGTGCATCGGCATCCCTATCCTCCGCCCACTCTGGCGCCGAACATTCCACGGCTCCAAGTACTCCTCCGAACGATCCTACAAGAAGCAAGGCGAAGGCAGCGACGGCCCGAGCTACAACCTGGGAAGCCTTCCTCGAAGCCACGAAGCGAATGAGTCTAACAGAGGGTTCCCCAACGCGGACCCGAAGTTGGGCATCCGCGGACCGAGCACCATCACTCGTATCGCAGGCGATAATATGAGTGACGAGTCTATATTGGGGCCTGAGTATCGCAATAGTCCTGGGAGGGATGGAGGTATCTGCGTCAAGCAGGATGTTCAGGTCGATTGGACAAAGGGGAATCCTGTTTAGCCTTCAACATAGAGCTATAAAACCATCGGGATCTTGGTGGGTTTATCAGTAAACAAAGGTGTTCTTGAGACGAGCTGGCGCGCTCTCTCCGTTCCTATAACGGGGCTTCATAGATCTTAGATAGACATTGAAGACCGCTATAATTTTTTCTGGCATTGATCAAAGCGACAGAGCTGAGCGCATGACCTCCTCATCGGCCGTGAACCCTGGCACATCGATTCACGTTCCCGTTATGCGCCCTATACCCCCTAGACCACCTCGATCAGCCCCGCGCTGTCAAATACCATGCTCATACAACCGACAGCCTCGGATGCCTTTCTCAACAAATCATTACACTCCCGATGCATCCTTCTCGCCTCGTTTGACCGGTAGCAAGTTCTTTCCTCCGCTGACAACACGTCAAGGAGCCTGAAGAATGGCTGCACAATCTCCAGGTCTGACTGTGCGTCTGCACATGCAGGGTGATCTAGCGCATTCTGCAAAAGCATCGTGACAGCAGCGAAGAAGGGGTGGAGCATGATCCTGTTGGTTGTTAGTAGAGAAGTGTCAGTTTTTATGAATTACTTACCAGACACAGGCGTAGTCTCCATGAGGTATCAAATGCATCAAACGAACTGCCTTTCTTGACTCGATGAGACAGTCACTCTCGACAGGTACGAAGGTGCCCTGTGAATTTGATCCCTCATTTACCACAAGCTGCTGCCTTTGTGGCAAGTGTCGAGCAACCATGATCAGACAGTGGATGTAGGTGAATCGTAGGATAACTACGTGCAGCGCCTCAGGCGACAGTGGCATCGTAACATGGTCGCTATCCAGATCAATCTCAACACTGCTTCGCCAATATGAGATTATTGAGTCAAGTTCTTTCGCCACGGAAGCTTTCTGCACCTCTGACTGTTGTGATGCTTGTACCGAGTACAGCCGCTTGTAGACTTGTCCTTGAATCACAGCAAGTCCGATGCGGGATTTGAAGAGATCGATAGTACAAGGTTCATCAAGACCAGAAGGTAACTTGGAGAGAACACTCGATGGTAGCTCGACATCCATATCGTCGTCATCTTGGGAAAAAGGCTGTCCCATTCGAAGACTTATGTCTTTGTCAAGAATGTACGCAAGCCAAAACACACGTCTCCGCTGCTCGTTCTCCGCTTCGGTAAGACCGTTGTCACGAGTTTTTCGGTGTAGTCCCATAGCCTGTGCCAACCTCACCGCGGCTGCTGTGAGGACAGAGGCGGGGTGTGAGTTTGCTGACCCTTGAAGAATGAGAGCCATGCCAACCAGCGCTTGAACTGCTGGTAAGCTATTGTGAAGAACATTGAGTTCTGCCACGACCGCGAGTGCATTGTGACAATACCCGCACGCCTGAGCACTCTCATAGCCCGTTTCAAACATGCGCATTGAGCGGAAACGGTGGGCGAGAGATAGAACAATGTTGATACACGCCCACCATCCTGGATTGCTCGGACTCGAGGTCAAGTAGTGGCGGTCAAACTTTTGCAGGAAATCTTGTTTATCAAAGAGTGGGAAGAAGCGGAAGAAGCTGTTGAAGGTATCCATCACTAGATCAAGCGCGACTGGCTTTGTAGGGAGCTCCTGGAACGTGGGAAGAGAGAATGGGCCCAGTGCCATGCCCACGGTAAATGACGGGGACGGACGTAACGGTGAGGCCGCGGAGTTGAGGATTTCTGTGAAGTTTCCTGGTATCGTGTCAAACCATGACGAAGGGAAGATGTTGGTTATCCTTTGCGGAGAACTCGCAACAACCACGTCTGTCTGTGGTTGTTCGCCCGAGTCCTCACAAGGCGCGAGGTCCATGGTATCTTCTGCTGGTAGAGCTTCGCCCTCGGTGGATTTGGCGCGTTGGAGAGCCTTCTGCAGGACGTTCTCCATGTTCTGAAGTCTCCCTTCCAACTGAGCAATGTATTTGTAACTGCGGTAGCATCAGCAACGCCCATGAGCTTAAGGGCTTTAGACCTACCCGGCAGGTCTTCGGGGCTTTCGTTTCGTGGAGATAGGAGTGAAGTGGCATTTTGTTTTTGACTTGGTGCATTGCGCACACCCTTGTCTTGTCGGCTGGCATCGTATCTTTTTTATCCGACACATGTCGCAGGCCTATGGAGCGTGTTATTTTCCCTTACCAAATTGTTATTGTGCAACTTACCCTTATCATAAGCCGTTGAGACTCAGCCGGCTCACCAGACGGCACCGAAGTTTGGGTGTCTCCCCCCATTTTTGAGGTTGCAGATGGGTTGTCAGAGAAACTGACCAAGGAGGAAAATAATGACTCTGAAATGCCGAAAAGAAGCTTCGCGATACCGGCAGAAGCCTTGGCACGAGGTTGTGGTAGAGAAAGAAGAGGGAGATGACGGGATGATGAGATGACATGAGCTCACGTGATAAAGATTCCTGTGATTATAAATCAACAACTAGGCCCCCCTTTCAGCCTCATTTCAAGTGATAGGTACTCTATCGCACTAAGGTTCGTTTCCTGTTTAGAACCAGCCGCGTCCTGATATCAGCTGGTATTACCAAGAATATCCAAAGATCGGGCTGAATGTATGAGTGGAAAAACTTGGGACGTTGCCGCCGTTGCTATAACATACTTTCTTATCCACCTATTCTTTACAGTTATGTTTTCTCGGACCTATAGCTTACCCTGTTTGAGACTTGACTTAGCTCCTAAAAGGCGTCATGTCCGCTTTGGAAGACCGTTATGCTTAGCTGTTGACAGTCATTTTACTCTCAATCTCTGCCTAATTGCTTTCCATTTCAATGTGTTGACTTCACAATGGCTGATCAGATCAGGCTCTTGTCTGAGAGCCTGCTGTCCTCAGCAACCAATTGGATGATAGCCTGGTCTTGTGGCTGAGACAGGGCATGCAGTTGTGATACGGGACACCAAACTGCGTAGCCGAGACGTTCAGCTTCTCGGCACGGGATACGGCACCAATAGGACGTGGTGTTTTGCCATCAGCGTGGTGGTGGGGTCAAGAGGTCAAGCTGAGGCCGGGAGGGGAGCCAAGTCACCAACTTGAAGTCTTGTACTCGGGAGAAGAGAAAACAACAATGAGGCTTTATAAAGTGGAATTTATTGGCTAGGTGAACCTGTTAACTCTTGGGGTGGCTGTCGAGTGCATAAGATAACCGCCAGCCTGATCTTTTCCCAGCCTGTCCGGTAGGCTTGATTGCCTCCAACTTGGGGTACTTAAGTCGTGTTGGTTCATGCCCGTTCGTCAATATGTTGTTAGTAAGTTGGTAACCGAGTTTCTTGATCGTTTATCTCGTTGTTCTCTTTCATCTCATCTTCATCATGCCCGAATATGACTACAAGTTTCGGACTATCTCCGA
Organism: Fusarium sp. MBC 438; assembly: GCA_030779245.1. Taxonomy (NCBI): domain Eukaryota; kingdom Fungi; phylum Ascomycota; class Sordariomycetes; order Hypocreales; family Nectriaceae; genus Fusarium; species Fusarium sp. MBC 438. Next base: position 544,382 of record JAPFTB010000042.1, read on the forward strand.
GTACAATTACACCCACCCCACTCCCACCCTGTGGCAAGCGTGGCATGAAGCCTACTTTCGAAGAATAGGAGGTGCCCTTCACGCGGACGGCGAGTATGTGCGGCTTCATGAGTCGGGGTGCAAAATTGACAGCTGGACGGCACCCAACTGCACGCGTACCTGTAGCAACAGCACATACATGTTCAGTTCGCCAGAGAACGTTTGGAACTGTATGGCTCTGGCTGCGGTGACCATGGAAGTGGTGCCGGGCAACAAGACAGTTGATCCTGTCAACTTCAAGCAAATCGACGACCAGTTTGATCTTGGGGGTTCACTCGAGGCCTTTGACAAGCTCTTTGTCTTGATGCACGTTCGGAGATGCTTCTGGCAATCTTGCTCTGATTCCAAGTACGGAAAATGCACACCAGATCTCGAGTACTTCCGATGTAATCCCGTCCACCAATTCAATATCCAGGATTTTGATCGGGCCATCAATCATGCGTACTGTCGTGATGCTGATTTGGGAGTCGACTCAGACATTGCGGGGCCTGGGATACTCGTCGCCTACATGGTCCAGATAGCTCTTGTGCTTATCTTGGCCGGCCTCTTCTGGGCGACATACCTGCCTTGGAATCACCCCAAGACGGCGACACGACAGCTTTTTGGTGCATCCCACTCTACCTCAACGCCAAAAACAGGGCCAGAGGTGTCGAAGCCCGTCATTTGCCTTACCTTGGCGGCTCATTCAACCATCTCGGAGCTGCAGGAAGCTCAAACAGCTTTTGGCTTGGCCATCGGTGTCATCTTCCTATGCGCTTTCGGAGGGGGAAGTGGATTGGGGCTAGCCAACGTTTCATCGGTCTTATCCTACTCTGTCAACCACGATATTGCTTTCGGCCTTTTAGTCGTAGGCACATGTTCGATCGCCTTCTTACAGCCGTGTCGTCAACGAGTTGGCAAACATATTAAGTCGAGATGGGTCTCAATGCTTCCCATGTTGACCAGTTGGATCTTGATGATCATCGCGCATGGCCTGAAGACTCAAGGCTCGTGGGCGGATCCTGAACATCTCATTGAGATCCTCAGAGAAAACGCCGCAGTTGAAGACTGTGGGAACAACCCGGGGCCCATGTCGTTTTGTCTGGGACCATTGCTCCAAGGACCTGACGAATCGCAGCGAGTTTTCAAGATCACTATAATGCTTGCTCCAGTTGTTCACGTCCTCTTTGCAATTGTGCTTTTTGAGGAGTGGGTTATCAAATCGAGGGAAACCCCCAAGTCCAAGATATCTCAGTTCTTCAATGGACGGGCTTCCCAGATTCTGCCCCGCATTTTCTTTACAGCAAACCTCCTGAGTCTAAGCATGCTGATAATCTGCCTTGCTGAGGTGGTGAAAGCATTCAAGAAGATCCAGGAAATCAACGGTGGCCAGTACTCTTGGGGTTTTGGCCAACTGGTGGCTATGGCCGTCTGGATCCCCGTCTTGGCAAACTTTCTCACCCTTCTCACTCGTACGTCACCTTTACACATTCTCAAATCATGGTACACTAACACTCTTGGGATACAGTTGGCACGGAGAAGGGAACAGAAACCCGAATCCATAAGCAGCTACAAGTGTCTCGAGCAGGCACTGTAGTGATGTCGAGCCAGGGCAGGTCAGGAGAGAATGGCAATGACAACTTTCCTTTGCTAGCCACTCCCCCATCGACTTCAAGTATCCAAGTTATGGGTAATAAGGCTGTTGCTGGCCTCTCGAGCACGAGCCAGCCATGAAGCTCTGAGTACTGCATGAGAGAGAAGAAGATAGAGGGGGAGGAACCGGGCTGGCACTCTGGAGAAAGTTTGTTCACTTGGGGACTACTTTAGGAGGAAACGAGTTGAGCATAATGATCTGATACACAAACTTCAAATTTTTGGATACTTAGTTCAACTACTGCCATAAACGTTGATGATAACCTCAGAACTTCGTATATCCCTGACCCTTGACAAAGGTCTGCTGCCATGGCCCCTGAGAATCTCCTTCAGCAAGCTTAGTGTAAAACTCTCCATGGGCAGCACCATCAATAGCGGCGGATGCGCTCGAACCATCTGCCTTTCGCTCATCGGCGTAGTAGAATCTGCACTGAATTAGCAATCCAGTCATGTAGGATGGAAGATGAGCACGCACTTGAATCCCTTGCTAGCGTACGCTTCAGCAGCGCATTTGATGAAATGAGCCGTCGCCGACTTTCCGACACCAAGGTCCATGAGCGAGACGATGGTATGATCGTTAAGGAAGTTTCCGGTGTAGATGAAGGTACGAGATGCCGAGCTGGGGAGCTCCTCAAAGGCGAGAGCGGCTTGTTGAGCTGCTGCGAAAGCACCGGTGGTGTTGATGGCCAAGTCGCGAGTGAAGGCCTTAAGATCAAGGCTGAGCGGGTTCTTGGCATCATTGGGAGTCACTGCAGCGGCTATGAAAGAGGTTCTTAATGAGCGTGTTGATCAGGGATACTATGGGGTAGTACCATTGTAAACCACTACACCTGGGGTGCCGAGCTGCGACTTGACGGTTGAAAAGACCATCTCCACAGACTCTGGGTCACTGAAGTCGCTGCGAATGTGCAACTGGCTGGGGGTGCTATCCTCTTCCTTCAGGCTTCGAGCAGCGAGGGCAATTCTGTAACCCTTGGCTGCGAATGCGCGGCCGACATGTTGTCCGATGTTGGAGCCAGCTCCAAGGATGAGGGCAACGGGAGAGTTGGGGGCCATTTTGGAGATTGTACTTGGATAGAGGAGAATGTGAAGGGCAGGGTGAGAATGGAGGGGAATGAGATGCAAGAAATGTGGAAGTGATATTGCAAGATGCAGTGCATATTAAAATAGGTAGTCCCAAAAGTCCATCATCAACTAGTAGGTGTCTCATGCAGCATGATCTCGTAAGGCGGTTAGTTCTATGGTGGTGGTTGATCAGTGCCCGGAGCGGACCTTACGAAGCCTCCGGAGGCTTGCGCCAAGAAAAGTGGCTTTTGTCAGCAAGATGACACCCACCAGAACTCTCCCTCTCGGACCAAGAGTGGGATCTTAGATAGTGGAAGATCTGATTCATAATTACTCCATCTCGAAGCGAGTGAATCTCAATTGTAATGGCGATCTTAATGGTGTTTTGCGGTGTCGTTGGTGGCGGTTTTGATGACATCGCGAACCGGTACAGCCATATTGACAGCATGCGTGCTGCTGACGAAGCCAGACATTGTCTGAGAAATAATATTATAAAGTATTGGTAAGTTCACTTGGCTGAAAAGGTCAATCGGGAGCCAATAGCGAAAGCAAGCCATCTCAGTGTAAATGATGCGACAATGATGATTCTGCATTCTGGGTCCTTGGCGCATTACCAACTCATGTCATCCAACTAGATACATTTCCATATTCATTCACGGCTCTCTAGACAATTCTGCCTTACACTCTCGCTGAAGCTTGCCCAACCGCCCCGCCCAAATCGCTTCAACAATTCCACCTCTCTTCCAGTATCAACCTTGCACAAGTTGTGCTCTTGAGATGGATCATCAGCCGGCCAAGGCTTTGCTGGATCCAGCCGGCGAAACACATCCAGCCAGCCATTGAAGTTGAAGGGACCTGCAAATCCCAGCAACCGTTCTCCCTTGACATCTTCTTGAGTGAGAGCAGCGATATGAAGTAGCGCCGTGTCCTCCACGTTGATGTACCACGAGGCACCAAATTGCTGTAAATCTTCGTAATGGCTAGGGTCTCTCCTGAAGTCTCGTACCCATTTCCCAGTACTTCCGGGCTGCTTGGGGTGCAAAATTGGTCCAATGTTGAAGCAGGGAAGCACCGAGTTGATGATGAACTTAGGCTTCTCTGCCTTTTCGAATGCCCAAAGTTCCTGTTCGGATTGAGTCTTGAGAGCCGCATAGACGCCCCAGACGCGATCAGCTTCGTAAGGTGGTGGTCGCCACGCGTGTTCCACGGCTGACTCGTTCCACATGCTGGAGTCAAGTGTCACGTCCGTGCCATTGATGGCGTTAGATATCGCTCGGTCGCTGCTCGTGAAGACGAAACGCTTGACTGTTGGTTCCGAAGCCGCGGCTGCAAGCAGGTTTCTCACGCCTTGTACCATAGGGGTGATGACTTTGTTGGGATCGGCGTCGAAGGACATGTCTGTCGCGACGTGGACAATGCCATCAACCCCTTGGACAACCTTGCCCCACGCGTCTGGTGCGGTGACGTCTGGAACAACCGCAACTTCGAAGTGGCCAGAGGGGTTGCGCTCTTGCATGGCTTCTGTGATCCAGGTTGCCTTGTCTGCGGAGCGGACGGTACCGCGTACATGATAGCTAAGACTAAGGAGGTTATTGGCGATGTGAGAACCGATGAAGCCATTGACTCCGGTCACAAGCACCAATCCCCGAGGAGGAACAATAGACTGAGACAAACTCATGATGTGAAGTATCTAGTAAGAAGGAACATATGTTGAAGAAGAGTGATTGAAGACTGATGTTGTGGCGACTGTTCTTGATATCTCGAACAAGGTGGATAAAGCATTGTTAATATAGATTGCTATTGATAGACTCTGAAGGGATCATAAAAACGCTGAGTAACCAGGTAAATAAGTAGATTTCGTACAACTACCAGACTATTCAACGTTTAAGAAGCGACATTCGTCATACATTCCGATGTTCGCCCCAACCGGAGTCCCGGAGCGGACCTTTCGAGACCTCCGGCACTAGTCCCGTCTTGACACGAGCAATCAGAGTGTGCTTAGACATGGGCCAACAGAACCAAGTAACGATAATGGAATAGGAGTTGTAGAAGTAGAACATGTACGATATAAATTCTAGTCCTGCCGACTTGGTTGACTCTGCTCCAGACTCAATCTTCACTCACCATTGTCCACTGATTTTGAACCGAGATAATTACTTTTATCACCACCATGACGTCCCTTTCTGACATAGATATGGAGCCAAAGCCAGAAACTCAATCGCCACGGAGGACATCATCTCAAGTCCCTCAAGGTGAGTTACTTCAGCGACTTTCAGTACGCAACCTTGCTCACATAAGACCTCCAGATGTCGAGTCTGGCTCGCAGTCTGACCAAGACAAGAACCTTTACCCAGCCGACGCCCTCTCAACTCCTCGCCAGATCCTATTTGTTGGAACTCTCTGCACAGCCATGTTCACCAACCAAATTGGCCTGGGGAACACGCTCGCAACTGTTAGTCTGATTGGAGAGTCTTTCGGCATCACCAATCCGGGCCAACTCTCCTGGCTCATCGCAGGCTATAGTCTGACTCTTGGTACTTTCATTCTCATCGGTGGACGTCTAGGAGATGAGTTTGGTCACAAGAAGATGTTCGTCATCGGCATGATCTGGTTCTCTCTTTGGTCCATGGTTGCTGGCCTATCGGTCTACTCTAATTACATACTATTCACCTTCTCCCGCGTGTTTCAAGGTATGGGCCCTGCTCTCACTCTACCAAATGCTCTCGGTATTCTAGGCCGGTCCTTTGCGCCTGGGCCGCGGCAGAATATGGCATTTGCTTGGTTTGGTGGAACTGCCCCTTTTGGTGCCATCACAGGTTTCTTGTTCGGGGGTCTCTTTTCTCTCGCTTGGTGGCCGTGGATCTACTGGAGTCTAGCAATTGCACTTGCTGGCATTGCTGCTTTTGCTGAGTGGACAATTCCACCACCTCTACAGGAGAAGCAGACTAAGCCACTCCGAGAGAGACTTGAAGCGCTCGATATTCCCGGGGGCTTGACTGGTGTTACTGCATTGGTATTGTTCAACTTTGCGTGGAATCAGGCAGTTGTGGTTGGATGGAAACAGCCCTACGTTTACGTCTGTCTCATACTCGGCGTCCTATTCGGAGCAGCGTTCTTCTGCATCGAGATTTACTGGTCGAAATCACCTCTCCTGCCTCTGGCTTCCTTCAACTCCGATATTGGGTTTGTGTTTGCATGTACAGCAACAGGCTGGGCGTGTTTCGGCATCTGGGTGAGTCACCAATCTTTGGAAAAGAAGTTAGATACTAATATGGGATCAGGTCTACTACATCGGCCAAGTCGCTCTTGATATTGGAGGGAACACTCCTATTCAGATTGCTGCCTGGTTTGTCCCAGTCATTCCCGTGGGCTTGGTATCAGCCTTGGCCGTGGGGAAATTGATTGGGAGGATTCCAGCGTCTTGGATCATGGTCGTCGGTCAGGTTGCATACCTCGTTGGCTCCATCCTCGCAGCAGCACGGCCTCCTCACTCTATTTACTGGACCTACTATTTCTTTAGTGTTCTCATTATTACTGTCGGTATGGATACGTCATTCCCTTCCGCTGTCATCATCTTCTCGAACGCGGTTCCTCGGGAGGTTCAGGGAATGGGCGCAAGTATTGTCTTGACCGTTATCAACTACAGCATATCCATCGGACTTGGGTTTGCGGGTACTGTAGAGACAAACATCAACGATGGCGGGAAGAGTGAAGATGACAGACTGCTGGGTTATCGCGGGGCACTGTGGTTCTCTGTTGGCTTGGCTGGACTTGGGTTTGTGCTTAGTTTGCTCTTCGTTGCAAGGGGCCGCCTACTTACAGCGCGAGAGAACTAGACAGTGAGACTGGCTGGTTAAGACTAAAATGAACATATCCTTCAGGTTGAAGTAAAGTGACCATGGCGGTGGCATTGGTTAGATAGACATGCCGAATAAGCTGCACTTCGAAGAGTCTGGCATTCCTTCAGTTCAAATGACCAGATGAGATCGGGGAAAGCTCCAAAGAGAATAAGAAATCCATCACCACCATCAAGGTCTTATGCGGCTTAGCGTGATCGAGTGTAGGATGCTAAGGTCGGCTATAGATCGTCCAGACTGATCTCGGTGGCTGGATGTGGCTGGCTGACTGGAGAAACCGTCGGCGCTATCGCATGGCGTGGCGCCGAAGGATCGTTCTGGCCGCGATGAGGGGCGATGTAGATCCAACCACAGCCCCTGTTGCTGAATCTGTTGAGGACCATTGTCAGCGCCGCGAGCTGGTGAACTCATGGCACAAAGGTCTGCATTTTCGTCGAGGTATAAGATATCCGATACCAATGTGGCTCTTCGAGGGCAAGTTTCCAATATTACTGTTGATGGTTCCTACATAATTTGCTTAACCCCGAACCTTCTTCTCATCACTTTCTATCAATGTAACCCAGTTTCAATACGGGAGTGAATGCTCATGTTTCTAATCATCCCAGAAACTAATGTACAAGAGCTGACTAAACAAGGTGCACAAGTCAATGTCTCAGACAGTCTCTCCTTTGTGGGCGTGAAAAAGCACGTTTTTGCCACGGTGATGGATCAACTGGTTCTGGACCAAGGTAGAATCGCCATATGGGCTAGCCGAGTAACTAAGCGTATGTAAGGGTGCGCTTGGCAACAATAGTTGGTGCATAGCCGTCAACTTTCTACCTTCTCTGCCTCTGCATGTCTTGTGCACCATTCGGGTATTCCCACCTGGTCAATTGACATCGATAGCGCAAACAAGATGCAAGGTAGGCGACATCGAGGATGGCTCACAGTGCGCCCCACACGATTATCACTGCTATGATGTAGATGCGGCGGCAGGGTCTCGGCCCGCCAAAGATATTTAGCGGTGACGGGAAGAGTGAAGATTTGCACGAGCTTTTGACAACTTAGAAGGAGAGGAAGAATGAAGGAGTGAGCCCATTGGTTGACAAGACACGGGGATAATGCAGCACAAAAGAGGCACACGTAGCTGCAGCTTGAGTATAAGATCTCATCCCATCTCCACTTGATCTCTGTTTTCCCCAAACGACCACTTCTTACCTTCACAAACAACCACATCGTAACTTGAAACACGACCGGGGTTTTCCGCCGTCTCTCAATATGTCCTTCGATAGAGCTTCGGAAATCCTTTGGCTCGAGTATGGCGAGCAAATCAAGAACAAGATTCCTGGAGCAGGTCAAAACGGCATGATTTTCTTCCTGGCAAATGAGGCTCAGAAGGGTCCCCCTACCGGTACTTACATCCCCTATGAGTACACGAATAAGGGCCTATACGACCTGGGCAACAACCTCTTGGCCACCGATAATATATTTTACAGCCCTTCTACTCTTCATAGATTCGATCAAGCTGTTGGCAAGTACGTGCCCCTTTCCACTAGATGGTAGTCGAATGGATACTGACGTGTAACTTTAGTTATTTGAACTGGGTCGACTTGGTACGTAGTCTGTACAGTTTATCGAACATGTCGCTGACTCAGTCTAGGGAAACAAAGACAACCCTGCTCTGGACGCTGCTCTCCTTTCTGCGATCCAACAGCACGATGGCGCCCAAGCAGTTTTGGAAAGAGAAAAGATCAAAGCTCTATCAAGTTGGCAGAAGGAGACGCAGATGGGCTTGGCCACCCAACCCTTCCCCATCTGGGTTGATACCGGTCGCGCCCCTGCTTTAAGTGCGGCACAGCAGAACGCCGACGCCATCGCCCAAACAATCATCCAGATCCAGCTTCAGCAGAACGGTCCCATGTCCCCCGAGGTTAAGCGAGACAAAGATATGCTCGGCATGGGTTTGGATCAAAGCATCGACTATGAAGGGTAAGTCTGGCCAGTCAAATAATGATGCCCCGAGCTAACATGTACCAGCTACAACATGCAAGTTGCAGCTGGAGATGTTCTCACCTCGGAAGAGCTAATCCGCAGTGAGCAGAACGGCGAAAGAGTCCAGCCCCCGTTCTATTCTCGTTCCCCCTTGTACGACGCCCCGGACTACAAGAGGTTCGTGCAGAGTGCTATGGAGAAGACCTCCAGCTCCGACTACAATCCCTCAGAGTCGTTCCCAGTTATATTCGACGCGAGGAAAGACCCTTCCGACTACAACTTCGGACAGACAAGAATTAGGGCTAGTGCTAGGGCCAGCACCGGATGGTTCTCATTCAGTACTACCGGAAAACACTTCAACGAATCCGATACACTACAGACTGGCCCAGAAACCTCTCAGGTCTCTATTAAGGTGACCTACGACAATCTCAAAGCCATCACCATAAGTACTGGCAGATGGTATGTCATGGACATTCTGGAAATGAATCGGACTTTAGTTGAGCCACTGCTGACTTTTCAAAGGGTCGCCGAAGTTTCCAAATACAATCTCCGCCCAGATGCTTCTGAAAAGGTCATGACCCTCGCCAAAATGAGCCAACTCGTCGTGGTCAGTGGTCTGGGCTACGAGATCACCGTGGGCCCCGCGACTAGCAGCCTTCTTGATGCCAAGCTCAGGGAAGCGTCATCTGCCGGCGGCAGTATCAGTGTTTTCGGCCTCCTCATCGAACTTGGGGGCAGTGGTGGTAGCACCACCAGGAGGGGGCAGACACACAGATTCACATGGGACAGGGCCAGCAGGACCTTCAAGGTCATTCCCAACTACGGCAATAACTATGCCACTGTCGTCGGTGCTGTCGGCCATCCGTACGGCAGACAGTTCTGAGGTCAAGGGCATCAATGATGGTGTACCTCAACATCGACTTCCATTCACCAATAATACTGCGAATGATATAAACATCCTTCTTGCTGATAAACTTCGACATGGTATCAAGCTGTAAGAAGCCAAGATCCTTCCGCAGGCGGGTGAACCCCTAAAAGAGACCGAAGTGCACCTGGGTTATCAATGAAGAGTTCAACATGAAAGGTTGAGGCAGAAGCCACCTTGGCAGCTCCATTCTCGTTGCAAATCCACACATACGTTGATGGGTGCACAACCGTTCCTTATAAATATGGTCAGGGCTGGTGAGGGACTGAACAGTGGTTCTAGGAGATTGTCGTGGTTTGGACCTACAATGATGCAAACGTTGGCTTAATGGATAAGATTCTTCGGTTTCTGGGTATCACTAGACTATCTAGTCTTCACTGGGTTGGCTGGGCTTGGATTCGTCCTAAAGGGCCGTCTCCTCAGGCCACACTCAGAGAGTAAACCATGAAATCGCTTAACGGCGCGATTCTTTTGCACTCCGTGAGCTGTATAATGCTGTGAACTTGGTCTCAGTTCCCTGTACCTTGCTTAACTCTGCACCGTTCTCCGCCTGGAACTCTTTGATAGCTTGTTGAGTAAGCACGATACATTTTTTAAGTAATAAAGATTCAGTACATGTGGCCGTGTATGACGATTTAGCTGTAGCATTTTCCTACTGCATTCTCCTCCGAGTCGAAGCCCTGACCAAAGCTCCAAGGTTTCCATTTGAAGTTCAAACAATTCACTTACGTAGTGTAGGTGTCGATGCCGGTTCTGTCTTTCAAAATTCTTCATGCGGCGAAGGGGATATTCTAGCCGCCCTCAATCAGTTTTCATTTTGCTCAACCACGCCTTGAAATTTTATTCACCCGTCTCGAAGGCACGCTCAAAATCAGGCTCGGCCTAAAGGAAGAGTTACCTCGTCTCGAAAATCAGGCTCGGCGGTTCTCCGACGACAACATGCCGTCAGATAGCCTAACTGACAGCCTGAAACTTGGCAGCTCAATAAGTAGCCCTCGGCCGAGACAAGGCTTTCAGAAACGGTCGGCTGGCAGTTGTGGCGTTGAGGCAGTGGACAGGCGGTGACTTGGAGGTTTCACAGCATACGCGAATGATCTGACAAAGACCTGACACAACACAAATCAGAAGAGTTGGGTCGCATGCCAAGTAAAGAGGGTTATCAGCTGGACAGGCCAGACAAGGGCTTGTTTGGGTCCAGAACGCAGCCCCTCAAACTCGCATGAAATTGGGTGCACTGTAAAGCGATTCAACTGGAGACCACAGCTGCGATGACAGCTGTTATCGTCATGCAGAAATGACAATCTCACCATGTTTGCATTTGTAATTGGAGCACCTCCTCGTCTCGTGTTTGCAGAGCCTCATTGTGTCGACACATGGCCGGGCTAGGCTGACTCGTACATTTAAAAGCTCTGTTGTGGCGAAGCGAATTCTGCCTCAGTAGTGACCCGCCCACACCCAAATCTTCCGCTACCATGCAAGAAGTCACATACCCTGCCTACAAGTTGTCCCCAGTCGTGTTTCAAGCTTGGCTGCGGCACACCTTCCAGGACAACACCATTCAAGTCGAGGTGAGCCTAACGACTGCCATTGGAGTCGCTTTTGAGCTGATGACAGCTTACGCTAGTGCCGAAATGCGCAGTTCGTATTTACGCTACAAGATCAAGTGGAATTAACCAGCGTACGTAATTCCCCAAGAGCCCTTCGCCAAGGCTTTGCCGCTTAACGCCATGTGCAGGGCCACAAAGCTGAGATTAGGAGGTTGAAGGGGTTGGTGACATGGAATGGCCCCGGGCATTAAGGAGTGTTTCTGTTGCGTCAAGACATATTACGGAACTGGTGTGGTGTCTGTTTTTGTAATTACAGTAAACCAGGTCCATAACGATCTTGCACCTAACGATGTCCTGTTTTTAACGATTAAGTCAGCCTGTTTCCCGCTGAAAAGTAGAAAAGCCATGATCATACCGATATAATTAAAATTCAGCTTAATTATATACAAATTATCATAATAGCCCCCTTTAGCTCACCCAAATAGGTAATTAATGGGCCTTTTTTCTTAGAAAAATGAGATAAGGTATCCTCTCACCTAAAATACCAACAAAGGTACAACCCTAAGCATCCCCTTTTTATTCAATAGACAACAGTTGATTTACACCATCGTTATAGACCTGTTTTACTGTAGTGGGTGCGAGCTGGGCGACCGATTAGCGGGCTGCGCCGTTGGTACTTACGCCCTGTTGGTTTTGTATGGCAGGGGGAGGTGCTTGGGGGGTTAACCTATTTAGCTCTGTCCGCACTTGAAGTACCTATCGTGGGCCACATCTCTTGCCAACCACGCTTCATCCTTTGATTCCAGCAACAATGAACTCCCACGATCTTCTCGTCAATGCGTGTGAGAACTGGAGACGTTATCCTTGCAACCTCTTGAGGCCAGTGCAACTTCGGAGGACTCTGGAACAATATCGAAGGCGCCTTACAGACCACGACAGACTGCTCTTTGATCCTACGGCAGAGGCCATAAGCATCCTGGAACTCAATGATGGCGATGATGGTTAGCACTCCAACTGCTAGCGGGGATTTTTCCAATGCTCACTAATTCGATTCTCTAGTCTACCGGGAGGGGAATTTTGGAAACCCCGGTCTTCTTAGGAGACATTTGCTCGAGAACAGAAAGGACCCAAAAGTCCGCTTCATGTATGTCGTTGCAGCTTTCAAAGGATATCAACTCATTATTGATTGCGTATAGCTTCATCCAAGCAGCTCATTCTCGCGCTGAACTGAGCTGTTCACGCAACAGTTTCTCCTATGTATGCTGTTTCCATCAAGTTGATCCTAGCTTCCTGGATTTTGTGTCATCGTTCGGTTCTACAGATGAGCCGCTCGACTACCACATGACGGGATTCAACTGTCATGATACCCTAGATGTAGCCCGTGAGCGGCTGCTTGACATTCCTAAGCTCGGCCGCTCGGGGCGTGAGCTTCGTGTGCAGTATCTGCTGCGTTCATTGGAGCAAGGCACTGCGCTCGACAACACACCGACACACAACATTCGACAGATGGCCGTCTATCATACATTCGACCTCGTGACTGGCAAGGCTCTTTGGATCAACATCAAGGCCAATGATCTTATGGAAACTAGACTGAAAGAAGCAACGACTGAGCTCCCAGCGCTGGGACCTAAAACGATGGATGGCGTTGCAGGGGCTTTTTCAGCAACTCTTACAGCCCACCTTGTCCACCTGGAGTGGTGTGATGAGGATTGGAGAGAGTGCATTAATGATATTGAGGGCAAGATTCGAAACGTCTTGACAAAAGCTCAGACGGCCCGGATTGACCGTCAACCAACAGGCGTCAAAGGAGTCTGGAGTCGAGCATCCACACTGCAGGCTTCCAAGTCCTCAACAGGAGAATGGCCAGAAAAGATGGTTACGCCATCTCCAAGCTGGAAGAGAAAGATCTGTGACTCGGTCAGGTCACCGAAGTCATACGATCATGCAGGCGACGGGCCTGGTACTCTCTCCACCAATTCACTGTCTCGATTACTGACAGAGAGCGGAAAAGAGGACGTAGACCAGATCGGCAGGCTCATGGTTCTCGACACGTTCTCATTTGAGCAGGTACAGCAGCTTCATTTCTTTGGTGAGTTGCTGGAAAACTTTCGACTGGTCTTGGATCTGAACGACCAAACACTGCGCGACATTGCAGAGAACTACCAGGATCTATGGAGCAGGGATGGGTTCCCTGAAGAAATTCAAAAGAACTGTGAAAAGGAACTGGCATCCTTTCTCCGACAGATTCAACGCATCAGAAGGAACCTTCAAATACGCCTCACTCAGGTGAAATCATTGACGGCATGGCTACGCGAGGGAAAGACATTGGTGAGTTGGTCTACTATGCTCATATCAAATCGTCCACTAAACTATGCGTAATCCAGTTCGATGGTATTCTGCAATATCGAAATGTCCAGATCGGCCGCATCTTCACAGAGAGCTCACACGTGCAATCTGAAAAGATGGCAGGGATCGCCTTCAAAACGGAGAAGGAGACTATCTCAATGCATGTCATCACTTCCGTGACACTCGCATTCCTTCCTGCCATGTTTGTGACTGTAAGGGCCACCACAGGACTTCAAATCATACCGAATTTGTACTGATAGCCATGCAGACATTCTTCCAAAGCGGGCTCATCGAGATAAACAAAGAAGCCCGGCATATCAGCGAAGCGGTAATCCTACACCTGCACGCGTTTGAGCTCTTCGTCACCATATGTGTACCATTGATGTTCCTCACTTTTTGTTTGTGGATCGTTCTCTTCAATTGTCTGTCAAGGAGAGCTCGTAGGCGCGCTGGACTAGAAAAGGTGTGAGCGTTGGCCACGTCACACGCTCTCGTGCGTGGAAGTTTAAGGAAAATTCTTTGTTCTATAGGCCGATTCATAGATATTTCATTTGTTTGAATTTCGATGTTATCAATAGATGTCAATATTATTGTCACAGGATCCCATCCCAAAAAAGCAGTGCCATGTGTGTGAGTGGCTCTCCCACAACCATTACCTTGCTTTAGCCGCCTTGAGTCTGCAGCCTGCAGCAAGGCACCCCAGAAAGCCTGAGAAGTTGCGTTGTGATTACCAGGCTCCGCAGTGGCTGCATCAGTTGGCGGTTCCTGCGGGCACCGTTTGTGGTGGGGGGTGATCTCAACTCGGGCGCCTAAATGAGCAACGACCTTGAAAGAGGCAGGCAAGGCAACAAGGGTGGCGAAGCTGAACAATCCGTTTTAACCGAATGTGAGGTTTTTTCGTAATGGTTGTCTTGGCTGACAATATGCCTCGCTTGGCTGTATCGTGCCTCGCCTCTCCCCCCACACACATGCTCACTCGGTGTCTTGTCGTCTCATCGGGTCACGAGGAAACTGCCTTTAGTTCCACATCTTCATCCTCGCTATTTATCAACTTTGTTTCTCTCATCAGAGGCGCCAACTTCAGACTTAAGCCAATACAGAAAGTCCCGTCGAGATGGAGGATGAGCATACTGTTCGCTTTCGTGAATGGGTGAAGATCAACAAAAAGACTGGAATGGACGGCAACCAAAAAGAACAGCCTTACGTTCCTCCTCGTCTCCTTGAAACGTACTGGGACGAAAGGAAAGTCCGGGAAGTCCTCAACGACTGCGGCTCACAGGGTAACGCGGCCCAAATCACCAAAAAGTTCATCCAAATATTCTCGACATTGGTCCATCTCGGTCAACCACAGAAAATCACCCTCTTCACCAGCAAGAACCAAGACGATTTTCACTTACCTATTGGGGAGCTTCCTTACGAAAAGAAAACAGCTCTTGCGGATTTCTGGAACGAGCAGTGGATGTTTTGCCCCTTAGAGTTCAAAAAGGATGATTTGATCTACAAGCGGGAGCTAGACACTCGACAAATTCTGCCGGTGACATACATCGAACCGATCAGAGGCCATGCCTGGGCCGGTGAAGGACCGACCATTGAAAAAGTCCAGATCCACGCTGAGTGCAATACAATGATAGAGCTGGTACGTTTATCGCCCATTTGGAGGCTGACCACTCACCTGGTTTAGAACACACCGGTCGTCTTCAAGGTTTTCAAGGGCCCCGAGATGGAAAAGCTCTACAAAACTGAAGCGACCGTCTACTCGAGGCTTGCTGAGAATCAAGAGGCCCAAGAGACCATCAGCAAGCACTATGGCTCATTTTCTTTCGAGAAGACCAATACCCGAATCATCATTCTTGAGCATGCAGAAATGGGCTCCCTTCTGGATTTCTTCGAAAAGACTTCCCCCCCGGTAAAACCAAAAGACTTCAAGTTGCTCTGGGGAGCTATGCTGGGGTTATTGACAGGCTTGTACGTATGTCACAATCTAGACAAAGACCCAGTCGAGGGAGAATCAACAACCGGTTTCACTGCAGCGTGAGTGTCTATCCCGTCAAGGTTGAGAGGGAGCCTTTAACAACCAGCAGAATTCATCAGGATATCCACCCGGCCAACATCCTAGTATTTCCTGGCCCCGAAACCTCAACGGCACTGAAGAATTCGAGGTTCAATGTACGATTCAAGCTGGCCGACTTTGGATTGGCTGAGCTGAGAAGGGTCATGAAGCCTGGTGAACTGTTCAAAATTGAGAACGCAGACAATCGCATGTACAGTTAGTGCTGATTACCAATGTCTATCTTGAAGCCGAGGTCACTAACCGCGTCGAAACTTAGGTGCCCCAGAATGCTACGTCAATTACGGAGTCCAATCGGAGTTGGGCCTTGCCGTAACTGCCAAGATCGACGTGTGGGCTCTCGGGGCTGTCTACAGCGACGTTCTTGTCTGGTCTCTTTCCGAAGAAGATGGCCGGGAAGAATATCGCACAAGCAGAATGAATGCCATCAAGCCGCTGAAGCACATCAAAGCCAGAGGGTTCGATGCTTGCTTTCACGATGGCCGTCAGGTGCTGCAGGCTGTCAGTGAATTCCACAACAAGGTGCTGAAAGACAAACGAGAGAGCGACCACATATCGCCCAGGATTAGTGATCTCATCCTCAAGGAAATGTTGCGGGTTTCAAAGAGTCGCTCTACAGCAGACACACTCATGGCACGCGCAGATGAGCTGATGCAAGAATTGGAGAGCGAAGCGGATGCCAGTACTCTGCAGCCCTCACGAAGCCCGCCAACATCCCGTCGAGCCCAAATGACGCCAGTTGGCAGCGAAGGAATGGCTCTTAGGAATGATGAGACCCGCTCCTCGCGTACACGATCAGCAACTCCTCCAAGACAGCGAGTACGCCCAAAAAGCGTCGTTGCTCCGACCATCACCTATAAGCCTGCAGTTAGCCAAGCTACGGTTGACGAAATATATGAAAGACTCAAGAAGAAGAGGAAAAGTCTGAGTTTTGGAAGGGCTCGAGGACTGCTTCCCGGCAGACAGCCCGAGGGAAGCTTTGAGTTTCAAGGAATGCAATATGCCCGGAGGGAGATCAAGGCCCTTGGTGGGCGTGACCAGGTATGTGGATTGCTTGTGAGAAAACCTCTATGAGACTGACCATTGAACAGATAATCCTCATTGATGATTTCGCCTCCATGGAGAAATACGACGAAAAAATTGCCAGGACTGCCAAAGTCATCAGCTATGTCACAAAAGTGGCCGACGATGACGGCATGGACCTCTACTTTGCTTCGGACCCGACCATATCGTACAAGCATAAAACAAGCAGTACGGTCGAATCGGACATCAGGAAGATGAAATTCACTGCTGGAAAATGCAACATGAAGAATTGCCTTCTCAAGATCATCAATTCTATCTTCAAAGACGGCAAGAACGTCATCAAACCCACCAGCATCTACATTTACACCGACGGAAACTGGGACGATGCCAATGAAGTCAAAATCGTCATCAAGAAGTCAATCAAGCACCTCGTTGAGGGCAACCAGGACCCCTCAACACTCATGTTTCAGTTCATTCAGTTCGGCGACGACAAGGATGGAAGTGAATGCCTCCGAAAACTCGATGACGATTACAAAGAAGAGCATGAACTTGGGGAATAGTAAGTACGATGTCATTTTAGCTTTTGTCGGTGCGGAGCTATCAGCTTTGATCATGAGCTAACGGGATCTCGAGTGATATCGTTGACACGAAGCGCTGGGACGATGAGATTCAGTCAATCGTCATTGGCAGTATTCTCAAGGCAAATGACAACAAAAAGACAACAACACTGGGCCAGCCGGAGCTTGAGAAGGTGACTTGATGACTTGTCAATGGACTTGAACGGGGAGTGATGGGTAGTCCTTTCTTTGTTGTGTCTCTTATTACGGACCTTCACCAGACAAGGTCGATACCTTCGGCCATCGGCCATGTTGAATTGTGCCTCGGATATCTTGGTGTCCCTCTAAGAACAAGGTTCCGATGCTAGCTTGGGATCTTGATTTACCGAGTTATCGGGGTTCCGTAACCGGACCTAGGCTCTCGGCTGTCCGGACCGATTGCGGAGCATCCGGCACTACAAGTCACATGCAAACCCCGGCAGTTGAACGAGCGAACCCCTCACTGCAGCTCTTCTCAACAACAACAACAATGTCGCAAGGTCAAGAGTTTAGCGAAACATTCAAGAAGGGCCTCGAGGTGCGTGGTGAGGTCCTCGGCGAGCAATACGTCACCAAGGCAGTCGAATCGCTCCAGAATGAGTACTGGAAGCCAGCCCAGGAACTTATCACGGAGTACGCCTGGGGTACGGTCTGGACACGACCCGGACTTGACAGGAAGCAGAGAAGTTTGCTCAGTACGTACTTTCACTGTTGATTGACCATTCATCGCTGACTTTCTCGCAGCTTTGGCCTTTCTGACGGCGCAAAAGGCTTACCCTGAGCTGGCGCTTCACACCAAGGGAGCGCTGCGGAATGGATTGACAGAGATTGAGATCAGGGAGGCCATTTTGCAATCGATGATTTATCTGGGTGTTCCGGTTGGAATAGAAGCGATGAGAGTGACGGAAAAGGCAATTAAGGAGTTCCAGGCAGAGAATAGTGCAGAGGCAAGCCAGGCTAAGATTTCTTAGACTTGGACTCATAATAAGACACATTCTGAACCATGAAAGTGTAAACTATGGCTATTTGCATGACAAACCCCGATCTGGTCTCACACGATTTCACCAATAAGCAAAATGTCCAATGCCGGGGGACTGGGTATTGCTTTGTGATGGTTGTCTGGGATCTCGTACAAGCTTTATCCCTGCCACATGCGCAACGCGACTTGCAGGTCTTCATTTGACTCATAAGATATGCTCCCTGCATGTAAGAGGTGTGTGGAACTACAGAATTTTAAACATCTACTCATCAGAGTTGAGTGCAACAATAGGATTCTCGACTACCTAGTGAAGCAACTCAACGCGAAGAAGAGGCGCTTTCAACAGGGCCGAGAATAGACTGTTACTATTTTATGTTGGAGGAACCTAAATAAATTTGCCATGATCACTCAATACTTTCTTGATTGTGATATCATTCGGCACATTTCCGCCCTCGCGATGGCGTAAACCAACATGACCATACTTTAGAGGCCTGCTCCTAGTTCTTATCATTGACAAGTCTGTAAATGGGTGATTACATTGGCGCGATGTAAGGATGCAATACTTTATCTGCGAATCACAGGTGTCGCTGGATTGCGTCATGGGCTTTAGTGGGAAACTTGGGCGAACCGACATCTCGCGAGATCAAGTTTAGAATTGCGTGCTCTCGGAGGAACAAGATCCCTGACGATCTCTTGTTAGCAAGGAAGAAGTGCCGGCACATTTTCGAAAAAATAAATGAGGATGCCTTACCCCATCTTCTTGGCTGTCAAGCTTTGGTCATTTTCATGCAACCACTTGTCGCACATCTCATCGACGTCAAGAGAAGTGATAGCTGATTGCTCGCTACCATGGCCTTTTCAGGCGTTCCCGAGCTCGTCAAACGAGCCTCGGATTCAATCGAACCCCCACTACCGCAGTCGGCCGGATACGTCGTCGTCATTGTCATTGGCTTCCTCATTGCATTTTTCATGATGTTTGCCACACATGTCTTGAAGAAGACGGTGGGAGAAGACAACAAAACGACTGAAATGTTCATGACGGCGAACAGACGGGTTGGAACCGGACTGACAGCTTCTGCTGTCATCTCTTCATGGCTTTGGAGCACAGCTATGCTGGGAAGCTCCCTTGTGGGATACAACTTTGGTGTCGCTGGTCCATTCTGGTTTGCAGCCGGGTAAATGTCCAAATAATCAAGTTAGCTTGTTCAAACGCTAACAATTTCAAGGTGCTCACCTATGATCGTCTTCTTCTCACTGCTTGGCATTGCCTGCAAGTTGAGGGTTCCAGAAGCTCACACTCTGCTTGAGATTGTGAGAATTCGGTACGGGACAGCCGGTCACCTGGTCTGGATCGCACTCTGCCTCATCAATAACATTATCGCCATCGCAAACATGTTGCTGGGCGCAAGCGCTGCTATCACCGCCTTGTGAGTACAATACTTCCAATGTTGAGATCATTCTAATCCTGTTTAGGACTGGCATGCACATTATCGCAGCCACTTTCCTGCTTCCTGTCGGCGTCGTACTGTATACCTTTGTCGGTGGTATCAAAGCGACTTTCTTGACAGACTACTTCCACACCTTTGTCATCACCATCATCATCTGCTTCTTCACCATCAAGACGTTCCTAACACCGGAGATTGCGTCCCCCTCAAGTCTGTTCCAGCTTATCGTCGAAGCTGGAAAGGCAAACCCTGTTGCGGGTAACGAGGACGGTTCTTACCTAACAATGACAAGCAAGGGGGTAAGTAACGCTATTGGGTAACTCAAGTCTCTGGGCGCTAACATTCAAGGCCATGTACTTTGGTATCATCCACGTCCTTGCAAACTTTGGCTTGGTCATCATGGATACTGGCTTTTTCGCAAAGGCTTTCAGTGCAGCCCCTCAAGCTGTAGTTCCAGGCTACATCGTCGGGGGCATTGCCTACTTTGGCATTCCCTGGTGTCTTGGAACTCTGATGAGTCTCTCAGCTATTGCGCTCGAAAGCTCCGAACGATTTCCCACGTATCCTCGCCGCATGTCGACAGTCGAGGTTTCAAATGGCCTGGTCATGCCATATGCTGCCATCGCGATCGCAGGCAAGGGAGGCGCGGTCGCCGTCTTGCTTATCACGTTTATGGCCGTGACTTCGACTATCTCGGCCCAAGTCATATCGGTGTCGTCGATTATTAGCTTCGATATCTACCGTCGATACTTCAACCGGGACGCTACGGACAGGGATGCCATTCGCTGGAGCCACTTCGGTGTTGTCTTTTTCGGTCTTTTCTCAGCAGCCTTTTCCACGGCTCTTTACTATGGAAATGTTGACTTAGGCTGGACCTTGTATATGCTGGGGGTCCTGACTTGCCCTGGCATCTTCCCCACAGTATTCACGATTCTCTGGAAGAAGCAGTCCAAGGCCGCCGCCATCATCTCGCCTCTGTTGGGCCTGGCCACTGGCATTGCTGTTTGGCTGGGAAGCGCCTCTTCCATGTATGGAGAAGTCACAGTGTCTTCCACCGGCCAGACTTTACCATGTGTTTATGGAACGGTCGCCTCCGCCCTGAGTCCTGCCCTCTACTCTGTGGTTATTTCTCTCATCAAGCCGGACAACTACAACTGGGCCGATTTCCGAAATGAGCGCCTTGCTTTTGACCAGACAAAGACTGCTGGACAAAGCGACGAGCCAGTATCGCATGAGGAAAGAATTGTTAGCTACACAGCCGACAAGGCGAAGCTTAAACGATGGGGAAAACTCGCCGCGATTTGGTCGCTGGCCACGTTCCTAGGACACTGGGTTCTCTGGTAAGTATAGTCAGGTGTATCGCTTTCAGGTATGAAAACTGATTCGTTCGTTTAGGCCGCTCCCTATGTATGCATCCAAGTACGTTTTTGGAAAGGGATTCTTTGACGCCTGGATAATTGTTGCCATCATCTGGGTGTGGATCACCATGTTTATTGCTGGCTTCTACCCTATCATTGACGGTTGGGGTCAGCTGAAGTATGTCTATCAGCAGCTGAGAGGGGGTACACCTGATGCAAAGGACCAGGGCAGCAGTTCTGAAGCACCGACGATTCGAGAAGAGATTATGGGTGACCCTGAGAAGTGATTCAGTTGATAGAAGTCTTACTTAGATTGGTAGTGTGAAGAAAAGCTGTTCCGGGAGACCTGAGGTCGATTATGGCTGGACCTGAACACTGATAGAGCAGAGATTCACATAACATGCATTTTTTGAGGATTTAACCAGTGAATCAAACTGTCTGTGACTACTAGTTGCGTTGTTGCCGGCCATTACAGTCTGAAGTGATGCAGAGGCCCTGGAGTGCCTATGGAGGTGGCTATGAAGCGCAATGAAGCTGAAGAATGTTCTGCTAGAGGGAAAACTTATTCACTAGACATCCAGTGTCTCTAGATTGAATCACGGTCCTCTCCCGTCTTGGGTTCTAATGTCGTAATGCATCGATGGCTGTGTTCGTTGTTCTTGTGAGCGACGGCCCACTTCGCAGCGGTGATGAAGATCAGCAAATAAATCTCTGAATATTTACAGAGGAATTCAAATGATTCAACAATCACGTAACGAATTGGTGAATCAGTCTTCGGCTTCAAGTATATAAGGCGAGCTTGGCACCGGGGACAATCGACCAAACGCATTCCAAACATCAACCAACCCTACACACAAAATCCGCAATCTCGAAAACACACCGACTTCCCAACATCACACTACAATACCGCCAATATGCCTGCCGAGGAGCATATCCACATCATTGAGAAGAAGGAGTTGACTACGGTCGACAAGGTCAAGGAAGCCCTTGATGAGATCTATGGCAAGGACGTGGCCGAGATTGAAGAGGATACTTCCAAGTTCGTCGTCAAAACGACCAAGAAGGACCCCGAGAACCTCCTGAAGGAGCTCAAGGAGAAGGGTTGCTAAGCTCGCTGCATGGTATGGACTTTTGCGGCCAGCATGTGCATGCTCGATGATTTGATCGGGGTGCAAGGGGCAAACATGCATTACCTAGTATCTTGAACAACTCGAAGGCTTACTAGAGCCCAAATCAATCGTTTTCACATATCCTCTTCAGTCTCTACTATGTGCCACGTGTTCCTAGTAGTCAAGCGCATAGATATTTGAGTTGACAGTCTGTATGACATGTTATATGGAGAATCTATGTCCGCAACCTAGCGGTGTATGGCGTAAGGCCCGAGACCAACGAGGCTGGACCGTGTCCGGGCTTCGGTGAGGTTAGACCACCTATCGGGAGGCCCGAGTGACAAGCGGTAGCGAACAGGTTAGTGCCCACTCTGGTGGATTTTCCTGCCATTTCCAGCCACGTGAGTGAAGCGTATGCTATGTGAATGCAGTTTGTGACGGGACTCTCGGCTGTGGGTGAGCTTCTCGACTATAGCACCCGTATCAACCCCCTCTGTGGACCACCTCTCCTACCCTTTTTGTCACCAACTGTCGATATATACTTCTTGACTAACTAAATAAGCATAATATGGTGGGAAAACATGTCACCCGCTAACCTTGTCGGGCGGGTCGAATGAGTTCGTCCCAGTCCCATGGAATACGAAAAGCTTGTGTCCCCTTTAATCCTCCGGCTCATGGCTCACGGTATTTGTAACAATGAAACACGCTCAAAATGCCACCACTGACGTTGAGACGTTTCTAGAACGACAGGGTTGTTCCATTGGTGGAATCATCATTATGCGGCACTTCGGAGTGGGTCGATCCGTCCGCCTCATTTGGGTAATTATGCTTATACAGACCTATATAAGAAGGGACTACATGTCTTTGTTGGTATTTTGTTAGAGCAGTCAGTCTTGAAATATCATATCGACAATCATGGCGTTTCTGAAGCTTACCCCGACTCTTCTCCTGGCTATCCTCAGTGGGGCCTCTGCCAAGGACATCTTTGTCTCCCCCACTGGCTCTGGTTCTGGTACCCTCGATGCTCCCTATGGCTCCATCCAGTCTGCCGTGAACGCGGCAAAGGCTGGTGATACCATTTACCTGCGAAAGGGTACTTATGCTCCCACGACAAACATCCAGTTCAAGACGAGCGGAAGCAAGGGCTCCCCCATCACTGTTCGACCTTACCAGAGCGAGAAGGTCATCATTGATGGCGAGAACCTTCCTGGGTAAGTTCACCAAGGCACTTGAGGATTATTCAGTCAACTAACGACCAAAAGTACTCCCAAGAAGCTGGACGAGGCCCTGCCCAACGGTGAGCGAGGTATCTTCCACATCCAGAATGCCAACTACTGGTCCTTCTACAACCTGGAGTATGTATCCACCCTATAACCTACTAGACTCCCAACTTACACATCTTCAGGCTGATCAACGGCCCTTACGGTATCTATGCTCGTGATGCCTCCAACAACTACTACGAGGGTCTCTCCACCCACGACAACTACGAGACTGGCTTCCAGCTCGAGGGCGCTTCCGCCAACAACGTTGTCGTGAACCTCGACTCTTACCGCAACCGCGATCCCCGCAAGAACGGTGAGAGTGCCGACGGCTTCGCCTGCAAGGACGGCACTGGTGAGGGCAACGTCCTCCGCAACGCCCGTCTTTGGGACAACGTCGATGACGGTCTTGACCTGTTCATGTTCGGCTCCCCCGTCACTCTGGAGGAGGTCTACGCCTGGGGCAACGGTTACAACCGTTGGGGCTTCAGCCCCTTTGAGGGTGATGGCAACGGCTTCAAGCTCGGCATCAAGAACAACCCTCCTGCCAACCACATTGTCAAGAACTGCATTGCTTTTGACAACCTCAAGAAGGGCTTCATCGATAACGGCAACCCCGGTACCATCACTTTCGAGCGCAACACTGCCTGGAGCAACGGT
Organism: Fusarium sp. MBC 438; assembly: GCA_030779245.1. Lineage (NCBI taxonomy): Eukaryota > Fungi > Ascomycota > Sordariomycetes > Hypocreales > Nectriaceae > Fusarium > Fusarium sp. MBC 438. The sequence continues at coordinate 568,261 of JAPFTB010000042.1, forward strand.
GACGTTGGCTACAACATGAAGAGCTCCTCTTCCAAGATGACCAACAACATTGCTGCCTCCAACGATGTCGGCCAGGTCAGCTTGGTCAGCAGCGTCAAGGCGTCCGGCAACTCTTGGAACGACGGTACCACCTGGAACGACAAGTCCTTCAAGAGCACCGATTCTTCCACCCTCAAGGGTGCTCGTGGCAGCGACGGTCGCGTCAAGGCCAGCGATTTCCTTATCCCCACCAGCGGCAAGGCCATTGGTGCTACCACCAAGGCCAAGGTTTAAAAGTGAGCAGGTTTGAGACGTTTTACGATGTACATAGTATTCAGAAAATAGTGGTTTAAGCCCTACGTTTGTCCGTTTTGACGGCTGTATATACAAACATTTATAGAGAACGCCAGCGATTTCGTTCTAGAGATATCCCCTTCTCTCATTGGTAGAAGTGTGCGACCAGGTCCTTAAACAAGCTCGACCTTACAAACAGCTGTACCAGAAATCTCCTTGCATCGTTTACACACGTCATTGCGAGGCTTGTGGTTGGCCACGGGGATGTCCTGGGGAATCCACTCACTGTATATCCCAATCCTCGTGAACTGCCCCTGTTCTGTTGCTTTGAGTACCAACCCAAACCGGGTATCGCTTCCAGGTCCCATGCTATTTTCCGGCCCCAAGTGAAACAACAACTCCAGCAACCAGACCGACATTGACTTTGCTTTTATCTTCTCTTCTTTGTCCAGAAAAAGCTCCAGCGAATGTTCCCCACCACCGTCGTGGTGAAAGCGCGCCTCTCCGGAGGCAAGTTTGAGCGTTGTGTGGACCAGAGGGCCGTTGATGGCGATGTGGCTTCTTGCAACACTACCAAAAGGCAACAGAGCATTTCCGACTTTGACGTCAACCTCCAAGATGCTTGCAGTTTCTTGGTGCGTGCCTCTTCCCCACGTCCCGGGCTGCCACTCTACTTCCATCAAATGGGAAGCCCATGAGAAAGAAGGTCTTCCCGTCGACTCTGTTCGCTTTTGACTGGTTTTCACGGTCCAGAGGAGCCCTCGGATAAGGGACGGCTTCCATAGCCCGGCCACGTACTCAGATGACGACAGACCAGCTGCCTCGGCGAAGCGACTCGCCACAGCTGCAACGGCATTTAACCTGTCGCTAGCGAACGTCAACTGGCGCGCCGAATACTTTGCCACGGTATTTGCCCACTCCCCTCGCAGAAGGTCATCAGTCGGCAAAGGCAGCGCCCCAAAGCGGTGTTTCTTGCCGGAGCTGTTGCAAAAGTATGAGGCTCTTTGACTCCCATAGTCGATGATCCTCTCAGATAGAGCCTGTTCTTGAAAGGTCCATGCTCTTGTGTCGATAGGCTCATCTACAGGGCCCTTCCACTTGACGGCCTGAATAATGCTGTACTCTCCCTCGGAGCCTCTGATCGGCAATGCTACCCCAGGAGCCGGGTGAAGTCTGTCGTGTAAGAACCCTCCGTGACAGGTGGGTGCGCAAGACGCTGATAGAGTAACAACAGCTCCTTGGTAGACTTCAGGCATCTTGTTGATCTCTCGAGCTTTGTCATTGTCGTCATCCTGGATGATACAGATGGAATCTATCCAGAGATATGGGAGGTTTAGTTCGCGGCATGTTCGGATAGCATCGCGCAAAGTCAGTGGCATATCATCAAAGTCGATGGCCTGATAGCGGTTCTTGACATTTTGACTGGTCGTCTGGGCCTTTTGAGGACCGCCCCAGCAGTAAGACAAGGCGGCCCAGGTCGGGCTGCCTATAGGAGCCGAGTCGACTAGGCGGAGGTTTTGTACATCGACAAGTCGAGAGGGGGGTGGCAAGGAAGTCCGAGTGCACTCGGCATGCGAGCCCAAGCATTCTTTCAACGACGTTTGCATGCTTTTGAACACCTTTTCGGAACTGACGGCTGGCTGAACGGCGTGCAACGTGAAATTGTTCGCGCAAGAAGCATCTGGTTATGCAATCAGAGGCAGCTCATTACAAGCTCGATCGACTCACCCTTATGTGGCCATAGGTTGAACCTCGTTACGCCCATCGATAGCCAACTCTCCGGAGGACCGTTCCGCCTCCAAGCCCCCTCTATAGTCATACCATAGCTACCATCTGCCCTTCGAATATACCAAATCGTGACGACAAGAGTGAACTGACGAGCAACATCCTCATTCACAACTTTCACTGGCGTCCGAGGTATGAGATCCTTCTCAAGAATGACAATGCAGGGTTGGAAGAATGCACAGCTGTCAGACGCCGCTTTGAAAATCTGCGCTCCGGGAATGTGAAAGAGACCCAGGTTGGTTTCGCGATTCTTGGAAGCTTCGACCTTGGCTGTGTCTACGACGAAGTTCTCGCAGTGCTGACACGTGTGGAGGCGATATTCTTTAGCTTTCTGGCGAAATCTATCCATTGTTTATAGTCTTACTTTGTCAAGTTAAAGAAGAGGGGTTTAGAAATTGATTCGTCTGTTGGTACAGGGTGGGTGAGACGAAACACATGGGATAAATGACGGACCGACTGTCCAATGAGAGACCTAGAAGTCCAATGCAGGGAGAACGCCACAACACTTCTTCAACCGCCTTGACTCACTTGGAAGACATACATCGTCTATCATTCTCTGGAGTTTGCCTTGGTTGATCAGGCACGGACTGTTGTCCAGCCTGAACCTTGCAATGTGTACCTTTGACACCGACCAATGGGATGCGAATTACCGTATACGGTAATTTTGCCTAGTGCTGACGCGTGAACAAAATGGCGGATTCTTACGTGACATGAACTCCTCCCATGCATGATCACCGCCGTTTTCTGATCATTCCACACAAGTTCGGCAAAGAGCACATAACAGCCACTTCAATTCCCTGATAGTCCGGTCCCTGTAGCCATGGAACCGCCACAAGTCGCCGTGTACCACGATGGCCCAGCCACCAAGACTCGACGCGGCCTACGAGTCACAAGGGAAAAGCATCAGGGGGTATCGTTTGTCAACGCAACTACGGTCGCAAAAGTCTCAGAAAATCCGCATCTGCCTATCACAAAGATCAAGTTTGTCCCGGAGAAGCGGCAGAAACTCCGACAAGCGCCAAGACTGGCGACTGAGGATGACCTGGAGCGTGTGCAAGGGGGTGAGAACCGACGAATAGCGCCCAGAGCGGATCCAAGCCATGAAGGTAAAGGTGCAGCGAAAGAGACTTATTCGGCGATCCCATATCAGTCTGTCGCTAGCAGAGTTCCTAAGGAATCGCTGTCTTTTCCATTGATCAAAGCATGGCGTCAACTCAACGAGGCGAGTACTTGTTACATCCCATCGCCTTCAGGCATTACCCTACCAGATTGGGTCTTGCATGGGCTTCCTGCGGAGATTCCCGACGAAGGAAGAAAATGCTTCCATGCGTACCTCTTTTCGTGTCCCTTAAGGCATTACCCATTTGAGCAGCTGCAGGTCGTTTCATGGCAACCGCTGTCAATGGATCAAAGTCGCTTTGAGCGACTGATGTTAGAGCCGTTGATGCTTAACTGTACTATGACAATGGGGGCCCTGTTCCTCCTACTGAAGTCTGGGACAAGGGAGTCAGCAGGGTTTTCGATGCATTCGGCCAAATTATGCGCCTTGGTCAACAAACTGTTAGGAGACAAGGAACAGACCATCAGCAAGACGGTGGTCATAATTCAGTCAATTGCGAGCTTGGCCATTCTAGCAGTAAGTCCTTTTTACAAGCTTGTCATCTCTACTTACTGACACGGCGGTGCAGACATTTCTCGGGCTGTACGACCATTGGTTGGCCCATCTAAACGGCCTCAAGGTGTTGGTCCAAGCAGTGGGTGGCTTGCAGGTCCTCCCACTACCGGTTCAAATACTCGTAAAAAAGTGAGTTTTTGAGCTCAAACCAGCACTTACTGGCACTAACCTACCCCAGAGCGGATTTAAAGGGGGCTTCCGAGATAGTAACGACACCCTTTTTTACCCAAGCACGCTTACAGAGGCCAATCTCAGAAAGTCTCCCTCGAGATCGACGGATGGCCATCGAAGCCGATATTCAACTGGCAATTCGCCCATACGATGATGTATGCGATAATTTGTGCGATACCATCGCCTCTTTGGCTACCCTTGTTGCCACAATCGACTTTGCAGCATCACAGCGAGGGTCGCTGATATTTGACCCACTTGCGCTTACGGAAGAATATCATAGCATCGAGTATCGCCTGTTGATGACTTCAGTCCCAATACAGACTCGCTTAGAGGCGTTAGACAGGTGTTTGAGCGGAGGTAACGCGCTCCAACACCATGACAGCCTCTCGTTTGGGTCGCCTAGCGATATGCAACACGAAGCCAAAAGGTCTGTTGACATAATCCTTTGTCTTGCAGCTCTCTTCTTCCTCAAGATGGTCAAAGGGGGTCCACCTGACACTTTATACGGGCTGGTACACATGATGCAGATCTTGAACGAGCATATGCGCCGTATTACCCATCTACCTTTATCCATGGCAACTAATCCCCCACACGGCCTTTCCAGGAGCGCTCTCATATGGATTGCTCTTATGGCAGATAAGATATTGAGGAGGAGTGATTCTGAGGGATGGAACTGGGGTTCAAGGAGAGTCGATCGGCATATCCCTCGAGACTTTTTGATATGGGCCTTGAGCGGAGGAGACGTCCGCCAGGATGATTTCCGACTGTGCCGCATTTTGGACTTGGGAAGATTTGAGGTTGGCGTATGGGACCCTCGGGCACATATTGAGCAGATCCTGGCATCTTAACACCCCTTTTGAGATAGTTCCGAGACTGCAAGTAAGCAGGAAGCCCCAACTACCCAATAGACCCTGGTTGAAGAGCTTAGCGAGGGCCTATCTCGCCTTGAAGGCCGAGAAATGTGGAGTTGGTGACGTTATTACTGCGTTTGGCAACCTTGATTCGATTGGCGAGCTTCAAAAGTCCCATGTTGACGACTTAGGATGTGTTCGTCGGTTAAGTCGGGGGGGGGGGGGG